>CAJNDT010000537.1:0-180000 GCA_905221615.1 Symbiodinium sp. CCMP2592
GGTCACGACGACGTGACGTGCTTACAGGACGACGACGATGAGAAACAATCCTATCAAATTCGTATGTCCAAATGGGCGAAAGGTGCATTAGCTGCCATCCAGTCCGATCTTTACTGGGTTCTCCTTCGGGTAGCAAACCAAACAAGGGCGCCTCTCAGGCATTTTTTTCATTGGATGCAGAAATACACGGATTGCCAGCTCTTGCTTCGATTGGTCACGAGCAAAGCAGAAGCGATTCGCAAAGAGTTCGATGGGCTCCTTGCTTCTTTCGACCAGTGGTTCGCCTCAGCAGTGCAAGAAGCCGATGCGAAGTTTTCAGATGAACTCATGGCTTTAGTCAAGGACTTGGCCTTGAGGTTGGTTTTGGCGGGAGCCGGTGGGTTTGAGCTTCGTGTTCGATCTCAGTGCCAAAAGCTGCTCGTTATGCAAACATATCTTGAGTCTTGCCCTTGCCTAGCACTCTTGCATGTTGTGCTGTAGTAGTGCAGCGTGTGGTGTGACTCTGGTGTGACAGTCGTTGCAGAGTCGTTGCAAGGCATGATCATGAAATTGTTTTGAACAATGAAACTGAACTGTTTGTGTATGTTATGTTGCTCACTATTGCGACCGAGGTTTCCTCTCAAGTTGATGTGGTTGATTTCCCAGTCACCTGGACGGCGGTGTGGTGCTCGTAGAAGCTGCTCTGTTGTGTTAGACAGATTGGAGTTGAGTTTGAAACACCAGTCTGACAACCTTACAAACCCACGTGCAGACGTTCCTTTGCTATATCAGGAATTGCAGCCGAGATTCTTTCCACGGCAGATTCCGATTTGGAAGCGAACACCCTGAAGATCAAACATATCTGCCGTGCGGAGCTTGAGTTCATTGCTAAAGAGTCGTACTTCGACCTGAAAGCGACTCCACAAGGAAGTCTTCTGTTTGCACTGATGAAATCATTGTCAAGCGTTTGGCACGGAGATACACAGCTGATCGAGTCAGTGAACAGCCAGATTCGCATGCTGGGTCAGCGGTGCCCTCGCATGGACTTGTTGGGCATGAGCTCTAGAATCATTATCAAGAAAACCATGTCGCAGGTGGCTGGCAAAACGTCCAAAGGCCGAGCTGTGAAGAAGTGGAGCGACGTTCGACGAGCAGCTGGTCCTTTGCTTCAGGAACTCAACCAGAGTGGTAATGGGTACAAACTAGTGCTGCAGGACAAGACAAGATTTGACCCACATGCCACCAAGGGCATCGCATGTAAAGACCTCCACCCAGCTCTTCAGAATGTGGATTTGGCAAAAGCCATTCCAGACAGTAAGACAACGGATGCCTCAAAATTTGCTGCCGCTCAAGCACTCAAGTGGAAACGGGTTCGTGAGACCGCATGCAAGCAGTTTTCCCTGGCGACACAGCAAACGATGCTGTCGGTTTTAGTTCTGCAAGGCACTTCTCGTGGATCGCTTTTGAACAATCGTGAGGATGAGTCATGGTCAGAGCTTCCGTTGGCATCGTACCGTCGGCTGGATACATCGTCCGCTTACCTTCATGTGGCCGCACTTCGTACCAGATACTTGCTAGTCGAGTTGGTCATGAGCCCTGACCTCATCTCAGTTGATTGATTGATTGAGTGAGTTCAATTTAGGATCAGTTCCATGTCATGGCATGTCGCTGTCGCTTGCACTCATGAGTCTCATGAGTGCAGGAATCAGTGTGGGAAGTGCATGTGGCAGCATGTGGCAGCGTGTAGCAGTGTAGCAGCATGTGGCAGCATGTGGCAGCAGCAGCATGTGGCAGCATGCACCATGTGGCATGTCACGTCTGTCACTCGTGTGATCTTCATGTGTTCGGAGTGTTTGCATGCTGCACACATGCATTGCCCAGCAATGATTGATTTGAGTCGCATGTCTTCAGGATGGTGGTTTCATGCTTCCTGGAGGCAGTCTACGATTTGTGTCATTGACTGATGTGCTCTCCACCCACTACAAGGCTTGCAAAGAAGATAAAAGTCAACTTTGTCTTTTCCATGCACCAGCTCGCATGAAACAAAGCACAGTCGAGGGACGACTTGGGAGCCTTGAAATCATCAGGGCTCCGGAGTCGCTGAGTGCATTGGCAGATGCCGATGCCGATGCCCCTTCTTTGCGGCCCATGTCTGATTCGCAGACTGTACAATCGCTGCTTGAAGGTGAGCCGTCCATGATGGTTCAAATCGGGAAGGCGAAGGGAAGTGTTGGTCAAGCTGGTCAAGGAAGCACACCATCACGGGCTGGTGAAGTGACTGAAGAAAGGAGTGGCACAGGCCGTGGGAATGTGGATCAGATAGAGGATGATGAGAATGATGGGCCGGTTGATGATGAGTACGAGTTGTTGTGCAACGAATCTGAGGATGCAGTTGCCCGATCTGATGCTGCCTTAGCCGATTGTTCAAAGGATGAAGAGAGGACTGTCGAAAGAACACAGGTTGCTTCTGTCGGTGAACAACACTGCGAGCCACTGGCACAGCACTCAAGGTCCGACAAAATCATTGACCAGGTGGTCAACCATTTGCGGGAAACACACGGTGAATCAGTTGTGTTGACACATGAAGAATTGGAGGAGGAAGCAGTCCTACTCTTGATTCGTCAATTCAACCAAGGTGCTTCTTATGATGAGGTGATCGATGACTTGGCTCGCAAATTCGTGGCAGAACAGTCCGAGTCCGAAGCTGTCCCGGGGTCGATTCGGAATCCACAGGCCAATAGCCAAGCCAGCCAAGCCAGCCGAAGCGGGAATCCCCCAGGCAGAGTAGCTTTTGTTTTCGATGATTCGGACGTTTGCACGTCGGCTGCATCTGCATCGTCTGTTGCTTCTGGGGAGCTTGGTTCCACGGACGAGGGTGAAGCCAACGGCGGCACTGCACAAGATAGATTGCCTAGATTCGTGGCCAAGTGGCATGCTGAATTTCGACGTACAGCTGAAGCCTTGGCATATCGTGCTGATCGTAACGAGCTACCTTTGGGTCATAACGATGAGGTATCTTTACTTCTTTCATTGCAGAGCAGGGAAGAATGTGACGGCTTTCAACTTTTTTTTGTGAAATGGGTGGATGCAGCGACGAGGACGGGCCGCAGTGTCCGAATCGACAAGAATTTCAGAGTCGTTTATTCGCCGCCTGTTCTTTTTGGCAAGCAGGTACCTTCACAATCATTCCCTCCAGATGTTTTTGATTGCCTGGTCAATGCTTGTGCAGCCTCATCCCGCAAACAGAAGGGAACATGCGGTATGCTACGACATGAGCTGCCGCCCGAAGTCATCAGATTTGCTCGTTTCATGGGTTTGCACTGTGCATGGACGAAACGGGATCCTTGACTGGAATTGGTTGCATATTTGCATGAGCATGGGCATGAGTCGCATGAGTGAGAGCAGCCGTCCTTTTTCTAGATGCATCGGAACCACTCCATGAAAGATGTGAGTCATGTGCACCAGGTGCAGGCATTTGTGAAGTTAGCATAGGCGGGTGAGCCGAGCCATTCAAGCATTCAGTCAGTGATTCAGGACGCCAGCATGGAGGTCACCTGGCAAGAGGCCAAGACCAAGAAACAAAAGAAGTGCATTGTGTGCGGGCAGGTGGGAGCTGCAGGGAGTAAGAAGAGTTCTGGAAGCATGGCCCCTCCCACAGAGATTCCCAAGCAATGCTCATTCTGTCTATTGTTCTGGCACAGTCGATGTGCAGATGGAATCACGGAGGAACTTCGTGACAATATCCGCACAGGGGAGACTTTTGCAGACATTGTTCAGATGAGTGCAGTTCTGGTGCGATTGTTGCCTACACTGCCGGATTTTGTGACATCCATGCTGCTCAATGATCCGGAAGTTCACGATAGAAGCAGGCACGCCTTTGGTTGCTACTGCAGTTAAATTGCACCAGTGCAGTACTGGTTACGGTCACACCCAAAGCCGGCCCCTAAACCCTAGGGCCCTTAGTGTCCATGTTGACCCGTTGTGTGCCTGTGACCAGGACAAGGAATGCTCAATTTACACATCGGCCATGCCCACTATGTTCGATGCTGCTGAGCCAGATGCTGGGCTTTGGTTTCAGTGTTTATCTTGATGTAGCTGCTGTAGCTGCACAGGCTCTGCACAGGCTAGCAGGTGCATGCTGTATGCTGCCAGTGCTGTAGCAACATGTCCTCATGGCCGATTGCATTGACTGCACTGGCTTTTGTTTTGGGCGATAGACAGCATGGTTGCATGAGTTGCATGATCATGACGGCTGCATGTCTGCATAAACCCATACAATCAACCAAGCTGTGTTGTGACCCAGACTGTGTTGTGTGATTGCCATGCAGGACGGACAATGACTCTGGCAATGCCGACACTGCCGCATGCCGCGACAACCCGAGCCCAAGCACTGCAGATCGATGAAACGATTCTCGGGCTGCATCCAGAGGGCCAGACGTACCTTCATTCATGTTTTGCATCGCTGTGAATCTTCAGTGCTGCATGACTTTTAGCATGTAGTGTTGAGTGTGGTAGACAGTGGTAGACTCCCTGAGTCCGAGAGAGAGAGAGAGAGAGAGAGAGAGAGAGAGAGAGAGAGAGAGAGAGAGAGAGAGAGAGAGAGAGAGAGAGAGAGAGAGAGAGAGAGAGAGAGAGAGAGAGAGCCACCCTTCAATCGTGATTGACAGGGTATTATTTCCAGATTTTGTTTTTGAAGGAAAAACTGTAGTTTTTCCTTTGTTTCCCACTTTTCCGTTTCGACTTTTATCGGGCAAATCTTTTCACATGCAAGTTGCGGCAACATCTCTACAACATGTCTTGATGTGAACGAACTGCGCAGTTTTCCGGATCACAGTCGGAAAAAAATTTTGTGTGAGCCTCGAGATCCTTCTGCTGTGGTGCCGCACACCGTTGCCAGGGTTCCCCCGACGGAATAGTGGCTTGAGGGCTTGCTCTCGCTGCAAGGGGAGTGAGCACTGGTAGGTGTGGCAGGCCACCCGGTAGACACGTCTAGGATCTTTCTAAAAGGCCCTGGGTGCTAATCTGGTGCTTCTAGCGAGTGGGGCGGGTCGCTACATGGACTACGAGGACAGTGAGTCCTCCGCGTCTTTGGCAAGTACCTCAGCGAGCTCTCACTTTAGCGATCTTAGTTTTGATTGCGTCTTTGCCTCGGGACCCGTGTGCAAAGTGCGAGTGACGATTACGCTGTGGAACTTCCTTGATCCTGCTGCTAGAACAGCTCTGCTGGCTTCGAGTGCTTCCACTCGCAGCGATTTCTTGCAGGAAATCCTCTTCGTTGCAATTAGGGCTGGTCTGCAGCCCCTGCCGTGAGAACGGCCTCGCTTCAGGGCCTTGGCTCGTGGGGTTTCTTCGATGGCTGCTGAAGCTTCGGCCTCCGATCTATGTGATTGTTTCGAGCAACACCTCCAGCACTTGACTCATGATGTTGTGGCCCCACTCAGCTATCCGTGGGACAGGAATAAGGCCTTGTCTGCCATTTTTTCAGGAAAACCAGGCAGAAGCGTCGACCTTCATAGCGTCAAGGTGCCAAGAGTCGTGCCGCCGCCAGCCACGCAGTACAGGCGGCCGGGTGATTCAGACGAGCCGCTGCCGGTGGCTCTGCAGTGTACCAAGGTTGTGCCCGTCTTTGAGGCTGTGCTTAAGAAGCCCAGGCTACAGGCAGGCGAGAAGGCCGGTGTCGATCGAGAAAATGTCCTACGTCGGTGGCTCTGTGTTCTGAGCCACTCACCTGGTGCCTCGAGGTTGGGGGTTCTCATTTGGGCGAAAGGCGAATCTGACCCCTTGGGGGTCGTGGCGCAGGCCTTGGCTGGGAAAGCAACATCGACTTTGCTTAAGCGAGCCCGATTTTCTGCACGATTCATTTGTTGGGCCGACAAGCATCATGTGAAGGCTTTCCCGGTGAGCCTCGAGTTTCTTGTGAGCTTCCTCAAACCACTTGCAGCCGAAGCCAGGAACAGTGCCATTCGTGAGGCTATGGAAACTGTGAATTCCTGGAACATGTTCTCGGAATTGAGGTCGAACAAGGAATCAGTGACAACCCTTGGGTCAAGGGTGCGCTGCGGGGAGCCAACATTCGCACCTGTGACCCGAGACGATCGAGAGTCCTGAAGGTCGAGGAGGTGCTCCTCCTCGAAGGAGCGCTGATAGAGGGAGCCCTTGACAAGGTGGACAGGTACGCTACTGGGGTCTTCTTGTTCCAGCTTTACTCCAGGGCTCGAGTGTCCGATCTGAGGAACATTTCGAAGCTTGAGCTTGACCTTGATGGCGATACGGGTTTCATCGAGGTCAGAACTTATGAGCACAAGAATTGCCGGTTGAGCAGTGGACCGGGGGCCGTGCTCATTTTGGTTGCGCCGTACCATGGGCTCCACCAGAAGCCTTGGGGCGCCGCTTGGGCAGAGGCGGCGAAGGCCGTTGGCTTCGACTTCGAGAAGGGGCATCGCGGGCCGTTGCTCCCCCGCCTGGCCTGCGATTACTCTTGGAGCAGGGATGCCATCGATGCCAACGAGACCACTACATGGATCAGGGCGTTGCTTTCACGGCTGCAGGCGGCCGAAGAAGATCTTACATTCTCCTCGCACGGCTTGAAGGCAACGCCGCTTTCTTGGACCTCGAAGGCTGGATACAGTGAGAGGACGCAACTTGTCCTGGGACACCATAGCTTAGGTCCAAGTGGGAAAACGCAAGAAGCTTACGCTCGCGAAGTGCAGGCGCAGCCGCTACGAGATCTTGCAGAATGTCTTGGTGCCATCCGGCAGGGGGTTTTCCATCCGGATCGCACGAAGAGCGGGATGATTGCAGAAGGTGCGACCATCCGTGAGTCGCGATTCTCTTTGGCACCCTTGGGTCGTGCCAATCTTTCGCCATCTCACGAGAGCTTCGAGTGCGCTCCCGAAGTTGAGCTGGCCGAGGATGGAGGCGTAGAACCTCCTGATGATCAGGACCTGGGTGAACAAGAAGACGTTCACGAAGCCTCGAGCAGCGAGTCTGAGAGTTCCGGTGAGTCCGAGGAGGAGACTCATTATGAGAGTTTTGGAGCAGGCGAAGCGCAGAATGCGATCCCGTCTGTGAACATGGGCCCTGATTTAGACATTTTTCAGAACCCGAAGACCAAGAGCCTTCACTCACGAGCGAAGGGTTCTACTGGCAAGTTGATCTGTGGAAGGTCGCTTGACAATATGAAGCCTTTCAGTGGAAAGGTCTTCAGCAGTAGATGGCTGTGCAAGCAATGCACAGCAGGCCGGCCCCTCCGCGACGCAGGGGCCATGGCGAGTTTCATCGCTAAGAAGCAGGGCGCTTCTAAGTGAGAAATGTCGTGTGACGTGCGATGCTTGCGGATCACCACTTCAGTGTATCGCTGAGCTTCACAGTCATGTCTGATGGACGAGTGGTCAATTGCGCACCGATCCAGAGCATGGTTCGGAGACTCGTCCGGGCAAACAAGGGTTTCAGTGGAACCTTTGGTTTACCTCGTGGCCGCCACGGGGTCCGGACGGGCGGACCAAGCTCGGCGATGCGATGATGACCAGCAGTGCGTTGTCCACATGCAAAGCTTGCAATCACTGTGTGCATGATTGGTCCTTTGCATGTGCGTGTCTCAAGACCAGTTTCTGTGAGTGCACATAGGATCGGAGATCATGGCGCAAACCCTTGTAGAGTCCAAGGCAGTCTTCCTGGAGCGAGCCAAACGTGTGGGCCTCCCTCAGGAAGCAGTGGATCGCCTTGTTGCACAGACCATCGACACGATGGCGAAGCTAGCGTTCGCCCCTTGCCAGCCCGGCGAGACGCCGACCGAGGAGTCGTTGTCGGCCCTCATCAAGGTGGGAGGTGCAGCCCCGCCGTTGGGATCCATCGCAGCGGTTCGACACCTGGTGTTCGAAGCACAGACCCTCTTGGTCAGCCAGACCAAGGCACTCGTTGAGAACAAGGAGAACGAGGTCAAGGAGTTAGCCCCCGCGGAGCGCCGCGAGCGCATCCGAGCACAGGCCAACAAACTTAGAGGCATCACCATGTCTGGCCAGACTGAGTGCAGCTACGCCTCGTATGACCTCTGCATGAAGCTTCTTACTGATAACTGCATCAGCTACCTTTCCCCGGCCAAGTTCATCACTCGTGAAGCTGAGCTGCGTTCCGAGAAACCGCGGAAGGAGTTGGATGTACAGGCTTCAACACTGGTCGTGAGAGATCGTGACCCCGATCAGTCATGCGATACTTCCACTGCACTGAGCCTTCACCATGCCATGCACCGTCGAAGCCTTGCTCTTGACTTGATCGGTGTGACTGATTACTTTAGGGTTCAGGGCTTCGTGGATTTCCTCTTGGGTCACCTTCATCAGGAGCCCATTGCTGGCAGCCGTGCCACTTCTGTGCAACAAATTCTGCATGCGGACCGTGCTGCCTGGATGCGCCTGGCAGAGCTTACCCCCGACGGGATTCGTCGAGATGCAGCCGGGGCTTTGCCTCTTGACAGTTTGTGGGCCCGCTTGCAGACTGACCCGAAGGTGATTTTTCATCTCCTCCCGCGAGAAGGTGGTGCCCTCAAGCGAGAGAGCACCGAGCTCAAACCTGAGCCCACAGACACCCCGACCAAGAAGCAGCGCAAAGGTACCGGCAAGGGAAAAACCAAGACATTGCGTGAGCCTAGCAATCTTCCAGAAGAACTCAAAGGCCTTTCGTCTTGGACTAAGACCGGAAAGCGCCGCTGCTGGGGATTCAATATGGCTAGTGGGTGTCCTAATGCCAAGGTCGGCCAATCCTGCCCCAGGGGTCTGCACAACTGCATGCGTTGTGGCGGTCACCACCCCGCGCATGCGTGTCCAAAGAAGCCATGAAGCGCATGCCTGCCTGAGCCCGACAGCGTGCCAGCACCGTGTTTTCCATCGCCCAGTGTTTCATCGGATGCTTCACTGAGCGCCTCAACCCCGCAAGCATCGGCCGCTGCATCCAGCAAATCGCATTGTTTTCCTTCTCGTCCTGCTGAGGCTGCGAGCCCTGTGGAGGGGCCGCTACTTGATGCCGGGCACTCTCTTTGCGGTGCTGATGCTTTCAGGATTGATTCCCTCTTCTGCATTGAAATTTTCTCAGGCTCAGGCAGGCTCACTGCCGAACTTCGGCGTGCGGGGTTCCGAGATAGCATCGGAATCGACCATGTTGCCCCAAAGCAAATGATTTCTCCCGTCCTTAAGCTGGACCCCCTTGATCCCGAACATGTAAAGATGGTTCTTGATCTGATCGATTCTCCCTTTTGCCTTTATGTGCACATCGCTCCCCCTTGTGGAACAGCGAGTCGTGCTCGTGAAATTTTTCGTCGCGGTGAAAGCCTACCTGCTCCCGCGAGAAGTGATGCCCACCCGGATGGGCTACCAGACCTCACTGGCGAGCTCCGCATTCGCGTTGCTAAGGCCAACGACCTTTATGCCGTCACTGGCAAGATCTTTGCACACTGCATCCGTTCTGGGAAGCTCGTCTCTTGCGAGAATCCAGGCCGCTCTTACTTCTGGCAAACGACCATGTGGCTCACTGCCGTTGCCGACCTGCAGTTTGAGGAAACCCTTTTTCATAACTGCCAACACGGCGGTGAGCGTGCCAAGCTCACCCGCCTAGCCCATAATGTCCCTTTGCTACACGAGCTATCCCTTCTCTGCCCGGGGGAATCAACATCTCATCGCCACCTGCCCTGGTCGCGATCCTCAGGTGCCTTCGACACAGCCGCCGAGAAGGTCTACCCTCGTGTGCTCTGCCAACGTATGGCCGACATCATTGTCCGTGCTGCCGCCGAACGTGGCCACCCTGCACCCGCTTCATACCTTGCGCCTGGTGCTGCCCTTCCCCTGCGTGAGTCTCAGGTTGCAGCTGGTGTGCAACCTCGCAGCAAGCGCGTGCCACCCCTTGTGCCCGAGTTTCGGCAGATTGTGGTTCTTCTTAGTCCTGAACCCCTCTTTCCCGGCGTGCGTAAGTTGGAAGCCGATACCCCCCTTCCACCTTGTGTCTCATGCTCGCCCTCACTGCCGACGCTTCCCGCGGGCACTCGGATCCTGCGCCAGAGTGTCATTGGGGTTGTGCCAGCTGGAGCGCAGGAATCGTGCTCAAGTAACTCAGCCGCCTCATCCACACCTGTGTCGCATCCCACAGTTGCCCCTAATGCCGAGGCGGAGGATGATGGAAACTCAGCCATCATGGAGGACGACCAGATGGACCCCGAAGCTTTCTCGCATTATGCTCTCCACTTGGGAGCGTCAGCCAGCAACGAAGCATGGCGCGACTGCATTTGCCACTTGTGTGAGCTACTTGTCTCGGATACCCCGTCTAGGGGCGGACGAGGCACTGATGAATTCTCCTGGTCATGTGGTGCCTTCTTTCATGCCAACAAGGTGGGCCTGCGTTCCAACACCTCATCGCACCCCAGTGTGAGCAAACTCTTGTGCGAGTATGTGCGCCGGGTTGCCCCGGGCCATCCTTTCACTTCCCTGATGCTGGGCAAGAACCTCGCAGGCAAGGTGCATACCGATAGAAACAATGAGCCAGGACTACCGAATGCGGTCTTGAAGATTTCCTCCTTCGAGCAAGGGGGAGTGTGGATCGAATCACCTAGTGGCTCCGTCGCTTGTCCTGATCCTGGCCACCCCGAGCTTTTGGGAAATGTTCTTGACTTCGAGGGCCGACGAATAATCTTTGATCCGAGTGGTAGACACTGTCAAGCTCCATGGTGTGGGGGACCCAGGATCACGCTTGTTGCCTATGCGATACGCGATCACCACAAACTTCTTGACGATCAGAAGAAACAGCTTGTAGACCTTGGTTTCGGCCTCCCTGGAAGCTCCCCAGAGTGCTGCCCAACGGCCGGTCCCGAGGCAGCCACCCGTAAGTCTGGTTTAGGCCCCAGCTCCTTGACTAAGCCACCACCTGGGATCCCGTCCTGCAGCATGCCAGAAAGTGGCCGTATGCACAAGGTGGCCGTAGGCATCCCTTGGAAACCTCAGGAGTTCATTGAGCAAGCACTGAAAGCTGGGCACCCCCGTCACCTCTTGGACGGTGTGCCATCACATTCCAAGGCGGCCATCGACCGTCTTGCTGACATGTCGCTTCATGAGATAGGAGCCCAACGCACCGAGAGGCTCCGGCATTGGATCAGCAAGGCCCGTGAGCTGGAAGCCGAGGAAGAGGAGTTGCGTGACTCAATGCCGCAACATTGCAAACGTGTCCTGGGGCGGAAGCGGCTGGTCCTTTTTAGGACCATGCTCGAGGAGTGTGGCCACGAGGACCTAGAGATAGACATCGCCAAGGGTTTTGACCTCAGTGGTGCGATCCCGAGGAATCCTGCATATCGCCCCAAGCTGTCACCTGCTTCCTTATCCGTATCTGACCTCCGGAGCTCTGCAGCTGTGATGAGGGAAGCAACTCTTCTCGCCACCAAAAGTTCCGGGGACCCCGAACTTGATGAGGCCCTCATGGCGGCCACTGACAAGGAGGTCGCCAAGGGGTGGTTACGAGGACCTATCGATCCTGCTTCGCTAGGTCCTAATGCTGTCCTCTCGCGCCGCTTCGGCGTTTGGCAGGGCGGCAAGTGTAGGCCTATAGATGACTTCAAGGCCTCTGGGGTTAACTCAACGACTTCAGCCGAAGACTCGGTGACTGTGCACACGGCGGATGCAATCGCCGCTTCCATTGCCTACCGTCTCAAGCGCGACCCAAAGTGCCGACGGCACGGCGGGCTCGAGATGAAATCTTATGACTTACACAAGGCGTATAAGAATCTTCCTTTGAGCACTTCGGCGGTGGAGGAAGCTTATCTCTCGGTGTACAACCCCCGGTCGGGGAAAGCAGAGATCTACGAGCAGTGCGTGTTGCCCTTCGGCGCTCGTGCGTCGGTCCACTCGTTCTGCAGAACTTCACTTGGCATCTGGACGATTGGGGCGATTCAGCTGGCTTTGATGTGGTCAGTGTATTACGACGACTTTGTCGGCAACGAAGTCCCGCCACTTACACGGCTCTTTGACCTTTGTGCTGAATCGCTTTTTCAGATCCTTGGCTGGGACACGTCTCCAGACAAGCCTACCATCTTCGGAGGCGTGGCAAAAGTCTTAGGCCTGGAGTTTGACTTGCGCGAATCCTACCTCGGCAACTTCTACATGAGGAATACGACGACTCGACGCGAGGAGCTGAGAGAAAGTCTTTCTTCTATCATCGAAAAAGGAGTGCTGGCTAGGAAAGACTGCGAGAGGCTGAGGGGCCGCCTGCAGTTTGCCGCCAACCAGGTTGCTGGGAAGAAGGCTGGCATCGCATTCAAGATCCTGTCCAAACATCTTACGGAACGAAGCCCGAGCATCGGAGACAATCTGAGGGCTGCACTTCTGTTCCTGAGGGACAGATTTCTTGAAGGGCCCCCGAGGGCTCTGAGTGCCAACGTCTTGCATCTTTGGCATGTATATGTGGACGCTTCTTGTGACAACGATCGCATCGGTCTTGGAGGAGTTCTTATCTCGGACAATGGAACGAAAGTTGGGCACTTTAGCGTGTGGGCCTCTGATGAGCTACGACTTCTCGTTGGCCCCGAGAGCAAGAACCCCATCTTCGAGTGCGAGTGTTTGGCGGTACTCATGTGCATACATGTATGGAAGGGACTCCTTAAGGGATGCAACATTGTCGTCTTCTCGGACAACGAGGGCACTCGTGCCTGCATGATCAAAGGAGCATCAGACAACTCAGTCGGGATGCGCATCGTCGATGCCACCCATGATGCCATCGACGCCGCGAGCTGCATACCTTGGTTTGAGCGCGTGAATACCGCATCGAACATAGCAGACGATCCCTCTCGAGGAATATCTGACGAAAGCCTTGGTCAGCGTTTCGAAGTGGATGCGCTGAGCATCGCAAAGTCTGCATTGGTTCCATGGGGATGAGTCAATTGCTGACTATCCGATGCGTGCATTGGAATGCACATTGCGTGATGTGCTGTATGTACATCATGCGGAGCATCACGGATGCTCGATGAGGGGAACCTTTCACTTCGTTTCGACCTACTCGGAATTTCCCCGAGCGACGGCTTTCGCCAGACCTTTAAAAAAGAGAGAGTGGGCGCTGCATGTTTCATTGAATTATATATATTCAACGATGACACATACATTGACTGGAGTCTCACTTTGCGCAACAAATATATTTCGCTCAGAAATATATTTTGTTTCTTTGGGAACATATAGAAACAGAATTTGGAAATAAGCCACCCTTCAATCGTGATTGACAGGGTATTATTTCCAGATTTTGTTTTTGAAGGAAAAACTGTAGTTTTTCCTTTGTTTCCCACTTTTCCGTTTCGACTTTTATCGGGCAAATCTTTTCACATGCAAGTTGCGGCAACATCTCTACAACATGTCTTGATGTGAACGAACTGCGCAGTTTTCCGGATCACAGTCGGAAAAAAATTTTGTCCCGCCCGCCCTCCCCGGGATGAGTCAATTGCTGACTATCCGATGCGTGCATTGGAATGCACATTGCGTGATGTGCTGTATGTACATCATGCGGAGCATCACGGATGCTCGATGAGGGGAACCTTTCACTTCGTTTCGACCTACTCGGAATTTCCCCGAGCGACGGCTTTCGCCAGACCTTTAAAAAAGAGAGAGTGGGCGCTGCATGTTTCATTGAATTATATATATTCAACGATGACACATACATTGACTGGAGTCTCACTTTGCGCAAAAAATATATTTCGCTCAGAAATATATTTTGTTTCTTTGGGAACATATAGAAACAGAATTTGGAAATAAGAGAAGAGGAGAGAGAGAGAGAGAGAGAGAGAGAGAGAGAGAGAGAGAGAGAGAGAGAGAGAAGAGAGAGAGAGAGAGAGAGAGAGAGAGAGAGAGAGAGAGAGAGAGAGAGAGAGAGAGAGAGAGAGAGAGAGAGAGAGAGAGAGAGAGAGAGAGAGAGAGAGAGAGAGAGTGTTGAGTGCTGCCAGCCCAGCGACATGATGTGCTTTCCAGTGCCTCATGCATCACCTCATGCTTGGATGTCAGTCAGTGATGCATGCGTGCTGTCGAAGCCTGGCAAAGCTCTGAGAGCCATGTCACGTCAGTCATGTCATGTTGTCACAAGTTGTCACACGTCATTGAACCATGACATGGCATGCGGCATGGTGACTCAGATTGCATGATTGCATCGACTGGACAGACTTGACACACGGAGCTGCCACGAATCGACGAACCATGGCGAACGAGACTCCGGTCGCCGAGCGGGACGAGAAGCCTGAGGAAGATGAAGATGCGGAAGATGCGGCTGCTGAGGCTGCTGAGACCGACACCGATGGGCTTGCGGCTGCTGAGGCTCAGGCTCAGGCCAAGCTTACTCCCAAGCAGCCGAGCTACCCTCCGCCACCTCCGCCGTCCAAGCATCCACCAAAGCCGCCAGCAGTTCCGCACTGGGCCAAGGCAAGGTTTCATCGGTTTCCTCCGGTTCCGCCACCGACGATGCAGCATGGCCCTCCCTGCTTCCCGGCCCCGTACATGTTCCTTTTGCCGCCGGGTCTTGGGTGGGGGCATCCGCTTCCACCGCCACCGCCACCGCCTGGGCCGCCAGGGCCGCCACCTGACTCTCCACCCACCAAAGCCCGGCCCAAGGTCGATCTATCTGCCAAGGTGGAACCTCCACCACCGCCACCTCCTCCGCCGCCGCCTGTCGAGCCAAGCGAGCCTGTTCCCAGCAACTTTGAGCGAAGTGGGCAACCCTACTCTGTGGGCAAGGACAGGATGTTCCAGGGACGTTTGGACCCCCGCCAGGCAGGAGGGCCAAAATGGTTGCACTAGACTAAGACCTCTGCCTCGTGCCGTTTCATGCCTCACACTTTCTATCGCACTGTTTGTGCCATGGATTCAGCAGTCAGGAGTAGACAGTAGACGTTACGTAGACGTTGCTAAAGCTTGAGGGTTGGTAGATATATGGAAACAGGAAACACACGTCACAATACTATACAAAAAACACCCTTCCTGTTCAGGCTGTGGAATGCCGTGAGATTGTGCTGTATGGTACGCCCGAAAGCCCGAAAGGGGATGGGATGTGGCAACGTCACCGGCGGAAGCGTCGGAAGAGTCAAATATGTCCAAGAGCACCCATGGAGTGACGGCCCCGACGGCCCCAGTGACGGCGACGGTGCCAGAGCCGGCCAACAAGAAGAAGAAGAAGAAGGAGAAGAGCGGCGGCGGCCGCAGCAGAAAGAAGGCTCGCACCTCGTCGCACGACAGCCGGGACAGTCGTGACAGCCGTGGGCACAAGAGTCGTGGCCGTGGCCGCCGACAGAGTGGCGGTCACCGGGACCGGGACCGTAGTCGTGGTCGTCGGCGCCGAAGGACGTCGACATCGCGGGAGACCAGGTCCATCGACGACAGCAGCCAGAGCCGTGATCGACGACGACGGTACAAGAAGCAGAGGCGGTAGGCGGTAGGCTGTGGAGGCGGACTAATCGACGGAATCTTGGGCATGGCCGTCCGGCAGTGCCCTTATAGTACAGCCTTGTTGTTATTTCTGCACTGCGGCTTGAGTGGCATGACAGCAGTAGCCACGGCAGCCATGTGACACGTGTACACTGACGTGATCAAAAGAGTTGACCTGCTTGGGTTGCTTGCCCGAGTGCCGAAGCATTGCACTTTTGCATTTGGAGTGTTGTGTGTGTGTGGGCTTGGTTGCTCGCCCAGGAACAGTGGTTGAGGACTGGGATCAGTGGCTGTGTCTGGGATGCATGCTGCAGTCCGAGCTTGCTTATAGTAGACTCAGTTGACTCAGTGCATTGGCGACATGATTCAGTCATTGTTTCTTATCTTCCGGCCATTGGACATGTCATGTGCCATGTGCCCATGCACTGCAGAGATTTGCGAGACCATGCAGCACACATGCATGCTCAGAAGTGTTGTGGTTTGGTTGCCCGAGTGTCATAGGATTGTACTTACTTGCAGGTTTGTTGTTTTTGGCTTGGTTGCTCGCCCAGGAACAGTGGATGATGACTTGGACTCCTTGGATCCTACGGTGGCTGTGTCTTGGATGCATGCTGCATGCGGCCGTGCACTGCAGACATGGTTGATACCATGCATGTCATCATGGCATGTTGCTGTGTGGAAGAGTGCATGCAGTGTCATAGGTTTCAGGCGGGAGCAAGTAGAGCATCATTGATTGGAGATGTGATGATATGGTTGTGACATAATGACACATGATACATCGGAATGTACGAGATATTGGCATATGGGTCAGTATATGCTGCAGAACATATAATGCATAATACATGCATATAATGCATATACCTCTCGATTGGTGTGTGGGATGTGGTACACAGGGGTTCTGGGTGCGGACGGGGCCCGTCCGCACGGGTCTGGGTGGGTCTGGGTGTGGACGGGGCCCGTCCACAGGGGTCCTGGGTGCGGACGGGGCCCGTCCTCACACGGGTCTGGGTCCCGTCGGGCCCGTCCACAGGGGTCCTTGTGGACGGGGCCCGTCCACAGGGGTCCTGGGTGCGGACGGGGCCCGTCCACACGGGTCTGGGTGTGGACGGGGCCCGTCCACAGGGGTCCTGGGTGCGGACGGGGCCCGTCCACAGGGGTGCGGGTGCGGACGGGGCCGTCCACGGGTCCTGGGTAGTGCTGCGGGGCCAAGGAGCCGGAGGTGTGGACGGGGCCGGTAAAAGAAATTAAGGGCATGGCATGATATTGTGTTGTGTGTTATACTTAATACTGTCCTCTTGTAACCACTGCATTCATTTGCTCAGGACTGCTTTTGGACCAATGTGTTGGAAGGACACTCAACTGCAAACAAGTGCCGTAGTTGACTGCCATGCCAGGATGTATCTTTGAGTCTTTGAGTGTCAGGAACATGTGCGAGTCACGGCATTATGCAGCAACTCAGTGACACGTGACATGCAGTGTTGTATGTGTGCAGCAGAGTTTCAGGAGCATGTCTTGTGATTGGAATGTGATTCGATTATGGTGCACCAGATCCAGAGCAAGAGACATTTTCTTATACTTCTATAGATACTTAATAGATGTTTGTGTGTTGTCGTTGTCCTTATAGTTGTGGTGGTGCCACTATCACGACTGGCTCTCGTTCGATTCGAGTCTAACCCATGGCAGCTAGACGTGGCGGAGGCAGAGGTCGTGGCCACGGAGGCGCCAGTCCAGGAAAGAAAAGGATTGTGCCGACTGCAGCCAAGAGTAAACCCGTTGCAGAAGCCAAAAATCGAAGTCGCACCTGTGCGAGACGTGCTTTGCAGAAGGACACCTCACGGACGAGTCAGGCCAGCAAAGCTAGCCGTGCAAGTCAGCCCAGCCGAGCCAGCCCGAAAACTAGAAAGAAGAAACCAGATCCAGTTTCACCGACTCAGAGAACACTTGATCTCAGCTTCACAGACACTTCGCAAGCAGAGAAGCCTGGACAAAAGGACGTGCAAGAGATGCCACAGAATGCCGAGAAAGTTTGTGGTGACCCTCAAACGGACAATCGGATGCTGTCGCAGCCAGCAGAAGAAGCAACTAACCAGATGGAGACTGAGGAAGCGATGGTCGTGGCTGCAAGCAAAGATGTGCGAGTGCCAGAGCAGCCTAAACGGGCTGTTGAGTCGGTCGATGGCGTGCAACACGGGCATCTACCGCATGACGGTGAGAGAGTTCGTGAAGAACAGATGCCGCCACGTCTGGCAGACGAAGCAGCTACCCAGCTTACCAATGCAAAGCAAGAGGTTGAAGATGAAGAGGTCATTGCTCAAGATGCATTGGAAGATATGCCAGTCCCAGCTACCGCACACGATGAGTTGCAATCAGATCAGGTTGCAGCTCCAATTCAGCTTGCCGAAGGCAACCAAGTCACCGAAGTCAGGACCGAAATCCCTTGCCTCCGGCCTCCATCTGTGCACGCACCTGCAGACCGCAGTCCTGTTCAGAATCTTGCAATGCGGCTGTTTGGAGCAATTCCCATGACTTAGCTTGTTTTCGAGACTGAAATTCAGAGTGCAACAAAAAGCTCTTGACATTGATCTTTGTTGTCAGCCGTGGCACTGCTTCATGAAGATGTGATTGTGCAGCGATTGTGTGTGTGTGTGCATGCATCAGTCAGTATCATTCAGAACCACAGAACAGGCAGCTTCACGGTAGATCGCTTCATGTGGCGGTTGATTGGGTTGAACTGAACGTTGCTTTACTCTCATTTTCTCGATTGCTATGCATCTGAGGTTTGCAGCCGACCCCGCCGATGCGATGATGATGAGGCCTTTGCCTTAAGGGCAGGGCATGGACGTGAACATAATCACCAATGGGCCGGTGGGCTGTTGTGTTGTGCATTGCTTGTCTAGACATGTCATGTCATGCTCATGCTTCTGAAATGCCTCCGCTGCTTGCACATTGTAATTGTTGGCATTTGCAGTTGGCTTCTCAAGTCAGTGGCAGAAGTGCTTTTTTCCGCTTTCTCACTGTGCGGCCAGCAGATCTCATGTCGGAGCAAGCAAGTGATGACTGCCATGACAGTGATGTCGACTTCTTTGGTGACTTGGACTCCGAGGATGGCGATTTGGAATTTGATTGGGAGACTAATGCAGCTCTGTTTGGTGATAGCAGCGATGACTCTGAAGCTGCTGATATACCACGAGCTTCCGGCACACCGGTGGGACATATGTTGAGAAGGGTCCCTCGTGCCGGGCACTTCCCACCAGTTCCGGGTACCGGTGCCGGTTTGTCAGGCAACCCGACTGCCGGGATCACTTCGACTGCCAGCTCTTCAGGTCTTGCCGAAAGAACAGACTTTGCTGAGACGGAGCCAGCGACGACGCTGCACAGCCGCAACAGGAAGAGATGCGGGCAGCCACCTAGGCCAAGCCAGGCCCCGCACATTCGGGATGCGGCCGCTGCGGCTGCTGCGACTGCTGCGGCTGTTGGCGCCTTGGTATCCGGTGGGCCAGTGGATGAGGATGGTTTGCCTTTGGGGCCAAGCTTCGATGTCAGTCTTTGTTGCATTCGCCAAGATGCCGTTCTGCAGTCAGAAGCGAGCTCCTCCTCCGCACCGGCACCGCCAAAGGCGGCCGGCCCGAAGCCAGGCTCCAGAGCTTGTGCAAAAATGCTAGTTCGTAGTGGCCTCAGATGTGGCTGTTGCTACAAGCTGAAGGCAGAGTGTCGCTTTGCACAGTCCAAGCGATCCCAGTGAAAGACTTGGAGAAATTTGAGAGAGGTTTCACCTGAGAAAAGCACATGCAGGCTCTAACAGGATTGGTTTCATTTTGCACAGCCCAGACTTCCTAGACTCTCTCCTAGACTCGCATGTCGATGTGTGGTGCGTGAAGCAGTGCATGTGACAGTGCATGTGCATTGTGCATGATAAGCAAGCAAGTGTGACATGATGATGACCAAGGTGGTGCCGTTCTACAGGCAGAAGCGAGCTCCAGCTCCGCCCCGCCCAAGGCGGAAGGCAGGGGCCTTGTGACAAAGATGTTGCTTCGTTCTGGAAAGAGATCGAGCTGTGCTTGGGTTGTTTGCTGCTGCTTGTCGCGAGGGAGTGCCGCTCTGTACAGTCGAAATACTTTCTGTCACATAAACAAGATCCGGTACCTTCAAATGCAGGTTCCAAAAGGAGTGTGGGTTGTGGGTTCCCTTTGCACAGCCAAGACTGCCAAGACTCGCGTGTCGCATGTCAGTCTGTTGTGCATGTGCATGAGTCCATGACAGTCCATGATGCAGTGCATGTCAGGATTCATGATGTGTTGTGCTGTTGTGTGCTGGTTGTGCACTTGTTTGGTTCCTTGCCGCAGAGTTCTCAGCTGTAGCAGTGTTGTGACAGTGTTGTGAACGGTGTTGTGCCTTCTACGACGACTCCGACCACCCATCGCTCACATGGCCCAGCTCGCAGCGGAGCATGCATTGTTCGGCGAGCAGTCTTTGAAGGAGCGGTTTGGGGGCCTCGATGGCCGAGAGCTTCAGGAGAAAGTGTTTACAATTTACCAGGCAGGGATTGGGATTGCCACGACGACTAAAGTTTTTATTGTTATTCCTCACACGGCCTGACACGTCAGGTATCCGACGGCGTCACTGTACCCTGGTACAATGATGCAGAAGCTGTCAAGCAAGGAATCCGCAACATTGCCAGGCATCCTCTGAACAACAGGAAACAGGTCAGTGTTACCAGAGCCTACGGCCGCAACATCCTCCAGCACGGCATCATGGAGGGGTGTCGCTCCCAGCCCTGGCTGGTGGAGCAGTTGGTCCGCAATGTGGGGCGGGTCGTGGATTCTTTTTGCCAGTGGCGAGTCGAAGTGTTTGTTGCATTGTGAGCTTATGTTTGTGTACTTGTGTACTGTGTACCAAGGCCGCTGGCGGATGGATCACCATACCTTGCCATAACTTTTGGAACACTGCGACTTGACATTGGACTTGGGCATGTTGTTGGAGTGAACAGTGCTGTGTCATATGTGTCCCATGATTTGCATGAAGTCATGAAGCCACTTGCCACATGGGCTGCCATTGCCTTGCCATGAGCACTGAAACGAAAACTAGTCGCTTGTGTTGAGCCGAGTTTTGGAACACTGCGACTTGACATTGGACTTGGGCATGTTGTTGGAGTGATCAGCATATGTGTCATATGTCTCGCATGAGTTGCATGAAGCCGCATGAAGCCACTTGCCACATGGGCTGCCATTGCCTTGCCATGAGCACTGAAACGAAAACTAGTGTTGAGCCGAGTGTGGAGTCTTGAGTCATGAGTCGGGTTCAGGTGAGTGAGTGAAAGTTCTTAGTCTTGGGAACCCTACACGTTACAAGAAATCTAGCTGGCAGGTCCGAGGCATTCTACACGGTGGCTGCCGATCCGAAGCACAGCAGCAATCCCCAGGTGATAGCGACACAAAAGGCAGGCCTTCGCAATTGCCGTATCTTCTCGAAAAAGACGCCAAATGATGTTCTGCAGTTGCTTGGATCGTGTTTGTGACGTTTTTTGTGATTGTGTGGTTGTGATGTGTAATTATAATAACACGGGTTTCTGTTTCAGGCTTCAGGAAGCGATCAGCAGCAACATGTGCACACGAAAACGAAACCCTGGCCGCTCCAGGGTTTCGTTTTCGTGTGCACATGTTGCTGCTGATCGCTTCCTGACATGTCAGTCATCCCAGGTTTCTGAAGGATATAAATAACTCGTTCCATGGGGGATCTGGGATAAACTTTCACGAAAAGCTCGTCGGAGTCTCCGAGCTGGACGATGCTTGGAGGTCCTACAAGGAGAGACACGGCATTTCTACAAGGTCCTCGGACCGCAAGGACCTCACCGAATGGATCGAGAACAGTGAGTTCAAGGACACAACATGCATGGTCACTTCAGTCACTACTTTACATCCAAGTCCAATCATTGGACCTGGATGTAAAGTAGTGACTGAAGTGACGTGTGTAAAAAAAAAACATTGCCCTGGATGTGTGTCGCATGGTCGCATGGCCACATAGCAGTGCAGTGTTGTACAGTGTTGAACTAATTTGCTGGAGTTTCGGTAGTTGACATGCATGGGATGCAGTGCAGTGTAGTGGCAGCGGTGTGACGTCGACATGTCGCATGGTTGCATGGATTGCATGGCCACGTTGCAGTCGTAGAGTCGTAGCAGTGCCGTGTCAGTGCAGTCAGTGAGTTTCCTCTTGCTCTTGCTGCTCTTGCTGGAGTTTCGGTAGTTGACATGATGATGACAATGATGACATGCATTGGATGCAGTGCAGTGCAGTGTAGTGGTGTGACGTCGACATGTCGCATGATTGCATGGCCACGTAGACGGAGACGTAGCAGTCCGAGTCGTAGTCGTATCAGTGCCGTGTCAGTGCAGTCATTATTGAGTTCCCTCTTGCTCTTGCTGCTCTTGCTGCTGGAGTTTCGGTAGTTGACATGCATTGGATGCAGTGCAGTGTAGTGGTGTGACGTCGACATGTCGCATGGTTGCATGGCCACGTAGCAGTCGTAGCAGTGCCGTGTTAGTGCAGTCAGTAGTACTGATGTTCTTTTTAATGGTTGCTTGCAGTTGTGGAGTTGTGGAATCTGAAAAGGCACCTGTCAGCCTGTCAGCAGCAGGAACGATACACCGGGAACAGCTTCAAAACCGCAAAGGCTTTGAGAAGCAAGCTGCTTTACATGAAGGTACTGGAGGAATGGGAACATGTGTTCGCTACCGAGACGGATTTCTTATCACCGGAGATGGCCAACAAGCACGATCGAGCCCTGCTTTGCATGAACAGTCTCGGCACCATGATCGAAAACAACCTTCCTGGACAGCCTGCTGAGCATCAGGGCTTGTTGCTCTTGGAATTGTGCAAGTTTGTTGTCAGAAGCTGAGATAGGTTTGCTCGAGCGGTTTCAACTCACTTGGGCCTTGCGGCCTTGACTTGAGTTTTGCACGATAGAAACCCAGGTCCCTTTGTTGCCACCGACGGACGTGCAAGGTGCCCGAGTGTATCCGTGGCTTCTGACGAAAGGCCCCGATTCCAAGGAGATGCAAGAGGTGGATGTGAAGCTTTTCACAGCGATTGCTGGTGCTCCCTTTGTTTCCAAGCTGGGCCAAAAGCGGGCTCCAGGCACAAAATCCAACAAAGTGAAGGCAGCTGCGATCGAGGACGAGGAGGACAAGAAGAAGCAAACTGCCAAGGGCAAGGCGAAATCAAAAGCGAAGGCAAAGGCAGGCAAGAGGAAAGCACAAGGCGACGATGAAATGCTGGAACCCAGCTCAGCCCTTCAAGGACCCGTCGAATTTGAGGAAGGCTCCCGTCCACGGCGATGGCTAGACGATCTTCTTGGAGCATTGGTCGCGGCGAACTACGGGAAGCCACTACTTCATCAATGGAACAGCCCCGCCGGCCAGATGACACGGATGCTGGTAAGCTATGGCCTCGAGTTCGCATTGACGGGCAAGCTCAGCCTGAACAACAAGATCTTTAAGGACTGGTCCAAGGTACCGAAGCATGACTTAGCATGACCATGCATGTTCCGGTTGGTTCATGACTCTTTGAGCATGCTGAGTGACTGCCTGATCACTGGATGAGCTGTCTAGATTTGTATGCCTTGACCAATGTTGAGTCTGAGCAGCGAAAAGATAATCTGGCAGTGTAGATACAGATGCAGATGCATGTTTCATGTTCCGGTTGAGCCGGTTGACCCTTGCCCTTGACTCGTTTGAGCATGCAGAGTACTGTTGAGCTTTGAGCTTGGACCATGTTGATTCGTGTTGATTTGTGCAGGGAAATGTGTGAATTATTTAGTGACTCTCATTCGACTATTGTTCAATCAATCATTCATGTTTCTTATGAGTGTGGGGCCTACTGACTCTGACCACAGGTCAGACCGTACTTGCAGAGCTTGATGAGAGCAATGATCAAGAAGTCTGCCGGTGAATCCTTGACCGCATCCGCTGCATCTACCGATGCAGCCGCCGATAACATGGTGAGTCACTTGTTTGCTCGTGTTTCCGAAGAGAAGGCTGCATTGGAGAACCAGAGTGCAGGGGCAGGGGGAGGCAGCGATGAAGATGTCAGTGACGTCAAAGCATGGGTCCGGTTTGTCTTGTTTTCGTGCAAAGCGACTGTCGACGATGCCGGTGTCTTTCTTAGCAAGAACACAGGGTCAATTGAGTCCCATCCCGCTTTCCGTGGCTTTCGTGGAGTCTTGAGAGAGGTGACCTGCACTTGCAATGCCGATGCAGATGCCGAAGCCGAAGCTTGTTGTTTCCATTACGAGTCGGAGCACAGCATCCAAGACTTAGTTTGGGGTGTCACCGAGTGCTTGCGTGTTGACGAGGAGTCAGTGCCTTCTTCTGTGCTGAGGGCCATTCATGCGTCGGGTTTGCAAAAACAGGCCGACGGGTCTGATGGGTCTGGCGAGAAGGTGCAGACAATCGCAGAGATCGTGGGCAAGCATGCGAAGCCGCTTGCTTTGATTGAGAACGAGCAGGGCGAGTTGGTCTTCAACGAACAAGCGATCGAGGGCATGATTGTTTGCCGAGCACTTTACATGCTATTGGGTTTGAGACAGGTAATTGAGAAGCCCTTGGAGCCCCAGAAGTTCGTCACTGTGTCGGATGTGCCGTCCTTGCCAGCCTTTGCTTCCCTTCTTGACTACTTGCTGAGCAAAGATGGCAAGTCATATGTCATGGAAATCGAAAGCCGCTGCCATTTCGCTCAGAAGTCCCAGAAGTCACAAGGTTCCAAGGATTCCAAGGCGGCATCCTCGGAGTCCGCCCCTGATTTGTGGTGCTCGACTTGGTCGAGAGTTCTCGGGGTCGCGGTGCGAGCCCAAGCTCAGGCTGCGAAAGCGGCGGCGGCAGAGGCGGAGAATGTCGATCAGCAGGGGCCCGATCCCAAACGTGCTAAAACAACAAGACCCCAGAAGTGCAGATTCAGCCTCCGGCCGACCCAAAATCGTGGGCGGACTTCTTGCCAAGCTCAACCATCCTCTTTTCCACGAAATCGTTGGCAGACACCTTCCTGAACACGATCACAACTCCGACTGCGACCAGTCCCAATGAAGCAGAAGCCACAGAAGCCGTGAAAAAAGAGGCGGCGACAGCATCAGCCTCAGCATCAGCAGCAGCAAAGCCGCAGGCTTCGGAATCGGCCAAGCAAGTTGAGCTATTGAATAAGACTCCGACATTGGCTAGCATCTACAACATGCACAACCTTGCCGGTGCCAAGTCCTTGAATGTGCTTGATGTGTTGGCTGTCGGGATGCAGGTGCAAACACACATGCTGCAGAAGTCGGCGTGGCCCGTCGCCGTGTGTCACCTTTTGTGGCTTTCATTTGATTGCTTCGTAGAGTAATAAATGATTAGCAGTGAATGGCTCATCGTGATATCGTGCAATCGTGAGGCAAGGGTCCAGTTCAATCCTTCTTGGTTTGCTTCAAGTGGACTTGAAATCGCAGCTGATGATCAATGTCATTGATGCCGCGAACACTTTGAGTGAAGAGGACGAGGATAAGCACATCTTGTACATGCACGGGCATGTCACAGCGGAGCAGACGGCCAAGTGTGTGAAGGTTGCGGGTGCAGGATCACATGCATTTGTTGTAGTATCATAACCGCTTCCCATGATGCATGCATGACGATGCCGATGCCCATGTCATGTGTTTGCCAGTGTTTGCCGGTGTGTGACTTTGCTTCATCATGGACTCCATGTCATGAAGGATGCAATCATGCATTGGCACTTCCCATAGGTGGCTGAAGCAGTGTTTGACGATGGGCCAGTCAGCTACTACATGCACGGCGACAATTTCAGCAAGACCACCAGTGCTGCCCCAAATGCCATTTGGATGATGAAGACCGGCTATGCCGAGGATAAAGCTTTGTTTGCTGCCCAATCCCACGAAGTGACGCTACAGTTTCCAGATGCGTGCAGAGCTGAGTTGTTGTTAAGCTTCGAATTTTGAGATTCGCATGTGTCAAAGCATGGCTAAGGCACGGATGTAATCGATCGGTCACTATCACGGAGCACTCGGCAAAGCTTCGGATGAAGGCATGCACTTTGTTGATCGATGGTACAGTAGTTGAGTGCTAAACGTGAGTGTGCGGCCGTGTTCTTGCAAGGCATTGGCGGCTTTGGCCCGTAAGCAGGGTAAGGCAATCAAAGATGCAGCCGGTGAGGTGTTGTGCACTCGGTCGAATTTTCCGGGCGAAACAGCCGATGGTAAAGGTGCCGGGCGGAAGGCATCATCGTTTGCATCGAATCAGGTGCTGCTGGGTGGTGTTGCTTTTGCCGGCAAGCTTGCAGAAGCAGACTCGCAAGCCGAGATGAGTGTGCTCATGAGCAAGGTTGAGCTGGCCGCAGATGATCTGTGGTTTCTTGCTGGACCTGCGCCCAAGATGTGCCAGCACTTGCTCCGCTGAGTTCGTCGAGTAAAGTACTGAATAATTGATTCGTCAATGCATTTGTCGTCACGTGCACTTGTACCGTCCATGCACTGCATAAGCCTGCAACATGACACTGCTGCAGTGCTTGATTGCATGCCCTGCCATGCCGCATGATTGCATCGTTGAGTTGTTGACTTGATTGGCACTGGAGTTGTGAAATGCTGTTGGTTGTGAGCTGTGCATGATATCAGGTGAAAGCAAACTATGACATGTAATTCGCAGACTTTTGGAATTTCGTGTCAACGATTCGGCGGCTGTATGTTAGACTCATGTCATGTAGTGGTACCGTGCGGTATCATTTCCACCAAGCATGCTTTTGAATGTGGGTCCCAGGAGACGCTTGTGAAAACTAAGTTCATGCCCTGCTAAATGCTATGTGCAGATGGTTCGTTTCAATTGTATATTAATTTAGAAATGTCACGGCGATCACGGACCCATACTTCCCGGCTTGAACGGCACCGCACCACGTCGCCTGTTTCACCAGATGGAGCTTCTTGTGGACTGTGCTGCAAAAAAATGCTGATGTCGCGACAACAGTCCAGTGTCAGCTGCTGCGGCTTGAATCAACATTTCCGATCCTCCGCAATAGTGTGATCGTAGTCCCAAACATTGAGACTTATTAGGTCTCAGCTCGCGAATTCTTTATAAATGAGTCTGCAATTTATCATACAATAACTTTCTTCAGCGAAAAAAAACATACATTCAGGCAGCGGGCCTGCATGACACAAAAAACAACGAAACCGCAGACCTGATACACTATAGCCCGCCGGGCCTCAATCTGTAAGCAAACCATGCCACTGCGGACGGGTATCCTTCAAAATCCTGTCCGCACATCTTTTGCTAGTCGGTTCCACGAGTGACGTTTCAAAGCTGTTTCTTGTCAAGTTCTCAGACGATTCCTGGCAGCTAATAAAGTTCCTCGAATCGAGATCGGCACGTGATCCTTGGGAGGAAAAAACACGTGCAGTCGATCGTCCGCATGCATGTATATAATTGGGATGCATATACAGAAAATAACATTTCTTAATTAAGCATTGTTTTTGCCATTTACATACCATGCTTAAATAGACACTATAGTGTTTAATCAAGATGATTAAAGATATCTAAAAATTATTTAAGCATCTTTGGAAGCTCTGGGCTGTGTGCTTGCCCTTGTTGCTGCTGCTGCTGCTGCAGCCAGCGGAATGCAACTGTGGAGGGCCGACCTGGCGAAGCCAGAATTGCTTGTGTTTTGCGGGCCTGGAAATGGGGTCGCCCGACAGCCCCATAACGTGGGCTTCGTCCTGGCAGTGCAGCGGGCTCGCCAGTTGACCCGCGCGGATTTTTGGTGTTCTTTCTGTGGATGGGAGTCGTAGTTCAAGCTCTGGGAAGTTGACCGACGTGGCTTCAACGTTTCCCTTTTGGTTTTGCAAACTCGTCGGCCAGACTATGCAGCTTTATGGAGGTAACCAAAACAGAGATCGTACAAAGACAGGGAAATTTTTCCAGAGGTGACTCCAGCGTTTCTGAATACAGCAGATCAAGCCATGCAGACTCTCTGTACTGCACAGGAACTGTGATGTGTCTTCGCAAAGTCTGCTGGAGCCTGGTCTAGGTTTCCAAACCATCGCCACAGTAGTCTTCTGGAGTTCTAGCATTGTGTCCTTGCGGATGGGCCATGTTCATCTTCTTTCTGTTCGTGGCTCGACGTTGTTGTGCTTTCGCCCTCCTCTGATCATATGGAGAACTCCTTGGTGGATCGCGTGGAGCGACTCATAAGCAGGAACGAAAAGCTTTGAATGCTGCCAAAAAGGAGGCCACCAGCCATATTCATCTTCTTTCTGTCTTTCAAAACGCCTTTAAAGGCTGCCTGCTTGGGTTTGCTGATGGCCTATGGGTTCCCAGGCCGAAGGAGCCTGGAGTGTCGTTTCTCTATCTGCCTACTGGATGTCCTCTGCGTAGCAGGACCTGTCCGGAACTTTCTGGCCTAATGGATTCTCTCTGGCAGAAAGTGTCCGGAACCTCGTTGTTCCTTATATGGCCTAATCGATTCCCTGTGGCAGAAAAAATCAGGAACCTCGTTTTTCCATATGGCCTAATGGGTTCCCTCCGGCAGAAAGTGTCCCGAACCTTGTTTTTCCATATGGCCTAATGGATTCCCTATGGCAGAAAGTGTCCGGAACCTCGTTTTTCAATATGGCCTAATGGATTCCCTCTTGGCAGAAAGTGTCAGGAACCTCGTTTTTCCATATGGCCTAATTGATTCCTGTGGCAGAAAGTGACCGGAACCTCGTTTTTTTATATGGCCTAATGGATTCCTTATGACCTATCCTATGGCTTAACCTATGGCCTATTACACCTTCCCTATGACCTAATCATTTTCGCGTTTTAGGAATACAATCTTTTCTTTTCCCACGCGGAAATGATTAGGTCATAGGGAAGGTGTATTAGGCCATAGGTTAGGCCATAGGATAGGTCATAAGGAATCCATTAGGCCATATGAAAAAACGAGGTTCCGGACACTTTCTGCCACAGGAACCCATTGGGCCATATGGAAAAACGAGGTTCCGGACACTTTCTGCCAGAGGGAATCCATTAGGCCATATGGAAAAACGAGGTTCCGGACACTTTCTGCCAGAGGGAATCCATTAGGCCATATGGAAAAACGAGGTTCCGGACACTTTCTGCCAGAGGAATCTGTTAGGCCATGACGTCGCGATGCTCGCAGCCTCTTCTGCTCCGTGTGAGTGACAAGATGAGTTTCCAACTCCGCATGTTTCCAGTCGGACAGTAGGCTTGCTGGGGATGCGAGAGCTTCCTCCAGACGGTAGGGGTTGGCAGGGTTCACAGACGCGACGTCATAGACTGTTGTGTTGCATGTACGGACCCCCCCCCCCTCCATTTCAATGATGTCGTCTGCTCGGAGGTGCGTGTCGTCTGCTTGCGCAGGGCTTTGTGGCCGTGCTGCTCCAAACATTGAGATTTGGGGGAGGGGGATGTGCCGCGGTGGCCTTGTCGGCGTGCCGGTGTCACAGCAGTACAACCGTTTCTGATGGTCAGGTTCTTGTCCGTTCGGAGGTCAGTGGCTTAAAATCTGGTCTTGTTCCAGCTACCCTCCCAATGCGTAGTTTCTGGGGACACATGGTGGTTCCCCCTCTGTATCGAGAAGGTCGGCGGATGCTACGGATTTTGAGAAATGCACTTAACTGCGGGACCCCCCCATTGCAAAACGGGGTTGCATCTTCATCTCCGTCAAATCTGTTGCTCTTTAAGTCAGTTCCATCATGTAATCGGAGTCTGGGATTGCTTCATGGTTGCTTGTCTCTTTTGGAACTTGCAGACTCGAGGTGCATGTTGCTGTCAAAAATCCACCTCTATGGCCTCAGCAGGCCTCAAGCGCCCGCAAGTGAAGCCTCGAAGGCCTTTGTGAAAGTGGTCAGCGCAGGCGGCTCCAAATGTGGGGTCGAATAGTCTGAGCAATTTTAGCTTCGCTTGAGTGGCCCCCCTCTGTACTTCAATGCACGACAGGCAACGAAGGGAAGATCCCAGCTGCAAACGTGATCCGGCTGTGCGGGGGCCCCAAGAAAGTCGGGCCACTGACGGATGAGCAAGAGGGCGGCAGTGGGATTAAGGCGGTTATTGCGCCGCTCGGTCCTGCGCTGTTCGGGGGTTTTTCCCGTGACCTTGTCAGGGACAACCAGCTCTACAAATACTGCCAGGAGCTGCCCTTGGAACTCTAACTGCAGTAGACAGCCCTCGGAAGAAGGCCGGTTACCGCTCTGGCGATGCGAGAACCAGCCCGTGTTTGGCGGGGACGGGAGGCCATTGGGACATGACAAGCCAAGCACGTATGTGCCAAAGCTGAAACAATCTTCCACCTTAAGCACCGGCAGTCCCTTGGCGAAGCGACGGGTGGTGTCCTGAGATGCGACATCCGGCGATTCTCCTGTCCAGTATCCTCAAGCGGCACCTTGGCTGAGACATGAAAGTGCAGAAAATCCACCACACGCTCAAGCGACAGCTCACCGAGTGAGGTCTGAACTGGAGCAGGCAGCGGCAGGTTGATCGGCTTTTCCTCTTCATAGCAGCGGAGCCTGACCTCTTGAATCATCCAGGATCGCAACTCCGCAACACAATGTGGCAGGGAGGCGGCAGTGACAGTGCGGACAGCCGCGGCGCATGCCGACGAGGACGAACGCCAGGGAGGGACTTGTCCATCGACATCCCCGGAAGTACGCATTGAGTGCTCTGGCGCTCCGGCTCGCAACGACGCTTGGCAGCTTATGTGCTCCACACAGTGTTACGGCCCACGGGGTGCCTTACGGAGGCGTGCTCTAAGCTGGCTGCGAAGGCTTCGGCGCGGCTTAGTTCATCGGGTCGCTACACTAGCCTTGCTTTCCTCCCTGCCAGTCATCCAGTTGGCGCATGCTATGTTGGGTGTGAAGTTCTCTGCGACCAGCCCGGAAGCCCGAACCATTGATACACAGCTTGAAAAAGCGCGCCGCAGCTCTCACTTGCAGGACCGCATTCGGCTTGCTTGGCGGCCCTGTACATTGCCTTCTCAAGCGTCGGCTCCGCGCGGCCAACCGTTCGAGGTTTTTCGGCAGGCAGCTACACGGCAGGCCTGGTGGAAGTGCTCCTGCACAAGCTCTGGCTCATTTCTCGCCCGTGGACCCGCCACCCACCTCCGAAAACGCAGCGGCCGATGAGGCACCGGCGGCAGCCGTGGAGATTGGCGCAGTTGGCATGCCGGATTGGCTCTTCGCGGAGGTTTCAGCTCCCTTGTCGGATGCCAGCGAAGACTTTTTGTGTCCTTGGGTCCCACGGGTTTTCTTCCCTTTGCGTAGCTTGGAGAAGGAACTGGAATGGGCCTTCCACTCTCTTCACTTCCACCGTAGTCGAGGTCTAGTTGACAGTGAGGTCGGCAGGGTCATGACTGTCCTCTTTCCCCACCGCGTCACTGAGGAGTCTCTCAAGCGGCTTGGTGCCGGAGACTTATTGCCACCTCGTCTCCTGTCGAAGCCCTTGACCGCACGGTAAAAGCGAGCTGCTAGCTCGTGGTCAGGGACTAGAGTTGGCAATTGCTCCCCCGCAGGTGATGGGGTGGACAAGGCCGCCAGCTGCGCCCACTCCTGCAACGGGAGAAGAGCCCAAATCCTCCAGCGTGCCATGTGCGCATGTGAAGGGAGAAGGGAGGGTTCGTTGTGCGCCGGAAGGGCAGGACGCGTCGCGCCACGCTGAAGCCTGGGGCCCCCATCAGGCCAAGACCCGAAACGGCCCACCAGGGCGGAGTACCTCGCCACCTCCAGTGTCTCTGCCAGGGTAGGCAAGGAGCGGAGCTCCAAGCTGGTCCAGCTGGACCAGCGGCGCCTTGCCATTGGCGCCATAGCCATGCACAAACGCCGGGCCGACGCAGTTGCGATCCAGAGCAAGTGTTTTGGCTATGAAAAGAGGGCCCTGGCAAGCTGCACACCCGACAGTGGATCGAACTTAAGGCGAAGAGTGTGGAATTTGCACACTGTTCATGGGCCCCTCTGGCCCATCCCAAGGCCTCCTCGTGCGGCTGCAAGACTTCCCGTAGTGCGTCATCAGGATTGGGGGTTTTCATGCTCGCAGTCAAGCAGCCCTGGGCATTCGGGTACCAGTAAGGCGGCTGCAAAACCGCCCCCAGGTAAGCCTTTGCAGATGGCGCAGTCCTCCTCGGGTTGTGCACGGAAGCTGTGGGGCCAGCCCTCCAGCCAGTGTTCATGGCACACGGGGACAGAGATGGACGAGGCATACCGAGGTGGCTCTGGCACGGCGGTATCCCGCAAGTCTTCGAGCTTCGTCGCTTCGCGGCCTGAGACGCGTCAGCGTTGCCAGGTGTGCGAGCTTCGACAGTAGGAGGGAGACAACCTCCGCGGCCCACTCGTCGAGAGCCGTCGGGGACAGCCCATGCCGGCGGCAGAGTTGTGAGTCCCCAATCGTGCTCCCGTCTCCTTCGCAATCACAAGCGTCAACGTAGACCTGCCGGCCAGGCTCCTTAGCAAAGACCGAGAAGCCTCCCTGGGCATCCGTGGAGGGCTCTGTGACAAAGATGACGCCTACCGATTCCCGTCAGGAATCATTGTACTGAACGGAGTACAAGTGTTATCATTTTCTAGGACTCAGAAGGCCACATCATCATCAAGCTGTGAAGCAGAGTTGTATGCACTAAGTGGAACTTGTGGAGAAGCTATCCTGGTCGGAAGGCTATTTGAGTTCCTAGTAAACGCGCCTGTACGAGTGGAGATACGGTGCGATTCATCATCTGCACGACAGTGGAGTCAACGACGAGGAGTTGGACGTCTGAAGCATGTGAACGTTAGGCTGTGTCAACTGCAAGATTGGGTGCGAGACAATCTTGTAAAACTTGGTACAGTGCGAACCGCGCTCAATGTAGCGGATCTGAACACCAAGAAGTTGTCATATGCCCGAAGGTCATTTCTACTGTATCACTTGTCTCAAGTAGAGTATGATGAAGAAGGAAACTTGGAGTATACTGGAGAGAAAGAGTATGAAAGGCATGAACAAGAGAAGAAACTGAAGGAGTATGTCGGAAGTGGACAAATCAAGAATCTCATTAGAGCCATACAGGTATTTCATTTGATGAAGCCGATTACCGCAGCAGTGCTCAAGGAAGAAGTATCTAACGCCCAAGTAGAAACCTGTGGAGCCTTGGAGAAAGGTATGAACGCCATGGACGGATACTTCACGAAGTTTGAAGTTGGAATGATGGTATGCGTATTTTTACTCGCAGTGCCGTATGCTATTTCTGTATGGACGAAGCTCACGAGAGTCTTGGAAAACCTACGAGGTATTGGACGCGTGAAGATCAGTACGGGAAGCCGAGCACGTGTGTATCACCGTGCTACATGCTGGCATGCCCAGGGATCTCACAAGAAGCCAGGCCGGTGGGTCTGGAAGGACGTACAGGAAGCCGAGCTGGAAGGCTTTAGGGCATGTTGGATTTGTTTCCCAGAGACGAAGCCAGAAGGAAGTCTGAGAAGACGCCGAGAACGCGTAGAGCCGCCAACCCCAGACGAAAGCGACTGGGAAGTGATGGAGCTTGACTTCGAGGTAGAGTCAACTGGCGGATGCACAAAGAAGTGCTACTGGTGCGGAATCCGGAAGTGTACAAGGGAGAAGAAAAACCACCAGAAATGTTCTTGCACAGAATGCATCAAGACGTATGCAATGGAACAATGGAGGAAAAGTTATGACAGAACTGCGACAGAAGGATCTTGTGATGCCACGGAAAAGGAAGAGACCCGTGTAACGGATGATGGAAAGCATGCATGGAATGCTGGACAAAAGAGTGGCAATGGAAAAGGATCTCTGAAGAGACGTGGAAGAGCAGCGATGGGAACACCAGCAATCGTACACACTGATGGTGTGCGTATGCCCATCATAAGTGAGGAAGACTACCGACGTGGAGGAAGAATCACATCTGGAAGAAATAATAACAAACATTTCGCTTAGGAGTGTGTTGCCCTATAATCCTGTAGTTGAGCTGTTTACCACATGATTTTGTATAGTATGGAACAAATGTTCCACTGTGGTGTTTAGGCTCAAGGGACGCACCCAAGACAGCCGTGCGCCCGAGGAAAAGTGAAGTGCGAATATCTGTGTGAAGTGAAAGGGTCCGGAACGTACCCGTAAAGCGTTTTATGGTAGCGGAGCTGAAGGCCAGGACCTTCGGCTGAAGAAGAGCCCAATACAAGGAGAAAAGAGCCTTGGGCCCCAGTGTCACGGAAAGTGAAAGAAAGGAAAGTTGAATGGCCACGCCAAGTCCAGCTGGAGACGCGGATTTGCCTGTGTCCCCTGGTCACGGTGGTCAAGGAGGAGATACACCAAGTGATACGCCAATGGCGATGCCTGCACCAGATGGAGTTGCAGGAGGATCCCTTCAGGCCCTGATAGGGAACCTGTCGGCAGCAGCGCAAGCTTTGGCAAGTGCTGCAGGTACAGGAAGTACCAGAAGTTACGACTCTGCAGCTAAGCTGGTGAAGAGTCCGGATGTGTTCGCTCCAAAGAATTTGGAGGAGGAAGTTTCACAGTGGCCAGATTGGAGTTTCAGTTTCAAAGTGTTTGTGGGATTCATTGATCCCACTTATGCAGAAGAGTTGAAGAAAGTGGAGCTGGCACCACCAAATCCAGCAGATTATACAGTTGGTGAAAGAGAGCGAAGTACAAAGCTGTATGCGATTTTGGCCTCGTATCTTAGGAACAGGCCATTGAAGTTATTGAAGTCAGAAGGAAGTCCAGATGGATATTCTGTCTGGAGGAGACTGTTTGAAGAGTTGGAGCCGTCAAGCCGAACAAGAGGGCTGGCAATGGCTCAAGCTCTAGTGAGCTTTCCCCAGATGACGAAGGGGACTTCTATCTTAGACTATCTGCTTACCTACGAAAAACTGGTGGCAGAATACGAAAAACTGTCCGAAGGAAAACCCTACGATGAGAATTTGAAAATCGGAACAGTACTCAAAGGTTTGCCAAATGAGTTGAGGAAGCATATCCTGATAGGATTGACCCCTACGACGAAGTACGCAGACATCAGGAAGAAGTTGCTTGAGTATGAAAGAAGTACCCAATCGTGGAATGCGGAGAACATTTTGCAGTCTTTCAACATGGAAAGCGCAACGAAGAGTACACCCTACAATGGGCCACAACCAATGGATATTGATCGAGTGAAAGGAAAAGGAAAAGACAAAGGAAAAGGAAAAGGTCACGACAACAAAGGAAAAGGAGGAAAAGGGTACAACAACAAAGGAAAAGGAAAAGGAAAAGGATACGACAACAAAGGAAAAGGAAAAGGAAAAGGATACGACAACAAAGGAAAAGGAAAAGGTGGTTATAGAAATGCACGAGCAGTGGACGCTGGTGGCTACGGGAAAGGAAAGTTCATAGGAGAGTGCCACATATGCGGAAAGACAGGACACAAAGCAGCTGATTGCTGGCAGAATCAAGGAAAAGGAAAAGGAGGTAAAGGCAAAGTGAGACAGGTAGAAGAGGAAGGAACCCATCAAGGAGATCACGAGAAGAGTTCCTCTAGCAATGCCCCTCCTGCGAAGAATGAGACTGGTCAAGTGAGGCAGATCACAGCTGAAGCAGCGCGCCAAGCAAGAAGAGTTGAGATGACACAAGAGTGGAACGATGAGGATGAAGAGCTCAACTTTGTGAGATTGTGTCAAGAGTTTGAAGGTTTGGTTCAAGGAGAGCTGAGAAGAGTTGAGGAGTTTGATATCTCTTCGAGCGATGAAGTGGAAGAGATCGAGGAAGAACCGACTGATGGTTTGATGGAGTGGTACCAAGGATGGTGGTTCTTGGAAACAGAAGTTGAAAGAAGTGTGAGAATGGTTTCTGAAGGAGATGATGTGAGAAGAACAGCAAGAGAAGTGGATGCATGTGAGGTAGTGCTCGACAGTGGAGCTGACTGCCATGTGTTGCCTATGGATTGGGCAGAAGAAGTCGGAGAAACTTCGAACTTTGAGTACCATCTGAAAGATGCGCAAGGGAAAGTGATCCCAACGTTGCCTGTGAGGCAGAATGTGACGTTTGTTTTCACGAAGGAGTCTGGAAAGAAGTTGAAGATCACTGACAGTGCTGTTTGCGGCAATGTCACCCAACCTTTGTTTGCGGTAGGAAAGATGTGGAAGCTAGGTTGGGGTACGGTGAATGAAGATGGAAGATTGTGGTTGAAGAAAGGAAGTGTTCGGATACCGATATACTTCAAAAGGAATTCCTCAATGGCGAGGATGTGTATACGGAGACTTGAAGGAGAAGAGATGACAGTGCAGCCTGTGAGGCTGGAGCGAGAACTGAAGAATGAGTTGAAGAGCAAAGAAGATGAAGATGGTTGGTTTGTGCTAAATGACGGCACGCCTGCAAGGTTTGATTGGTTTATGGGGAAGACGTTTGACCCAACGGGTCAGTTCCCTAATAGACTCTATGAGGGAGCAGGAGATGAAGGCGATTATTTTCCTTATAGGACAACCTTGCTAGGAAAGATGAAAAGAAGTGGAGAAAGAGTGTTGAATGAAGTGGATTGGAAGAGTATGGATTTCTTTGAGTGTACGGAGATCTGGAAGGATCGCGAAAGAGTGCAACTTGGGGCGAGTCCTCAAGCAAGGTTTGAGGTGATGGTCACCTTGTTGGAAAAAGGATTGAAGGAACCGAGTGACTATGGGTTGCTCACGAATTTGGAAGAGCTTGAAAGAGAACTGGCACAAGAAGGAGTGCCAATGGAGGCCACAGGTACCTCCTCAAGTTCGAAAGACAAAAAGGAAAGTGAGAAAGAGGAACCGAAGAGAGGAGTTCCAGTGATTGGTGAAGATGAGGAAGAAGTAATGGTGATTGGACCAATGAAGTTGACACGCCAGAGTGAGTTGAAGGAGATGAAAGCGGCGTGCAAGTATCTGCATATCTCGAAGAACGGATCGAAAGAGATTTTGTGGAAAAGATTGAAGAAAGAGGTCAGCAAAGTGAAAGCGCAAGCCCAAATCTCTGAGGATATCAGAAAGGAGTTTGAGAGAGAACCGATTCCAGAGGCTCTGCCTGCTTTGCCGAGCCCGGAAGAGATTGAAGCGCATGAGTTAACGCATTTGCCGAGAGCGCCCTGGTGTGAAGCATGCCAGGCAGCAAAGAGCGGAGAAGACAACTTTGAAGAGACGAAGGAGAAAGCGCAGCGACCCGTGTTTAGCTTGGACTTTATGTTCACAGGAACACAAGGAGATGAAAAGGAGAGAGATCCGCTTGCTATTCAGCTTGCGGGTGTTGACAACGACACGAAGTTCCTGATAGCTATTGCGGTGCCAACGAAAGGAGGAGATGCGGTGATAAACCACGCAGTGAGTGAAGTGGTAAGAGTGTTAGCCCTTTTGGGTTACGCTGAAGTGGTGATTAGAACGGATACCGAGCCAGTGATGATTGCCATCAGGAGAGGAGTTCAAGTGGCAAGAACAAGACAAGGTTTGAAGACGGAGTTGCAAGATGCCACGCCTGATGAGCATCAAGGGTTGCCAGTGGAAAGGTATATCCAAACTGTGAGGAACCTTGCGAAGACGTTGTTGGCAACAGTGGAGCAACGAAGTGGAACGGCCATCGGATCTGATGTCCCGCTTTATAGCTGGGCGTACAGACATGCAGCATGGCTGCACAACAGGTTTCATGTTGGAAGAGATGGCAGAACTGCGTTTGAAGCGACAGTGGACCGAACGTACAAAGGGAAGCTGGCCCCGTTCGGGTCAGCAGTGTTTGGAAAAGCAGTGCCAAAGACCAAGGAGAAAGGAGAACCTTGGGAGAAAGGAGTCTTTCTTGGAAAGGACTACGCGAGCAATCTGAACTTGATTGGCACAGGTAGAGGAGTGATCAAAGCGAGGACAATGAGAAGATGTGCTGAGGCATATCAGCCGGAGCTTTTGCAACTTTCGGTTGGAGCTCCATGGGATCATCAGCTGAAGGCTTTGAGGTTTAAGAAGAAGAGAATTGTGCCTATTGATGATGGGCCAGGACTGCCAAGATTGGCGGTGGAAGCTGACAAAAGAGTAGAAGAAGAAAAGAGAAGCGAGCCTTCGCCGCCAAGCGACCGCCAAGGAAGCTCAAGTTCTTCTAGCAAGAGTTCGTCGCTGTCTGGAGCAACGCCAGAAGCAATGGACGACGAGAGCGATGACGATGACGATGATCCAGGAGAGGTGAGAACAAAGAGAAAAGCAGAAGATGAATTGGTGCCCGATGAAATGACGTTGGAAGAGTTTCAAAGAGAAGTTGCAAAGAGGAATGCAGAAGAAGAAGGAGAAGGGTCACCAAAGAAAGAACCAAGAGTAGACGAAGGAACTGGAGAGGTAGAAGAAAGAGTTGAAAAAGTGCCGAGACTTGGAGACGAAGCACGAGGAAGCGCGGCACGAGTGGAATACCACATTCGGAGATTCGCCAAGAGCGAAGATCCCGAAGAGCATGGAGATGAGTATGTTGATCTCGACGAGACACAGTTGTTTCTGGAAGAAAGTCGAGAGTTCCAGAGCAAGTGGAACGAGAAGGTGCGTGAGACAGAAGAGGACCTAACGGTTACTTGGTCTCACGAGTATGATGATGGGCCACCAAAGTTGGAAGATGAAGATTTGGAAAAGGTGGACCTGAAAGCGGAGAGAACAGAAATCGAAAGATTATTGGAGATGAAAGTTCTCAAAGAAGTGGAACTAGATGAGAATGGAGAGTTGAAGAAAGGACCGAATGGAGAAGAACCAAAGAGACTCAGTACAAAGTACGTGTTGGATTGGAGGCATAGGGACCTCCAATGGAAGAGGAGAGCCCGCCTAGTGGCGCGGGAGTACAAGTGGCTGACGGACTACGATCTCTCAGCGCTATACTCACCAACGAGTATTGGTTCGAGCATCAAGCTGTTATCAGCTTTGTGTGCGAGTTCAAGAGACTACGAGATGATCTCGATAGACATTTCGGACGCGTACCTTCAGGTGCCACAGAAGGGTACACGGTTGTGAGTTTAGGAGGAAAGTGGTACCAGCTGCAGTACACCCTGCCGGGACAACGAACAGGAAGCAGTGATTGGTTTGAGCACTGACGAGAAATCCTGGAGAAAGAGAAGATGGTTTCCGATGTGGGGTTACCAAGTTTCTTCTACAAGTTTTCAGAGAACCCAGGAGAAGGTGGAACGCTGATGAGTACACATGTGGATGATTTGGAATTGTTTGGAAAACCAAATGAGAACCAAGCGGTGGTTGATCTGCTGCTGAAGCACAAGTTGAAGATAAAGCTGGAAGGACCAGTGAAGGTTGGAGAAGGAAAGTGTACTTTCTTGAAGAGGACGTTCTTAGGAACGAAAGAAGGAATAGAGATCAGGATGGACGGCAAGTATCTTGAGAAGTTGGAAGAGATTTTAGGTTTGGGAAAGGCCATGCCGAAGAAGTTGCCGTTTCCAATGGATTACGGAAGATCGTTGAAGGACGATACGCCCTTGGATGCAGATGAACATCATCTGTATAGATCCTGTGTAGGAATCCTACTGTATATGACACCGGAGAGACCTGATTTGGGATTCGCTACGAAGTGGTTGTCTGGGAAGTTGGCAGCGCCAACGCGAGGAGACTTAGCAGTGCTTAGGCACGTGGCAAAGTATGTGAAAGCGACAGCCCACTACGTGATAGAACACAAAGAGGCATATCCTGGAAAGAGTTTTCTAGATCCAAGTGATAAGAGAACTGAGAATGCCTACAAAGATGTTTTTACGGCAAAGAGTTTGATCGAGGTAGTGACCGACGCCGACTGGGCGACCGATCGTGAGAATAGGCAGTCAACGAGCTGCGTGTTGATTTTCGTGAACAGTAACATCGTTTACTTTCACGCGAGAAAGCAAAAAGCGACGGCTTTGAGTAGCTGCGAAAGCGAACTGGTGGCAGCTGTTGGAGGTTTGAGTGAAGGAGTTTTTCTACAGAACCTGCTGCACAGAGTTCTAGGGATTAGGCCGGAGATGGTGATTAGGATGGATTCTAGCAGTGCTAGGTCTATTCTCATGAAGAAAGGCCTAGGAAGAACGAGGCACATTGATGCAGGACTGCTTTGGGTTCAAAGACTTACTTCGGTAGGTCTTCAAGTGAAAGCGATAGCTGGAAAGGAGAACCCTGCAGATGTAGGAACAAAGGCTTTGTCGAGGAACGCTGTTGTGAAGTGTTTGGAGAGAATCGGTGTGAAAACTGGAGAAGAGAGTGAAGAGGTCAGGATAGCAAGTGACTTCAAGATCCCTACGAAGTATCTGAGAAGACTTGTGATGATGATGATGGTTCAGCAGTGTGATGGACTAAGAGAGCAAAGCAGTAGAAGCAGTGAAGGTGGAAACTTTGGTTTGGTGATGATGGTGATGATGATGACACTGGTTGTTATCATGGCTTGCAACGGTAGCTTGTGGAAGAGTCTGGTTGGAAGTGCTGAATGCATGCTTTGTTCCGCCGCTGCCGTTTTTGACTCAAGGAAGAAAGTGAAAAGAGAGGAAGTGAAAAGAAAAGAAGTGAGGAGAAAAGAAGTAGAAGAAAAAGAAGAAGTGAAAAAGATGGCCGACGACGCGGCCCTCAAAACAATGATCAGTGACGAATGCCGAAGCATAGAGTCCGTAACCCTATGCGAAAGAGAGCTCAAAAAGGAGCGAGAGAGGAGATTAACTCTGGATGCCCTATGGCCCGAAGTGCAACGCCTCAACCAAAAGTATGAGCCTAAAGAGGCGGCCCCGTCAGAAGCTGCAAAGACGGAGGTTAAAGTGCCTGAAGAGTTCAAGAAAACAGCCGAGGAATTGGCTGGAGAGGCACAGGGAAGCAAAGGAAGTGCCGAAGGAAGCCAGGCACAGGTTATGGAAGATAGAGTGAGCGAACTGAGGCAGAAAGCCTTGGATGCTTCCGAGAGGCGAAGGGGCCAGAAGGAAAGGGCAAACGAAGCCGCAGAGAAGGCGAAGGAAACAAAAGAAGAAGAAGAGAAAAAGAAAGAGAAAGAAGAGGAGGAGCAAGAAGCCTCCGAAAGCGAGGAGAAAGTGAGTTCGGAGAAAGAAGAGGAAGAGCAAAGCTCCGAAAAAGAGGAAGAGAAAAAGAGAGGCGAAAAGAGAAAGAAAGAGTCTGAGTCGAGTGATGATGAGTACAAAGAGATCATGGACAAGATGGCAAAGAAGTCAGTTCTGGAAGAGGAGAAGAAAGTGCAGGACCTGCTTGGGCAGATGCGAGTTCTGCAGGAGAAAGTGGATGAAAAGAGAAAGAAATTCACGATTTATAGTGACTTGTATACGTACAAGCAAAAGCAGAAGAAGATCAAGGAGGAAGAAAGAGACAGGTTGATTGCAAAAGAGATAGAGGTAAAGGAAGAGCTGAAGCGGGTAGCGGACGAAGCGTTCGTTGCCAAAGAGTCCATAGAGAAACAACTGGACAAGCTGAGAGCCGAAGAGGAGGAACAGGAAAATGAGGCTACATTGATAATGGACGCAGAGTCCGCCCTGCAAAAAGAGATGGACCAATTGAGGCCGAAACTCCATACTGCACTGGAGGAGTTGAAGGCAAAAAGGAAGGAACTGCAGGTTCCAGCGGGTGGACTGCTTCAGGGCGAAGCTGAGCAAAAGCTGAAAGAGATGGAGAGCAAGAGGATCAAAGAGATTAAAGAGCTCCAAGAAACGAAAGAAAAGGAGATCAAAGAGGAGATAGACAAAAAGGATAAAGAGATCAAGGAGCTAAAAGAGGCAAAGGACAAAGAGATTGGAGAATTGAATGAAGAAGTGAGAAAGCTGAAAAAGCGCAAAAGCAGTGCTGGATCGACGCAAGGCCCACCGAATGAGGATGCAGAGAAGATGAAAGAGGAGCGCAAGAAAATGCGCGAGACTATCAAGGAGCTTGGAAAGAACAACAAGGCCCTCGAAGATGAGCTCCAGGTGCTTAAAGAGGAAAGCCGGATCAACGAAGATCCTGATGCGCAAAGCCAGGCAATGGTTTGCGCAGTATGTTCGCGTTTCGGACATGGTTCCGAAACGTGTTGGGATGCCGATTACAATTATACTGCCTCAGGGCAGTATGCCCCAAAGATGCAAAGGGAAGAAATGAGTAAGGAACAGTTCCAATCCTGGTACAAGAAGAACGAATTGATAATTCGAAGAGCATACGCGAACAGGTTGGAGACAAACAAGAAAAAGTACCGCACAGACAATGCGGAGAAGGGCAAAGGAAAGAAAGCCCAGCAAAAGAACAGCTAAAGGAGAAAAGGAGAGAAGAGAAGAAAGAAAGACCAAACCGGAGGTCTATAAAGAAAAAGGGAATCTGAAGGCTGAAAAGCCCAGAGGGGGAACTTCGTTCCCAAACGAGGAAAGAGTTTTCTGAAAGTTGTACGACAACTGCACCACGAGAAGCCGAAGAGTTTCTTCACGAGGAGAGTTTAAAGTGTTTGAGGAGTTTGTGGCTTTGAGCCACCACGAGTTCTTTTGAGGCTGAAAGGCCAAAGAAGTGAACGAGTTTGAGAGCGGCCGGTAGGAGTAGCTCTGTTTCACTCGTCTCACACCACGACAAAAAGCGAGTGCACAACGAGTGTTTCAAAAGGAGGAAAGTGCGACTGTTTTGGGTTCGTTGCACCTCTAGGAAAGAAAAGGCAAAAGAGGATGCACGAAGAGGGGGTAACAAACATTTCGCTTAGGAGTGTGTTGCCCTATAATCCTGTAGTTGAGCTGTTTACCACATGATTTTGTATAGTATGGAACAAATGTTCCACTGTGGTGTTTAGGCTCAAGGGACGCACCCAAGACAGTCGTGCGCCCGAGGAAAAGTGAAGTGCGAATATCTGTGTGAAGTGAAAGGGTCCGGAACGTACCCGTAAAGCGTTTTAAATAAGCAGGATGTGGAAATAAGCGATGAAAACTTCGTTCGTGGAATGGAAGCCCTGGGAAGAATTGTTTCACCGGAAGCCCAGGAAGAACCGGAAAAGAAGAAGGAGCCGGAGATGATTGAGTACCGCGGAAAGATGATCACTGTGGAAGAGATGGGGAACAAAATGCTATCCCCAGAGGCACAGGAATCGTATGAAGAGTATTGCAGACAATGCAATGAGACGTATGACGCGTCAGGAGAACGCGCACAAGGATCGGATATCCCGATGGATCTGTTTGGGAGTCCGAAGCCGGTAGTGGATTCCGGTACGCCAGACAGTACGGAGGAACGTACTTTGTTCGGAAGTCAGTAAGTCCTACATCGTGTACGAGTATGAGGCAGAGAAGTGAGTGTAGGCAAGACTGAAAAAGTTTCACCTCGGAACACACAGCAGCGAAAAGCGCAAAAGAAGGATGAGCGCTAACGCAGGAAGTTTGTGTGGAATGTTTCACTAGGACGAAGTACTTGTTACTGTACGAGTCAGGACAAGGACGGTCTGACACACCTCCTTAATTGGGGGACGGTCAAAAGGTGGGTTGCACGGAGTGTTTAACCCAAGGACTTGCAATGGCTAAGCCGATGCAGTCACGGGCGGAGGTATGCCCGACCGCGGACCGATCGAAGTATAGCTCAAGGACTTCGAGGCAGGGTGTTGAATTCTGTACATAGGAACGCCCCACACCTTTGGTGAGTCCAGGCTACGGTATAGTATTGTATAGCTGCATACTATGTGACCGACGCAGCGCCTTTGGTTCAAGAGTAAAAGCGTGACCGCTCAGGGTTTTACAGTTTAACTGATTCCGGAGAATCTTGTGGCACAGATCGTCACGTACGTCTCTGTGCGTTCGCTGCCGGTGCTTTTCGGTGCCCCACCATCGGCTGCCACTCGGCAGTTGCTCTGCGCTATTGGTCCGCAGGAGCGAAGGGCAGCAGGCCTCGCTCTTCGACAGCAGTTTGCAGAGTATTAAAGCCGAGTCTCTACATATTTGGCGCAACGCATTTTCGATGGCGTCTGGGTCGCGACCAACTTCCAGTTGATCGTACGACTTGGCTTTCAGGTGCGCGCCACCATTGTGCAAGTCGATCTAGAGGCTTTAGTGGTGCTAGCTTCGGCGTCGCGCCTCGTCTGTCGGACTGTCCTCGGGCTGTACGAGGGCTCGGACTTCTTTCGCGCCGAGGCCATTCAGTCGGCTTTAACTGACATGCAGCCCTGGGCTGTGGGATGGCCTGGGTTGACGAGACTGCTTTACTTTCCCATGGAGCCCTTGGATGAGCTCCCCATTACGCGCCTGCGATCTCCGCTGCCGATTTGCGTCCCACATTGCCGGGACCCTTCTTGCTCCGATTAGCCCTTGCCCTTGCGAGGCCCACCTTGGTGGGAAGCTGGGCATGGGCGATTTATTGTGCATGACGCGGCCGATTGGCCAGCACGGCATGTACAATGCTGCCTGGTTTGCTGCATAGTGCCAAAATCAGAGTGTCTGCCCTTGCGAGGCCCACCTTGGTGGGAAGCTGGGCTTAAGTCGAAGTGCTTCTGCGTTTGCCACTATGACATGCTCCCGCCTCGGCATGAGTACTTGGGCACGTTTTTAAACCAAGCGCCTCACCGTTTTGGCCTGCGAGGCCCTCCTTGGGAAGCTAAGCCAAGTGCACCAAACGGACTGGAAATGTATGTCCCGGTGCTTGCACGTGGCCCATGGTACAGCATGGCATGTACAATGCTGCCTGCCTTGCTGCATTGTATGGAAATCTGTGTGTCTGCCCTTGCGAGACCCACCTTGTTGGGAAGCTGGGCTTGAATTAATGTTCCAGAGCACCTGCCACTGGGGCATGCTCTCGCTTCTCTATGGATGCTTGGGCGCTATCTGCTACGCCACGGCCTCTCTGTCTTGCCCTTGCGAGGCCCTATCTGGGAAGCTGGGCCAAGTACACAATGAACAGGAGGGTTGTCTTAGGTTGCCCGCCTCCATATTGGATGCTGGTCCATATGTGCCATTGCGCAACTCAGTGTGACTGGGAAGCGGGGCATCTGAGCGGTGGTAGTTGCTAGCTTTGAGCATGTCTTGCCGAACGACGTCTGCCGGCTAAGTCTGCTAGTCGCGGCCTGTCTCACCTTGTCATTATCTTCTTTGTACAGTAGATTTTGTTCTTGGCTTTCTTGTAGTTCTTGCTGGGACCAATTGCAGCAACCTGCTGTCGTTGAGGCCCGCCCATGCCAAAAAACAACCAACGTCGACCGTTAAGCAGGTTTTTGTGAGGGTTTTCGGCCCAGTTTGCAGGCCCAGATTCCGGACACCAAGCCAGCTTCATGATAGACTGCCCTGAATGTGCGTTCGTCCAACTTTGGGGTCCGCGGAGCGACTCTGAAACCGGAACCCCAACACAGGAAGCAAATCTGGTCGCAAGGATGGGAACACAAAGCAGCCCGACAAGTAGTTTGAATGATTGGTGCCGGAGTTTCCGTGGCTCCAAAACTCGGCCCGCGGCACGGCCCGTAAACTGGTGACCTTGCTACTGCTGGCATTCAGAAAGCTGCCCGGAAAACGGTCCCAGAAACGAGGCCGGAAGTCGGATGTTTTGCTTGCCGCCAATCCAATGCCCTGTGGCTGCCCAACCGTTGACTAGACCAAAAGCTTGCACGTAGCTTGCTGCGACATGGCCCTACATTCCACAATTTGTCCTTCCCCCAGACAAAGAGAGGGGCATGTAAGTTGATTGCATTCTTCTAATACCAATTGAGGCACGCTATGTTGAAGCCGGAAGCAGGAGCATTTTCTGGACCCAAGATCGCGCCCTCAAAACCACCAGCCTTGCGCGTGTCACGACACGTATTTGGTGGGACCTGGTGGGTCCGAGCTCTTCTCTACGGTGGGACCCAAATCGGGTTCGGTGGGACCCGGTGGGTCCCAGCTCTTCTCTACGTGGGACCCAAGTCGGGTTCGGTGGGACGTGGTGCCGGGCACAACCAACGTCGACCGTTAAGCAGCTTTTTGTGAGGGTTTTCGGCCCAGTTTGCAGGCCCAGATTCCCGGACACCAAGCCAGCTTCATGATAGACTGCCCTGAATGTATTTCCCGAGGGCTCAGAAAACGGTCACGTTTTGGGGCTTGCATTCTGGTGCATTCTTGGAATCGCACAATCTGGACGCGGAGCGACATTTCGTCAGCAACATGCAGCCGGAGAGCTCCAAAGTGTAGCCAGTTAATGCTTGTCTTGAACACGTATTCGTTTCAAATAATCAAGTTGAAACTTGCTGCACTCTTACCAAGCGCAGCGCCAACAGTTCTTTTACGAGCCATCAAAAACCGTAGCATAAGTTCCACTGGGACAGTTTTAAGCAAGTCAGAACGTAAGCGGTCCAGCAGAGTCGCGCGGAGTCGTGGGGTCTTGCGTTGCTGAAACTGTAGCTTTGTTATGAAATCGTACTCTATGCGAGGGTCAGATTGGTCAGAGCTGGTTCAATTTGAAGTTTGTCAAAACTTCTGGTCGAGTCGCGGAGTAGCAGGGTACGAGCTGAAACTGTCGCAGTTGCTACGAATTCGTGAAGTGAGATTGGTTAGAGCTGGTTTGGTTTGAACCAAGTCAGAACGCAAGCGGCCTTGCAGGAGAGTTCAGGACAACGACAACCCGCGTGTTTTGGATTAAGCCGCGCGTTTGATGTTGTGTTGAGTTTAGCGTTTTGCGGATGGGGTTCCACACAATGAGACATAACAGACAAATCGAAGTTGAAGGCTGCAGAGCAAACTGATGTGGGAGCGCTCTTGCACATGACACACTAGAGTCATTGTCAGTTTAGCACTCCTCTCATTGCTTGCGGTTGCAGTGGATTTTTGGACTTTGGTGCACGGCCGTGATGGAGCAGGTTTTGGCTCCATCTGGTCTTGACCGCCCCCTGCCATTGAACGGTTTCCGCAAACAAAGTCTGCTCTCTGGAACCTGCGAATTGCGAACCGTTTCACCGCTTGCGAAGCCATTTCTTTTACGCTGGGGTTCAAAGTTTCGCACCGGTTTGTGCTGGGTTTCATGTGGGGGCAATGGGTATCTGTGGGCAGGCGCGGATTGTGCTGGATTCCTCTGCATGTGGATGCTTGCCACATGGTTTGATGTTTCGCAAGCGTAACTGGCATACGTGTTTTTGGCTTCCAAGTGCTGCAATCTTTCATGGACGCTTTTCATGGGCGGCTGTGTGGCATTTTTGTTGCGTGCTGTGTTTTTGCAAACTTGCTGGCTTCCCAAACATGTCGCTTCCTGGAAAAACGTGTTGTTCGACGGGGCCGGAATACGTTTGGCACGAGTTGCATGCCACTCGGCGGCACGTTATGGCGTGCAGATATGGCATGCCGTGGTTCGGAGTTTCAACATATGGCCACGGAGCTTGCCATCATTGAAAACGCGTGTCCATTTTCTTGGTACAACATATCCAAACTTGATTTGCTTTTGCAGAATTGTCCTTTGCACATGAGGCTGCTGTTGGCCGTTTTGGATGCAAGAAATGAGAATGCATGATGTTGTTTGATTTTGTTGAGTATATTGTTCCGAAAGGCTAACGGGCGAAGTTACGCCATCCGCAAATGCTGGGTTGTTGGGAATCCAATACTTTCGAAATGTTCAGAATCTGAGATGAGGGGATGTGTTCGAATGCGTCCCTTTGCACCGAGCGGTTCTGATCTGACAGTCCATGTGTCTTGTAAGCTTCGCAATGAGTCGTACAGAATTGAAGCAGCAACCACTCGAAATCGAGTCCCGCGTCATGGTCTGGTTGGACAAAGATCGCCGTGGCAAACCTACTAATCAGATCACGGGTGAAAGATTGGCATGAGGTTTGGTGGCAACTCGGGTGACAAGATGTCGGCAGATCCGGGTCTTGACAGATGATATGCCCACATCTTGAAGTGTTGAGCGATTCGGCATGGGTGGACATTCGGACAAAAGCCCGTGCTGGAAAGATATTGCACTGCTTCCCGAGTTGTTTGCGATATGGTCGTTCAACAGGTCCTCTGATAGCACGACGGTGCCAGGGGCACCTGTAGTCCTGAGCGACAATTTCCCAGCGTGTATTCCTTGGAAGAGGACTTGGCAATTTCACAAGCTGCGTTCACATCTTGATGCTCATGATTCTGGCTCAAGTTGTTACAAAGTTGGACATGTTGACCACAGCATTCGCAGGCAAGCAGATCAGACCAAATCAACAACATCGCAGACGCGGTTGCATGCAGAATCAGATTTGAAGCCATAGCTTCCGAGGTCTTACGTAGGCTTTCATGCATGCAAAGCTTTGATTATTCTGCCGCGAGCCGGAGGAACCGAGCGGTAAGTTGCTAGAGTCGCAAGCGAATTGATTTTTGATTTGCTGCGGCGAACGCACATTCCGGCGCGAACACGTTCTGCACTATGGGAGGAGAGGATGTCGGACGCGTACAAGTACAACTTCTTATGTCCGAGTCGCAGCTGGAACCATGGAACGGGCGCCGGTTTTGACCTTGTTTTGATTTGGTGCCCAGGTGAACATGTTCAGGAGGCATCTCAGATGACGAAGGTCGCCTGCTTGCATCGTGCTGGAGATCATGGTTGCTGTTCTCGACTGACGAGTTTTGCTGAGGAGTTTCTCCTGACCGTTTACAGCAAGCATAATGGCAGTCCGAATGAGCTTTCATTGCATGCGCCTCAGATTTCACGAGAAAGATTGCGGAACTCAGAGCAGACTTGATCTTTCAGGTACGACACGAAGTCCAAGCGCCTTTTCTTGAAGCGAGGAGCTTCTAGACGGCAAGGAGACTATCAACCCAAGCTGAGCATCTAAACCTGGTCTTGAGCAGGTTTATGACCAAGATGGTGCTTTCAGACTGGAAGATTTGTTTATCGCCCGTGCCCCAGCCAACGATCGTTCAGAAGACGGCTACTGGAAGAATTTTGTAAGCCAAGCTTGCTTTGCTTTAAGAGGATACAGGCCACAGGCAACCGCAGAGCTTTCTTGCTGGAAGCAGTGTGAACGTCGACGCGCTGAGGGTGCCGAATTGACCGTATGCGGCCGAAAGTTGAAGTTTGGCCCTCGCTCTTCGATTCCACTCCCTGTGCTGTGATGTTTGTCGTTCTCATCGGCTCCCACTGAAGGGTAATTGCATATGGCGACGTGCCGACCCAGCATTTGTTCGAGAAAAATTGCGAACAGGCTCGAGTTTTTGGTGTGCCGGTCGGCTCTTTTTCAGCACCTGGACACCTCTTGTTCTGTCTGTGGAGGTCTACACCATCATCGCAGGTGCTGCGCTTGCAGATCTCGGGAATCTTTTCACGGTGGCCTACGACAGCGGGTTCACCGTCAAACGTGTCCTGGGCCAAGAATGCCAGGAATCCTGGGTAGGCCGGGTAGGCGTGCCTGCGGTACCGGGAGGTCAAGACCCTCACGACTGGGGACATGACTGTCCACGCAGAGTTGGTAGGACTTGTCCTCGGAGAATACGATTGGCATTACTCTGCAGCTTTGCCGGTTTGTAGTTTCCAATGGGAGTCAGCAGGTCCGGGTGGTGTTGAAGGCTGGCGCGAGGCCCGACGACTCAGAGAAGTTCCTCTGTGCGGTTGGCTCATTGACTCGGCAGGCAGTGGGGAAAAGTCTCGGTGAGGATGCAGCGCGAGCCGGGCTCTTCCGTGACCCGCGGCCCGACTTTCTGTCAAGTGTGCGAAAGCCACTGAGGCCGTACAAGTGGAAACCGTCGGCTTGGACAGCGAGAAGGCTGAAGAAGAGCTTCAGGGACGAGAGGACGTTTTTCCACTTTCGCTTCTGCAGGTTTTTGCAAGCAAAGACTGCTCGGCGACTTTCGATAGTTGCTCCCTTTGCATCATAAGGCTGGGGCCTCGTTGCAAGATCGGCTCTCTGCAATCGCGCCTGTGTTGGTGAGGCCTCATGCAATCCGGGAAGGAAAGGTGCGAGCTTCGTCGTCAGTTTGAAGTTGCTTGAAGCCTTGAACCCTAAACCCTGGCCCTGAACCCACAGATTTGTCTTGTAGAATCAAAATCCTCTTGTTTCAGGTGGGATCCGTCATTTCGGCAATCATGGAGACCGGGCCGGGCTCCTTTAGAGTTGAATGAGTTGAGGGTCTAAGACGTGCTTGTGCGGCCGCACACAGCCTGGTTCCAGGTTGCAGATCTCAGCGATGCAGACGTACGTGCTGCTGAAAAGCCAGGCTGAAAACTTCTACGAGGCCGAGTGGCTGTGGGGGGTCGCCAGGTAGCGTTGCTGGCCAAGGGAGCTCGGGTGTGGGTGATCGAGGTATACAAGACGGTCCTTCCTAGCGCAGAGAGCCCAGAGCTGCCAAAGCCAACTCCAGTGCCGACGGGCCTTCTGCTTCGCTGCTTCGCTGCTTTGCTGCTCGCCCTCAGGCGCAGTACGCCTCGATGATCACAGAGCTGGCTTCAGGCCTTTGCCTGGCTATGGAGGCCCGATGCGTTTGCGATCCATTGAAACTGCGGGTGTTGGACACTTGCAGGTTCGAGGAGAGAATGTGGTGCCGAGGCATCGCAACCAAGCGTCCACAAGTCCAGCGTTTGAAGATTTGTGACAACGAGCAGAGCGATCGGACTCGATGTTGAGGTTAAGGGAGCTGTGCGGCCCGTTTGACATTGAAATTGCCAAGCTCTGCGCCGAGTCATCAACATTTGATAATTTCTCACCGCGGGATGCACTTGGTAGCCTGCTGCATGTTGTCGTGCTGTCATCCTTGCAGGCACCTGCGCCCCAACACCATCCGGGCCTGTCACGGTGAGCCACTGCAGCAGTTGACTTTCATCCCACAGCCAATTGCGGCCTTTCTGTGCCCGCATCACACTTACCTGGACAGGACGCAACAACGTCCACAACGTGGTGCACTGTACAGATCTTGCAGAGGACAGCCAGTCTGCTGTAGACACACTGTGCTGAGCGTATAGTATAGTCATAGTCACCCACAGCATGGCGTTGTTGCAATCAGGCCTGATCGACCAGATTGTTTTAAACTGCAGCTGTTTCATGGACCTGAGCTTTTGCAACAAGGGCGAGTTACTACCGACTGCGACTGGAGATGGCGTGTGGTACTTCTTTTCTGATTTCGCAGAACGGGCATCTTGAGGATGTCTAGACAAGGTGTGCAGACAGGTTTCCAGCCAGGCCATGGGAAAACTATCGTGAATCCGGTGCCTGCTGAGCCGCGGCTGCGACAAGCTGGAGCTGTTTCTCGTCGGGTTTGCGGGAGCATCTGCGGGGATTCTGAGTCTATCTCGGTGGTGTTCCAAGGCTCATCTCGAGGGGCTGAGCAACATACATGATTAGGGTTTGGAGTTCGGGGAATCTGGACTTGCTGCACTCGTTTTTAGCTACTTGTTTGGCTTCGGACTTGGTGCCGGTAAAGGGTCACCGCCTGCGTTCATGCCGCTTACGCGGCTGATGTAGCAGGCCCTATCGTTTTTGAGGGCTCGGGGTAGGCGATGCCTTTCGGAGCCCTCTTCATAGTTGCACATTGCTCGCACGTTTGAATCCTGGCTCTGGTTCACACCTCGTTATTGTCCCCAATTTCAAGCTACGCTGCTGACAAAGGCATTCCTTTATGTTCAGTCTTCTTTGCGGGCTCTGGCAATGGCTGCTCGAAAAGGAGGACGGCGCTGCATGCGCACATGATACTTGTAGCGTGGAAAACTCTGGTGAGATGCTTGCAGGAGCGCCGCATGGTTTTGCTTGGTGTCGACAACGCTGGCAAGACTACCACTTTAGAAAAGCTCAAGTCGCTGTTCGGCCTCAAAGGCATGCCACCGGAGAGGCCCACGGAAGTGACAGATTTGTGGTCTGCGCCGCTACCGTTTGTTTGCATTTAGGATTCCGCCAACCATCGGCTTCAATATCGGACGCATCCAGATCGACAAGGCAAGAGCCAAAGCTTTTGACCAGAAGCTCTGGGCGTTTGCGAGGTCTGCTCTCTTGTTGTGAGGTGATCGCCGTGTTCTGGGACTTGGGCGGACATTCCTCTTTCCGGTCGGTGTGGCACAACTACTATTCCGAAGTGCAAGGCTCGTCTGGCGTGCTTGGACAGAGCGGGTTTGCTGACTCTTGTTTTCTTGTGCGTTTCAGGTGTCATGTTCATCGTGGACTCGGCCGATCCCATCCGGATTGAAGAGGCCAAGGCGACGCTGGTGGAAGTGATCAGCCACGACAAGCTCAAGGGCGTGCCGCTGCTGTGCCTGGCCAACAAGCAGGACAAGCCGGAAGCCCTCAGTATCCAGGACACCAAACGCGGAAGAGCAACGATTTGTACTCCCGTCCGTTAGTGACTGTTTTCTCTCTTGGCGTTGTGATCAGAGTTCTGTAGACTCTGACTCTCCTTTGGCGCTCTAGGAGCTCTCGCGGCTCTTCGAGTTCGAGCGGCTCTTCACTGAAGAGCGGCCCTTCCACGTCCACCCCTGCTGCGCGCTGCAGGGCCAGGGACTCGAAGCCGGAGTCAGGCGCGGAGGGCAGAGCAATAGCTGCAGTGCATATAGCGGCATAGCTGCGGTGCGGTGCATCTGCCGTGTGGTCTCTCCTGTCTTTAGGTGGCTCTTGGCGGAAGCTGACAAGTTCGCTCGTCAAAGCATGCAGCAGAAATGACGTTGCCAGCTACTGGTCAGTTCTGGTCGAGCAGAGACGGTGACGTGAACGTGGGCCTCGTCGAGAAGGATGTGAAGCCAGTGCAGAAAGCGTGCTGTGAGCCGCGCTGCAGCCTGCAGCCGCCCACGATCACATTCGCTTCCAGCGCGACACGGAGAAAAGTTACTGCTGCGAATGTTTTACTGCCTTCTGTTCTGAGTGACTAACTAGAGTCAACGAGTCTCAACCCAGCCAGGACGGCGTCCTGGAGTGCCGGACTCTTACTCTCAGTTTCGAGTCGCCACTGACATTACTAGACTGCCTGGCTGCAGTGTCACCATGGTGGAACCCCAGGCCAGTACTTCTTCTCGATCTTGCCGACAGCGTCGTGACAGTCCAAGCAGTCCAAGGCCAGGCAGTCCACGGAGAAGACTCGGAAGGGGTCTCATTCGCTGCTAAACTGTTCTCACCATAGACCTCCAGCATGGAGGTACGTCCGGACAAGTTCGTTTCACCCCGAATGCCATACGCCCTCTGCGCTACTTAGGTCGTGGATTTCTGCTTTTTTGTTTCAGTGGTGCTACTCTATGAAATGTTTTCTGAAGTGGAATCTTGCTGTTGGGTATTCTATTGTCTATAGTCTATAGTGGTTTCACCTGTACGACAAAACTCACCCGTGGCCGCAGGCCATGTTCAAGTCTCACCCGCCTTGGAATGAGTTTGGCGCACCACTGGAGGAAAAGGCTTTAAAGAAGCTGTTGCGAGGTCGCAGATGTTTGAGGCAAGTTGTCTCTTGCCCGTCCATGATCCGTACCTTTTCAATCAAGGCCATCGTATAAATTAGAATGAAAAGGGGGTCCAGGAGTGAGGAAGAGCTAAGCCTGCCGCATGTTGGCCCATGTTATCTCACTCGCAGTCGACCCACGCCAACGCTGTCAGCCGATGGCTCCTGCTCGGCCGTGCTGCGTATTGACATCGCCGAGCATGGCTGGCCTCGCACTCCGTGCACTGTACTTTACTGACTCAAGCGCACGTTTTGGGCCTACTTCCGCCACGAGCCTGCGACACGCTGCAGCTGCTCTGGCCTCTTGCCTGAGGAGAGTTTATCTTTCCAAGTCGGAAGAGAAGGAGCGACCACACTGGCACCGCCTAACAGCGGTTTGGGGTTTCCGGTTTTAGGGTTTAGGGGTTTAGACAGATTCGTGAGGTTTAGGGATTCAAAGTTTAGGGTTTAGCGAAACTCCTGGGGTGCAGGGATTGAGGGTTCAGGATTGACGTCGTTAATGTCCAAGCATGACGCCCACGCAAGCCACACAGCATGCCACGTGTTGCAAGTGCTGCTGCCGGCATCACTTGTACAGAGGGCAGTGCCGCAGACAGCAAGGGGCGAAGCATCCCAGGCCCGCCTTGCGAGACTGCTTACCGTCCTAGTCGGCCCGCCGGCCGTATCCGGCCGTCGCCACCCGTACGATTCATTGAGACGCTTCGTCCCCAGCCCTTTGTCGCGCCTGGCCTGCCCCACAAACCATCCCCAGCACCTCTGCTGACGTTAGCGCGCCTGCAGCTGTGCGCCAGCATAGTGACGCGCAGCCTCCCCGCCGGAAGCACCGGCTACCCTGCAAATTTGCAATGGCGAGGACTCCCCTCGCGACTCTCCACCTTATGGTGACGGAGCGGGGCGACGATTTCGTCAGGTCCGCGGCAGCGCGCGTCGTCGAGGGAGAGCGCCGGGCCCGCGGACGTGGAGGGATGAAGGCCGGGGCCGTGGGGGAGTGCGCCACGCGCCCTCGCGCGCCCTGCCTGAGGACGTCGACCCCCTGCTGGCAGCACAACCGCCCGCGCCCGAATCCATCACAGCATCCCAGCGACGGGTGCTCTCCGCTGAGGCGGCCTTCCAAGCAGGCCTGCAGACGCTTGCCGCCGCCATAGATCTCGCGGCAACGGTTCGCAAGCGCGTCCTCACAGTGCAAAGCGTGCCGGTGCAAGTACGCAGCACGCTGCGCACTGCCTTCCGAGCTGGGCTCCAGCTCGTTGAAAGCTCCGCTGACTCATCGCTGCGGGGATGGAAGCTCTTTTACCTTGCCGTCCGCATGCTGCTGCAGCTGAGGCCCGCATCCCCGAGAGGCAGGGTATGCGAACCCCTGAGCCTGACTCCGCGCATGCAGCCCGGACGAGATCGAAGCTCGAGCTGGGACGGCCACTGCACTCGTCCACCTGGGGGAGCTGTCCGCCGCCGCACGGGCCGTCGTCTCCGAACCACTTGCGCCGGGGCTTTCCGACACGCTCGAAACGCGCCATGACCCTGCGAAGCGGCACCAAGCTCCTGATGCTCCTCCCGATCTTGACCTCCTCACGTTCAGGCCAGCAGAACAATCCCCTGAATCCATGCTTCGCGTGTTTGCGGACAGCTCGAGGAGAATCGGCCGCTGGACCCTCAGGCAAGCCATCACCAACAAACACTTGCGCACATTGCTCGACGACGAAGCTGACTGCATACTCTTGCACCGCCTGCCGAGCGGCTTCCGCTCTGAGTAGCCGGCATCGGTCGTCTCAGCCATTTGCGCTGGCCGCATAGTCGCCCGCGCAATCGGTCGCATGCCGGCCCTTGTCCTCGGCGACGTGCTGTGGCGGCTAGTCGGGCGCACACTCGCGCAGGAATATGCATCCGAACTGCAAGGCGCGTGCATGCCTTTTTGATTCGGCTTTAGCACTCGTGCATGCACTGCGCCCAAGCGATGCCAGTGTGGGCGCCACCTCAACAGCTTGGGAGACCACCGGTTTGCCTGCGCCCAAGTCGGGGTCTTGGCGCACAGAGCTGGGCCGCTGGAGCGCGCGGCGGCGTGCATCTGCCGGGAAGCCGGTGCCCGGGTCGCCACAAGCGTCGCCTTGCGAGACCTGAACGTGGATGTCCCTGCCACTGACGGCCGGCGGATTGACGTCGTGGCAGACTGCCTGCCGCTATCTGCCGCTGTGGCGCGGAGCTTAAATCGCTTTTGACGCGACGTTTGTCAGCCCCGTCCAGCGCGACGGGCGTGCGCGACCCGGGGCCGATGCGAGGCCAGCGCTGGCACTTCAACAAGCCAAGACGCACAAGCTCCGCACGCACCCCGAGCTCCAGCCAGACTTGCGCGGCCGTTGTCGCTTGGTGGTTTTCGGACTCGAGGCAGGGGGGCGCTTCGACAGCCAAACATTGGCGCTGCTCCGACGACTCGCTCGGACTCGCGCCAGGGACCGAGCGCCGTAGGCGCGGGCGGCGGCGGGGTGCGCGCTGACGCGACGCTGGACGGCCCTCGCGGCGCTCGCGGCCTTGCGAGCGCATGCCCAGAGCTTACTGCAGCGGTTTCTCCCTTGCGACAGCAGCGATGGCGCCGAGCTGCCGCTGGGCGAGCTCGTGGCGGCACCGCCGCAGTGGTGACCAAGCAGCGGACGGAAATAGGAGTGCGGGAAAAAAGTTTCATGGACACGGTACGTTTGTAACACCAACGTCAAGCCATGAATTTGTGTAGCTTCGCATGGTAGACTGTGCAAGTTTCACGGACTCTTTAAGTTTGTGATGCCAATGTCCACCGTTGAATTTTAGTATCTTTGCTTGGGAGATTTTGCAAAGTCTGTAACGCCAACGTCCACCCTTGAATGTTTGCATCTTTGTATGGTAGATTTTGTAGGTATCAGCGTCGCACTTTAAGTTTGTAAAGCCAACGTCCACCCTTGAATTTCAGTATTTGTGTATGTCTTTGTATGGGAAACCTTCCAAACGTCAGTTTACATTGCACTAATGTCCGCCCGTGATTTTGGGTAGCTTTGTATGGTAAACTTGCAAAATTCAATTTACACCTTACGTTTGCAACGCTAACGTCCACATCGTCCACCCTTGATTGTCCTTGTATGGTAGACGTTTGACATGCGTCTGTAACGCCAGCGCCCACCCTTGATTTTTTGCATCCTTCCATGGTAGACTTTGCAGACATCTCTCTGGGGCACAGTAGGTTTGTACCGCCAAAGTTCACCTTTGAATGTTTGTATCCTTGTATGGTAGAGTTTGCAAGTTTCAAGCCCACTGTATGTTTTTGTAAGTTTGTGACGCCAACGTCCACCATGTTTTTTTTGTATCTTTGTATGGTAGACGGTACACGGAGCAAATTTCACGGACAGGTTATGTTTGTAACGCTAAAGTCCACCCTTAAATCCTTGTATTTTTGTAGGGTAGATTTTTTGTAAATTTCAAGCACGACGTAAGGTGGTAACGCCAACAAAGTCCACGCGTGAATTTCTGTAGTTTTGCATGGGGGACGTTTGCAAATTTCAACGACACGCTGTATGTTTGTTACGCCAACATCCACCCTTGAGTGCTCGTAGCCTTGTATGGTAGACTTTGCAAAGTTCGACGACAGCCGGAGGGTCCGTTATGCGGTGACACTGCTCATAGATCGCATAAACGTCAGTGGGAGGTCAGTGGTAACCTCCCGAGCTCATAAACGGTCCCACAGCTTGAACTTGCCTTGAACCACCAATCCGAGAGATAGAAACCCTAAACCCTAACCTCCAAGCCCTTAACCCTAAACCCGCGAAGTAGTAGAACAGCCGTAGTGCCAGTAATAGTATTGTAGTAGTAGTCGTCGTCGTCGTCGTAGTAGTTTTTTTTTTGTCGCGCCTTTCTACGACAGCCGAGGTTCGGGAAGTCCGATCCCAGTGCACACGACACACTACCTTATGGGGCCGGCTCCATCGGCGGCGGCCGAGGGGCAGCCTACAGCTGCTCACCGCGCGAGTCGGCCAGGACCTCATGCAGCTCTGGCATGGAGCGAGGCGGCGTAGGAGCGCTGGGATGCGACTGCCAGAAGGCTGGACCAGCGCGAGATCCAGGCGACAGTGGCTGAAGGCCTCAACTGCGCGGGGATTGCGGCGGCCCGGTGTCGCGCGAGGAGGCTGGACGGTCTCGGCCCCAAACCTCCCGCCAACCTCCAGGCCAACGACAACCAGGCGGCAGCGCCGCGCTCGTTCGAGTTCGGGGTATGTTTGGCGCCATTTGCGCCGGGCAGCGGCCGTCACGGCCGTTCCCGGTTGGGCGTCGGCAAGCGGGTGGGGCTCCCCGCGCCGCATGACCGAACAGACGAGGGTGGCGTGCAGGGCAAGCTGCGAGCCTTGCCACAGAAGCAATCCGTTGGCAACAACTTCAATGCGCCGCTCGTCCGAGATCGGTACATCGAGGTTCACGTCAGCCAACCGGACGTGGCGAGCGACGCGAGCACCGGATTCGCGACAGATCCGCTACACGAGGCTCGGGCAAGATTTGGCGACCGCGGCAGCCTTGAGGCGGCGGCCTGTCCGAAGTAGAGCCTCCAAGCAGGGGCAGCATGGGCTGTGCGCACCAACCACAATTGTTTCAGGAAGCTGAGGTCCGAACATTCGACTCCCGCTGCCGCGGCTGCCGCGGAGGCGCCGGGGCTTGTCGGGGGTTGCTTTCAAGGTCTGAGTGGCTGCCGCCTGTGCAGCCACGGCGTCAGGGAAGTTGGCAGGGGATGCGCCAAGAAGGGTGAGGTCTGGAAAGGGGACGGCCCGACAATGCCTCCGAAGGGCGAGGACGTGGACGCCGGTGCCTGGCCAAAAGGGCTGGTGGTCTGAGTGGGGCTTGCAGGCGCAGCGGGCTCCGGCCCAGGGTCGGGTGTTTCAGGCTGAAGCGTGCACCCGGCGTTCTCGATCTCCGACTGGAAGAGAATGACCAAACCACGGGCCTGGTGCAGCACAGCTCCCAGCTGCACCCCTTGCAAAGTCAGAGTGACGCGTTCCATGCGGCGGCGGAGGCACCCCACCAAAACCTATTTTGCTTGAGCCAAAATGGCTTGAGCCCAAAAGGTTACGGTAGTAGTAGTAGTAGTAGTAGTAGTAGTAGTAGTAGTAGTAGTAGTAGTAGTAGTAGTAGTAGTAGTAGTAGTAGTAGCAGTAGTAGTAGTAGTAGTAGTAGTAGTAGTAGTAGTAGTAGTAGTAGTTTTCGCAGACGTGCCAGCGTTGGAGCTCCTCGCGTGTGCCGCGAACGAACTGGCGAATGCGGATGTGCCGGCAGACATCGTGTGGGGACTCGCTTTAGCGCGCCTTACAGCTTTACGCAAACCGGGTGGTGGTGTGCGTGGCATCGCAACAGGCGACGTCTTCCGCCGCCTTGTTTCGCGCGCCCTCGCCAAAACGTGGGCACATGTGTTCGATGAGGCAACTCGACCGTTCCAATACGCGCTGCAGGCGAGAGCTGGCACCGATGCTTTGGCAGCGCACGTGCGCACCGCCCTCGAAATGCGGGAGGACGCAGTTCTCGTGTCGCTTGATGGCCGCAGCGCCTACGACACCATGTCTCGCGCATCCTTCCTCACCGCTCTCCATTTCGCTGCACCAGAATTGGTCCCCTTCGTGCGCCTTTTTTATGGACAGCCATCAACTTATTGCTGGTGGGACAGCGAGGGCAATTGCCGCAACATCGCTCAAGGCGAAGCCCTTTTCGCGTTGGGACAGCATGGTGCCCTGCTCAAGGCAGCCTCCGCCCTGCATGCGTCGGACAGCTTGCTGGCTTTCCTTGACGACTTGTACGTCCTGACTACACGCGAGCGAGCACGTGCCGCCCGCGATGTAGTAGTCGGAGTCGTCGAGACGGAATGCGGCATAGCTTCAAACGAGGGGAAGACGCGTGTACAGCTATGCCGGCGGTCCGCCTCCTCCCGGAGTCGATGAGCTGGGGGTCGATGTGTGGCGCGGAGACAAGCCTCCTTCTTGGGAAGCGATCGGGGCGGGCGCCCGTCCACCGCGTACGACTGATCAGGGCCTGGGTGACTGGCCACATGGATGGCAGTGCTGTGCATCGCGTATTCGCAACCTTTACTTTCGCGAACGCACGCTCCTGCCCTCCCTGTCGCCGTCCGCATGCGCCCTCCTCCGGTCGCAAGCAGGCCCACAGGCCGGTGCCTGGTTGACCGCAACACCCTGTGAGCCGGCCTGCGTGCTTCCGCCCCAAGCAATGCTCCTGGCACTGCGCCGCCGCCTGCGTCTCCCGCTGCCCCTGTGTGCCAGCCGTTGTGGCCCACCCGGATGCGGAGGAGAAGTGGACGCTTTTGGCGACCACGCCCTCGCATGCACTCGCACCGGTCTGATAGCGCGCAGGGCGAAGATCTTGGAACGCGCGTGGGTGCGTGTAGCTCGGGAGGCCGTCAGTCCAGATGGGCAGGTGGTCCCCCAACAGTGGCTCGCGTACACGACAGCACCCAACGTCCGCTCCGATGACCGGCGCCGCCTGGACCTCGTCATCTACGGAGCGACGCCTCTCGGCGGGGCCCTGTGTTGCGACGCCACACTCGTGTCGCCGCTGTCACGCACGGGCATGCCGCAGCCCTGCGCTGCCGCGCACGACGGAGCCAGCTTGCGGGTCGCCGAGCGCCGCAAGCGAGCCGCCTACCCAGAGCTGAACGGTGGCCCGCAACAGCTGGTGGTGCTCGGAAGCGAGGTCGGCGGCCGGTGGAACGCCGGTGCACGCCAGCTGCTCCGAGACCTTGTGCGTGTCCGTGCTCAGCGAGCTCCGCCGCCCGTGCGCAGTGCTGCTTCGTCGGGATGGGCCCGACGTTGGTGGGCAATGCTGGCTGTGTCGGTACAACAGGCCGTCACAAGCACTGCCCTCGGGTCAGCTTGGCCGACGCCGCTTCACGCGAGCCAACGCTCAGCCCCAGAGCTGGATCGCGTACTCGACTTTGCGGACGCCGCAGGGCCGAGCCGCCTGGGTAGGGAAGAGAAGGGGTACAGTAGAAGGCTGCACAACAACGTGCGGCAAGAGCAGGACATTCGTGCCATGAAAAAAAAAAGTAGTAGTACTAGTAGTAGTACTAGTAGTAGTAGTAGTAGTAGTAGTAGTAGTAGTAGTAGTAGTAGTAGTAGTAGTAGTAGTAGTAGTAGTAGTAGTAGTAGTAGTAGTAGTAGTAGTAGTAGTAGTAGTAGTAATAGTAGTAATAGTAGTAATAGTAGTAATAGTAGTAATAGTAGTAATAGTAGTAGTAATAATAGTATGCTCTCAGCTGCCCTGCCAACCATAGCAGATGTCATCCTCTCTCTGCACCGAATCATGTCGCCGCGCTCTCTCCTTCATCATTCCCGAAGTGGTCGTTGTGGACTTCTACTCGGACTACGGTTTGGACAGGGAAATGCTGGAAACTGAAATCGCTGCATATAGGCCCCCCAGCACTCTCGTTCCCATACTGCGGCTCAGGGACGCGATCCAGGAGCAAGCACGCCTCTGGGCCTCCCGCCGCTTATATGATGGCCTAGCTGTCTTCGTGCAACGGTACGTAGACACGGACTACGACCAGCAGGGCGTTCATGTCAGACTGGCGATACCGCAACCAGACTTGCTGACGGCCATTTCAATGGCGTCGGTTAGCAGAACCTGGTGCGCAGCAGTGCTCCCCCTGGTTCAGCATAAGCTCTTTGTAAGTCCTCACCGCACGGCCAGGGCAGCTATGTCTCTTGACCGACGCGTCATGGTCCAGTCCTTTGACACGCCCCAGTGGCACCTCGCGTCTGAAGAGCTCACCATCCACATTCAGCACAGCAAGCATGTCGTGGTGCAGAAGTTCCGGAACCCCCTCAACCCAGACGGGCCAGCGGCAACAATCAGCAGAGACGAAGAGGTTTACAGTGTTCTCTATGACCACTACTACAGCCTTTTCTGAGCACTTGTGAGCCACAGGGATGTCACCGACTCATGCAAGGAATGTGGCACAGCCTCCGATAAGGTGTGGCACAGCCACCCAACTAGTCACAGTCCGAGATGTGTTGCCCACCTGCCCTGAGAAATTGATCTTGCAGCATGCCTGAACCCAGCTACTGCTGCATCATCGTTTGCTCTATCCTGCAATCCGAGGTCCCAGCTACCACATGGCACAAGCAGTCCCTGCTCGCGTGCCCTCTGCTGATGTTCTTTGTCTCCAGTCGTCCTGCGTTGCCTGGGCTTCGTGCTTGGTCATAAGACTCTGAAATGCTGTGCGTGCATACCGCAGCTGTCAGTTCGAACTGTCGATACAGTAGGCAGCAGCAGAAGTACAGCAGCTTGCTCTAAAGACATGCCTTGCAGAAGTTAAGACTTCGGAACAAACTGCGACTCCGCGAAGAGCCCAGCTCACCTCCTGGCCGCGTGTCACAGACTCTGGCCCATCAGCTAAAGCTGAGACCATGGACACCCCTCCCAGTTTGGGACCCTTTCTGGTGCTCAGCGATAGCACTTTGCAGCACATGCTGCGGGGACACACGTACGGAGTGTTCCCACTGCTGACGGGACAGGTCTTAAGCTGTCCAGGCGCCGCCCTCAACATCTCTGCCGGCAGCGTCCCCTCCATCATGGAGCTCCTCCACTGGCAATTTGGCCTCTTTGGGCCGCACCAATTCAAGGCGGCGGTTCAGAGTCAGCCGGTGGCCTCCATTTTGGAGAGCCACCTTGACGGACAAATCAACGTTCGCTTCATTCCGCTGTCAAGAAGCTTGCGCCCGGAGAAGCAAATCAATTATGACTACCTGATAGACGGCAGGGTCCAATATGGTTTTGCGGACAAGAACCTGCCCAATCAGGAAATCATGGATTTGGCACAGATGCCTGGTGTAGGAGGGGTAGAATGGCTCTACAACTCCAAGAATCTCCACTTCCGCCCCGATGTCGCGGACATCGTCATCCCGGCACTTGTCACAAGAGCCATTGAGGAAATGCGCAACACCCCAGGACTGCCTGTCCTCGTGGTTGCTGGCTGGAATGCTCGCCAGCAGGACATGCATGTCGAAATGCTTGCTGCCCAAGCTCTGTCACAATGCCGAACTGTCCGAGATCTTTCGGAGGTAGCCATGCAGTACGGACATGGCCCCTGGGGGATGCGCTTCACGCATCTCCCAGAATGGGAGGCCGCCCCCGTCCCGGCCCTCCTCTTCCAGACCTACGTCCACGACGAAAAGCCGGAGCCAGCCCAAGTTGCGGCCAAAATGTTTGCCGGCTTCACCCGCAAATTCTGTGATGATGGTGTCCTTCGGGCTACCCTGCGGCAACTTGCCGGAAAGTACGGCTCCAATCTGCTGGATCGCCTCAGTCAACCTGCTCATAGAGCAGACGTGTTCCGCTACGTCTACCACTACCAGCACGGCGGCCTCTACGTCGATATCAAATGTGGCTTTGTGGTACCCTGGGAACAGGTACTGAAGCTTCTAGCAGCAGATTGGAGCACAGCTCACTCAACGAAGGCAGGTGAAGTGGGTCACAGACCCTCCCCACCTGGCCAACTCCCAAAGGAGTTCATGGTCATGGCCATTGGAGTCAAAGGAGATCACGTCTTTCAAGGCATCATCTATGGCAAGCCCAGGCACCCTTTGATGAGGGAAGCCATACAGCACGCCTTCAGCCGTCAGGTTATGACAGCGAAGGCGAACTTGGAATACATGACCTTCTGCAAATTTCTCTGGCAGATCTTGAGTCGAGACCTTGGTCACTCCCCTCAAGCGGGCTGGAATGTTTCCGCCAAATTTGGCCCCATCTACCTGTTCTCGGAGCTTTGGGACAAGCGCGTTAAGAACAAAAAGTACGACAACGACGGCCACTACTTTGTGACAGCCAACAACACGACAGTCGCCTACACCAGGTGCTGGAAGTGGCTGAAGGGATTTCAGGGAGACCCCACCACCAAAGAACGAACCGATCGTATGCTGCAGAGCCAGCTACCCGACATCTCCCTGGAAATCCAGTCTGATAGACCCGAAGAGCACAGCTCACCACAGCCACTTAGGTCACAGACCACGGCAACCGCCACATCAGCTCCTCCTCCTCCTACTCAGGAGGATATTGAAACCTATGTGGCAGACAGCATCCAGCACAACTCCTTTGCAGAGATCATGGCCACGGTCCGTGAGACCCACCACTATAACCAAGATCTTACAGAGCAGGATGTGCTGGAGCTCATCCCTCGCGGAGTAGGGCAAGTGGAAGTTTCAGGAGACATGTGGTTATGCTGTTTGCACTGCCGGAAGCACAACCGGCAGGTACAATTCAGTACTGGCCACGGCCTCAAAAACCACTTTGTCACGCAGAAGCATGACCCGGCACCAAGCGCCTTGTCGGCATCCCTCACACCTCTTCCTCCCCCTCCCCCAAAGCTCCCACAGGAGATTCCTCTCCCCCCCAGCAGAACCAGGACCAAAGGAACAGACAAAGCAGCCGGCTTTGAGCCGCCGCCTTCACCCCCGTGCCCTTTCACTTCCTCAGCAGCTGAAAAGGCGGCTTTCAAGGCAAGCCAGGCGGAAACACCGAAGGCGGCCCCAGCGCTTCCGGCTAAGGCCCCACCGTCCATGGTGCCCACCCCGTGCCCTCAGCCTCCAAGTTCCTCCTCGGCAGCACCAGCTCCCCCTCCGGCTATCCCTGTTTCCCCGATCCCTCCGCACCCTCCCAAGTCCGCCTCTTCCCCAGCCCCTGCCACCCAGGCTGCTCCGCGTTCCCACACGCCCCCTCCTCCTTCTTCCCGTCCCCCGTCAGCATATGAGCCTCCGGAAACCAATGCGGAACCCGTCGGCTATGTCCCACAGCCGGCTCCACAACAGACAGTACGATACACGCGGCAGGAGCTGGCTCAACTGCTGAGCTCCCAGTCCCACCAGGACTGGATTCGGGCCTTGGCTTCCATTAATATCCTGGTGGCTCCGGTCATTCTTGGCGGTCTCACCAACCATAAGCAACAGACCCTTTGGTCTACCAGGATGGACGCACTCCGAGAAGTTCCCCCGCTGTTCTCCGCCATCAAGTCGGTAAGGACGCAAACAGGCCTCACATGGGACACCGCCATGTCGGTGAGGCGGGTCCTCACCAGCGATGGGAAGGTCACTATAGCCACAGGCGCGGGAGGTGCCTATCGCGAGCTGGATGCCCCCACAAAGGTGCATGGCCTTATCCATGCCTGCTTCAACAAGATGTGGGACGAAAAGGCCTTTCAGCAGCACTTCCCCGCGTGGGTCGAGTTCAACATGATCGCCACCACCATCGTGGCAGTCTACAATGAGACGGCCAAATCAGCCGGACTCCCAGCTCGTGTCTTCAGGGTCAAACCCGACAAAAATGCCTACTCCATCATGAAGATGCGGATCCAGCACGACAAGGGGCACGAGGAGGACAAGCGCATGGCCAAACTGGCTGCTGCTGCCCCTAACAAGCGCCCACAGATGCAGGAGGCTGACACAGAGGGCAAGCGACAGCGCGAAGGCCCCTCCTCTTCTTCCTCGACCCAGTGGGCCAGGCAGGCACGCTCATCTCAAGAAGACGACTGGGACTGGTGGCAGCAGTGGTCCTGGCACAGTTACTCTCAGCAGTGGCCGAAAGGTCATGACCAGTGAGGGCAGAAATGTGTCACAGACTCTTTGATCCCTTATGTCACAGACTCAGGGAATTCGGCACTCTTCCGACTCTTAGCAATTCTCTTCGGAAGCCTGTGAACCGCGTGCTAATCTCGCTTAAAACAGCACTTCGCTGCTTCAGCGAGCTGCCCACGTCCAAGCTGCCCACAGCCTCACTCCACCGGAGTTGCTTTCAGGTACATGCGGTCATGGGCAAATGACCCTTACGGCCTTCTGTCTTCAACATGAGTAATCCGTGTGGGACGCCACAAGACGGATACTCCAGGTGTCGGCTTCGTCTGAGGTACGGCCTACTTGTTGTGACAGGTGCACAGATGGACGCGTCTGTTCACTCCAAGGTGTCGGGGGAGGAAGCTTTTGTAGCAGTAGTCTGTCAAGTTCGAGCTGATTAGAGAGGTATGAGCGATGCATGCTAGAAGCAGTTTCACGAGTGCACGAGACCAAAGGCGCCCGCAAAGCGCAGAGCACGCTCGCGCAGCGTTCAATTGAAAAATTGGTAGTAGTAGTAGTAATAGTAATAGTAATAGTAATAGTAATAGTAATAGTAATAGTAATAGTAATAGTAATGGTAATAGTAATAGTAATAGTAATAGTAATAGTAATAGTAATAGTAATAGTAATAGTAATAGTAATAGTAATAGTAATAGTAATAGTAATAGTAATAGTAATAGTAATAGTAATAGTAATAGTAATAGTAATAGTAATAGTAATAGTAATAGTAATAGTAGTATAGTAGTATAGTAGTATAGTAATAGTAATAGTAATAGTAATAGTAATAGTAATAGTAATAGTAATAGTAATAGTAATAGTAATAGTAATAGTAATAGTAATAGTAATAGTAATAGTAATAGTAATAGTAATAGTAATAGTAATAGTAATAGTAATAGTAATAGTAATAGTAATAGTAGTAGTAATAGTAATAGTAATAGTAATAGTAATAGTAATAGTAATAGTAATAGTAATAGTAATAGTAATAGTAATAGTAATAGTAATAGTAATAGTAATAGTAATAGTAATAGTAATAGTAATTAGTAATAGTAATAGTAATAGTAATAGTAATAGTAGTAGTAGTAAGTAGTAATAGTAATAGTAATAGTAATAGTAATAGTAATAGTAATAGTAATAGTAATAGTAATAGTAATAGTAATAGTAATAGTAATAGTAATAGTAATAGTAATAGTAATAGTATAGTAGTAATAGTAATAGTAATAGTAATAGTAATAGTAATAGTAATAGTAATAGTATAGTAATAGTAATAGTAATAGTAATAGTAATAGTAATAGTAGTAGTGTAGCAGTAGCAGTAGCAGTAGCAGTAGCATAGCAGTAGCAGTAGCAGTAGCAGTAGCAGTAGCAGTAGCAGTAGCAGTAGCAGTAGCAGTAGCAGTAGCAGTAGCAGTAGTAGGAGTAGGAGTAGTAGTAGTAGTAGTAGTAGTGGTGGTGGTGGTGGTGGTGGTGGTGGTGGTAGTGGTAGTGGTAGTGGTAGCGGTAGTAGTAGTGGTAGTGGTAGTGGTAGTGGTAGTGGTGGTGGTAGTGGTAGTAGTGGTAGTAGTGGTAGTAGTAGTAGTAGTAGCAGCACCAGTAGTAGGAGTAGTAGCAGTGGTGGTAGTACACTACTAGTACCGTAGTAGTGCGCTGTTGCTTGCGGCAGTTTTGCATTGTGTGGGCTGTGCTTGTTGTGCGGGGGCGGTTGGGGCGGGGGGTAGGGAAGTAAGTCTTTAGCACCCTGCCGGGCGGAGCCTAATTTTCGCATTTTTCTTTATATTAATCGAAAATCATTTCGGGCAATTTTGCACCTGCGTTTTCGGCTTTGGCCGTTTTTCGCTTGCAGAATGCCATGTTAAGGCAAGCAGGTCCCAAACCATGAGGACCCCCTCGTAATCGTACACCGAGGGGGGGTGGCTCTGCCTGCTACCATTTTCGGTGCTTATTTTGGGAGAGTGGGGGTGGGGCCAGAAGAAATAAGTACGGGGAGCCCAATAGGTGCGGTCATGTCGCTTGATGTCGCTTGCTTGCTTTTTTGCGTAGAGATCTTAGAGTCTGTGCTTTTCACGTCTGGGGGAGGACGAGTTTCACGGATCAGTTCAGACCCCGCCTCAACCCCCCCCACACGCCCTCCCCCGCGAGGGGGTCCTCATCCCAAACCGCGGCCGAAACAATGCTCGCGACAATTAGTACGTTTTTTTTTCACTTGCCAGCACAGCCCTTTGCCTCGTCCAAGCAATCCAAGTTCTGTTCGGGATTGCACGCAATGTTGCCATGTTGGCGACAAGCTCCATGCATGCTCTCGGCTTGGATCAAGATCTCCGCGATCGGAACCTGTGAAACCTTGTGCTCGGCAGAGCATCAGTGTAGCAGTGCCGAACAGTTCTGAGCACACCGCAACAGCTGGCAGCATTGTCATTTTGCACTCAACCGGCCGGCCCGGCTTCTGGACTGCACCTCCGAGACACGACATGGAGCCAGGCCAGCGTTACGGAAGGCAGTCGACAATTGCTGACAAATATTGTTCGACTATGAAGGCGGCAGCTGCAGCCGGTGGAGTCCAGCTGTTCCAGCTTCAGAAGGTGCAACATGAATTAGCTGCAGTCGAGACATGCTTGCCGCCCACATCAATGTTTTGATGCCATCACCGCCCAGAGAAAGAATCGGTCGATATCAGTCTTGTGCAGAAGTGCCGTTTCGTTGTCGTACGTGGACGTGCATTCATGTCGAAGTTGCGAAGCAGTTGCCTAGGCATTGGTCGGGCATTGGGGTCAAAGGTGGGCCAGGTTGTCCAGGTTTGAGGTTAGATTTGTTTCGCATATTGTTCGTGCATGCGGCCTCTCACGCTACCGTTCTCCGAGGGTACCGTTTTTTTTTTTTTTTTTTTTGTCAATTTTGATGTTTTTTTTTTTTTTTTTTCTGTCTATTTTCTGGTTTTCGGGTGAATGCAAACGAAAGAAGAAGAGAAACGAAAGCCGGAAAGAAAGAAAGGAGCAAAGAAACAAACAAAGAAAGCAAGAAAGGAAGACACCAGGAAGAGGAGAAAGAAAGAAAGGACGAAGGACAGAAAGACAGGAAGGAAGGAAAGAGGGACGACAGAAAGAAAGAAAGAAAGAAAGAAAGAAAGAAAGAACGAAGACGGGAACAAAGGAAGAAAACAAGAAAGCAACACACCAGAATGGGGAGAAAGAAAGAAAGGACGGAAAGACAGAAGGACAGACAGAAGCATGGAAATAAGAACTCAGGAAAGACAGAGAGACAGAACAGAAGAAATGAATATCGAAAGACAGAAAGCCAGCAAGGACGACCAGAAGGAGTGTTAGAAAGAACGGAGCAAAGAAAGAACCCAAGAACGAAAGCAGGAAAATTAGACAGCAAGAAGCAAAGACCAGAGACCCCGCTGTTTTGAGCTGTGTGCAAGCTTGCTTGACAGCATAGACGTCGTTTCGAAACCCGCCCTGCATAAAATATAAGCCTTTTTGAGACAATGCCATTCACCATGCAAAGAGTTTCTTTGCAAATGGAAAGCCTGCCCCGTGCGTGCGAGAGTGCCGAGCTTGCTTGACAGCATATATGCCTTGTGTTGAAAACCCCACCATGCGAGCATCCTCATGAGCTGCCCCCCTTAAACCGCCCCGCCGCATAGATTTTGTTGTAAACCAGACATGTGAGCATCGTGATTGCAAATGGGGGGCTGCGCCCCCCCCAAACCCCCCCAACCCCCCCGCTGTGTAAGCCGTGTGCCAGGTTGCATGACAGCATAGGAGTCGTGACAGCACAGACGCATGTTTTAACCAACCACGCGAGCGGGGCTGCTCCCCCCCAACCCCCCCACTGCTTTAAACCATGTGCAAGCTTGCGTGACCGCAGCTTTGCTTGACAGCATATATTTTTTTGAAAACCAACCATGCGAGCATCTTGATTGCCGCCCCGGCCGCATGTGATTTGTGGTAATTTCAATCCAGAAGCTTCGCGGATGCTATAAGCGCGCGGGGAAAAAAAGAAGTGTGAGAGACACGGCAGCATTGTGGCAGGAGCTTCTGACAGTCCAGCAGCTGCCGCGAGACGAGCGAAGAAGTTTGGGAAGCTTTGAAACCTAAAAATCCACAAAAATCCAGAAAACATACGCAAGGAAGAATTCCAGTCAGAGGTGGAGAACGGTCACGGCCACCAGGCTAGATTCCGAAAACCAAGGAAGGCATAACTAAAACCAGGAAAATATACAAAAAAAACCAGAAAAATACACAAAAAAGAACTCCAGTCAGAGGTGGAGAACGGTCACGGCCACCAGGCTAGATTCCGAAAACCAAGGAAAACAGAACTAAAACCAGGAAAATATACAAAAAAAAACCAGAAAATTGAAAAAATAAATACTCGCTCCGTTCTCCGAGCAGTGTGGGATGCAGTGTGCCTATTGTTGTCCGTTCGGGGCTCTTGCAGTAGTCAAGCGTTATATGCATGGGCAAGCAAGCTTTAGGTAAACGTCGCTGCGAGCCATGCAAAAGCTAATTTCTAAACCAGGGTGGCAATTCTTCTGGCTGCTGGGTTGAAGAAAAAGACGGACAAGACTTTGGATCAAGCACAGGTCGAATGCTCGTTTCCCACCACGACGCAAACGAAGCCAGCTGAAATCAAAGCCATGTCAAGTTTCAATTGAACGTGTCGAAAATGCCAGGCCTCCCGCTTCCAAGACCCAAAGGTCTTTGGCCATGTGCCAGATTGCAACGATCACGCTCGCCCTCATCAGTTAATTTGGTCGGCTGCAAACTCACGAAGTAGCTCCAACTCACGTTCGGTTGAAAGAGTTGAAAGAAGCTGCCTGCTGTCGGTTGATGGGGCATGCGGCAATGCGGATATCTCATCGACGGACATAATATGTCAGCGACTGGCGATGCGTTTTGCGCAGGTGATGGTCAGGGCGATTGCACGCCAAGCCATCGGCAAACCGCCGATTCGTCAAACGGAGGGTGCCCAGCTTAAGCAGCTTTCAGCTGGTTTACAAGTAGATTTGGATGGCTTGTGTCAAGTTGCATCGGCACAAAGGCAGAGCGAGCAAGATGCGATCGTTCGGGGCTCCAGACCATTCATGTATGTCTGGATGTGAAAGCTTTCGACAAAACCAGCGCGAGGTGCATTTCGATTGGGAGCCTGGGCAGGTGCTAAATCGAAGGACCGGCTGGAGCAAGGTGTCGCCTGGTCTTGCATAGATTGTGTGGAGACGATCCAGGTATCGACTGGACTCTCTAGCTGGCGAAGGGACATTCGGCCGAGTATGTTCCCCAGCGAATCAAAGCGAACAGTATGGCCACGGGATCAATGTAGATGATACAGCATCGTAGTATTATGTTGATGAGGGTGAGTATTATACTATGCCATGGTACAGATCTTGTTTTGCAACATCACCCTGTATTGTTGCAAAGCGCGAGGGAAAGTGTTATGCTATTCTGTACTCTGCTATCTGTCTATCTGCAGACATACAGATTACAGAGGTAGATGTTCGTACAGGGTCCCCACTCTTGCGAGTTTAGGTTTGCCTGGCCACCGACACCACAAAGAAGCGCCAGGCACTGGTTTCCTGTAGCCAGGTCAGGTTTGGGCCTGATGCAAAAAAAGGGTGTAGGGTTTACGGGGGGTGTCTTGGCAGCGGGTGTCAGGGTCGTGCTTGGGCAGCCAGCAACCCCAGTTTCAAAACAGGGCTTATGGGGTGTTGGGCTTAGGGCACAGGGCTTGGGGCGTTGGGACGCTTAGGGTCTAGAGCGCACTGTCCATTGCGTCTTGGTATGTGTCGGTGCAGTGTCTGTCAGTGCCCAACATTCTGATTCGGGAAGGTCGCGATCAAGATCATTCGCGACGTCAAGCAGCAACTTGGCATCAGACCATGGACGAAACAGCCAGACTGCAGGAGTGCTTTGACTTTCCTCGACAGGGGCATAGCGTTCCTTGTGCAGCCGTGGATGCAGAGGGGCAGCCTTGATGTTCCGCAGCCTCACGGGGTAATGCAGCAATGTTGCACCGAATTTTTGGGTGCTTCTCACCCATAGCTGACGACCGAAGTTCAACAATTCTATGCGAGTTTGACGACAAAGGGAGGGAACAGATGAAGGAATCCTCCGGCTAGCGGCAAGCCCTCCTGCCATGGTGTAAGCGGAGTGGACATGACACAGACGCCATTCGGCCACTGGGCTTCTGTCAAGACATACTGTTGCGATCTCTGTTGAGGGTGGTGTTAGTTAGAGGAGTGTTGACTGGATACACAGGATGGTGAAAGCAGGAGGATTCAAGATGGAAGAATGTTTGTGATGTCAGAGCGAAGCTGAAGAGAGGCACTGGCTGGAGAGCAAGATCTCAAACAAGTGGCATGGAAGTTTTGACCGAGGTTTAGAGAGGCTGCACAAGAGGAGGCAGAGGTCTTGGCGACCATTTGTGCAGCTGACCCGTGGGGGCCCGCACCTTGAAACTTATCTGACAAAGGAAACCGACATCCATGCAATGACTCGGCATTCGAGGCAGTTTCGTTGCTGCTGGATGCACACTTCCTTCCTTCACGACTCCAGGCATGCGACAAGAACCGCTCCTGACTCTGACATGCAAAGCCGTCCTTTCCAAAATGGGACATGCACAGAAGACAACAGGTTCTTCTGCATGGTCCTTGAACCTTTGGGCAGCAGCCTGTGTGGCGCTTGGGAGTCTCTTGGCCACGCTCTGCGGCTGAAATGCAGGAGTCTAATTTCAGAAGGTACGAGTTCATCAAAAAGAACGACTACAGAGGGCCTGGGAGCTCGGTGTCGCGAATGGGCCGTCGACCAGTTGACACTTTTGCGTCCGAAACTGCAGAATGCGGTGAGCATGTTGCTTCTCCAGGTTTTGGCTTCAGGACATTCAGATCATTGCAAAGCAGCTCTTGTATGCTCCTTCCACAGAGATGACTTCCTGTGTTGAGTGTATGGTGGAGCCGTGGCGATTGGCGATCCAGGCCCTGAACTTCTTGCATACGAAGATGAGGTATACCCATACGGACTTGAAGTCATTGCCTGAGCATCTCCAATGTCAGTTTCTAGCCTCCTCGGAGAAGTAAGAGCTGAAGGCCAGAGAACGTCATGCTGACCAGCATGGAGCCTGCAAGGACAGCGTCCGCAGATCACACCTGCTCTGCTCTTCGGGATGATGCAGTTTGTGAGGGGTACCTTGTTTCTAAGAGAGGCCGGAGTGGTTTCCAAGGGAGGACTTCTGCGAGGTGCCGGCGCATTGCGATTTGCATGTGCTGCGAGCCAGCGTTTTGCCAATCTGGTCAGGGCGACGAAGTGCGGCGCAAGAAGAAGAGGAGTAAGCGCTTGCAGCAGCTGTTGTTCCGGCTAGTCCCCCGGCTTGGTGGCTGAGGTCGCCCCCAGTACGTGCGACCACGTGGTGTTGGCGCCTGAGGGCAAGCGGCAACCTGGGGAGTGCAACAACATAGCTGGGATGCCTGCAGGCGGGCATCAAGATCATCGACTTTGGTACTGGGCTTGGGCTCGACAAGTACCATCTGCAAGCGGAGTCTTGCAGCCCACAGGCAACACGGTTCGGGAACATGATCGCCGCGATAAAACCATCAACACGCGGCAGCACAGGGCTGAGCGGCAGGTGGTGATGTGCTCCTCTTCGTAGCATTCTAAGTTGCTTGGGCCATGTGGTCCACGACATGTCAGGTATCGCGGGCCCGAGGCGCCGATTTTCTAGGGTGTTAGTAGCACGACTGCTCAAAGTGTTCGTGACATGCCGGCATGTATTGTTTGCAGGTCATTTTGGAGCTCGGCTGGGATGAGAAGTCTGATATTTGGCCAGGAACTTGGCAGGGTTGGGCGCGTTGGCGGTTCCGCCGGCTTTGGACTCTGCGGGCATTGGCTCTTGTAGGAAGCTTTGGGGTTTGCTCCTCCCCGGGGCTTTTCAGCCATGGCGTGCTGTCCCTGCTGGGAGGGTCTGACAGGCCAGAAGGTGGGGCACCACTACAATCTGCCACAGATCCAGAAATGTACGGACAAGCTAGTGGCAACGCCGCGCGTACAGGAGTCCTTGCAACTCGTTCCTCGCAAGGCGCGGTGTTCTGCACTCTACTCATTCTTGCAAGCTTCGTTGGATTGTGGGTTAGAGAATATCCCTTAGAACCCGCATAAAGCATCATGAGGGTTGCCTGGTGCTTGCATGCTGGCGAGAGAATGAGCAATCGCCAGACGCTTGCAAAGTCTCTAGGGGTACATCATGCTGACATCCAGCAGTCGGATGACTTCCAACTCCTCGCAACTATCGCGAACTCTCGATCGGCTTCTTGCTGGCCTTGTGGTGCATGGGAAGAGCAAAACGGCAAAGCGAAGAATGCTAAATGCTTCAGGTTTAGAAGAGCAGCCTTGACCACTTTTTCAGCCTACCTTCGCCACAATGCATTGTTGAGAAAGCCTGCACGAGGTCTGTTCGGCCTCTTCTGCGCCACCTTATATCGTGCGTCCTCGTTTCATCACGTGGTGCCGGCAGTGCCAGCCACTGCCAAGCGTAGAAGGACCCTCCAGGATGTTTCCACGACGCCTGTTGTGTAGGTCCCAATTTCGGCACTGATCCTCGGCACTGGACCGCTGGGCTGTGGCTGGGCGGGCGACGTCTCAGAAACAGAGGCGGAAGCGACCATTCTGCAGGACGGACCGGGCCGTTTATTCCCTTTGGTTCATGATGAGTGTGCAACTGAAGGCCTTATCGCTTGGCATTCAGTATGTGGACACAGCTCCGTGGCCACTTGACGGACTTCTCGGGATGAGGGCTGGAGGATTCGGATTGTATTGAGGATGATTCGCGCCCGACAATGACCAGCAAACAAACATGAGGGGATTGCGAGGGATGTGTGAGGGGGGGCCCAGAAGAGAGTTTCGTGGGACCCTAAACCCTAAACCTTGGCTTGTCCGCGTTGCGAGAGCGTAGACCCTAAACCTCACACCATGAACCTCGCCTGGCATGTCAGAGTTGTGAGAGCGTAAACCCTACTCACCAGGTATGGGGGCGGCCTTTCTGAGCAGCGAGTTGGCAAAGCCTTGGCTACGGTCCAACAGGATCGCTTCTTACCCTTTCGCTTGCGCACTCCGTACGCTCCTCTGAGTTGCCGCACATACGCAGACGCATCTACTGAAGGATAAAGTTGTCCTGTCGACAAAAGTTGGCCGTTCTCCGGATGCAGTTTGAGCCGAAGCCTAGCGTTGCCTCTCTCAGCATGCGGCGGGCTCAGGATTCATCGTGGCCAAGCAGGAGTCTTCTGCATATGGACATCGCGTGGAGACTGGCTACGTGCCTGAGCGACATCTCATGGTGTACTCTCAGTTGGCTCTTTGTCTCTGACCGATGTTGGAGCTTGTCAAGGACTTTCTGACTGATGGGTACCACCAAAACATCCCCGTTTGGGACTACCGCAAGGCCACAGCCTCGCGTATTTCTCAGCCGAGCGTGTGTGCAAAGCCTGAGGAGGGAATTGAAGAGAGCTTCCGACAGTCGAGACAGAGGCTGGGTAGCACTGGCCTCGGAAGAATGGGCATGGGAAGCTTCAGAACAAGGGATCAAGACCTGACGGAAGAATCAGGAAGCTTCATCGATTGCCTCCGGATACATGATGCCGAAGATTCTGACAGATGGGAGGAAGCATGCAGCACAGGACTTGGCTAGAAAGTGCCTGCATCTCTCCATCAAGCTTTGCCTTCCCATCCTTGTCTTGGCGCCCAGGCCAAGACGGTGCCGTGAACACTCTGGTGTCTTTGCGGAGTAGAGGTCATAAGCTGCAGCAGCTTTCGCACTTGCGGCCGTGACTTGCCGTGGGCAGGTGAGATTGGACAAGTCAGCTTAGGAGCCTCAGCTGAAAATGCAGCTGTGGTTCCGAAGAGTCGCTGCAGTTTGTGATGGACGTTGAGCTGTGGCAACATATCGTGTCAGGATTCAACAAGGTTGACTTCTTGATGTGCTTTGGCGAAGCATCACTTTGCGCAATATCGCTGTGTGATTCGGTGCAGTGCAAAGGAAGACCATCCTGAGATTTCCTGTTGGAACCTTTGCTTCTCGATTGCAGCTGTGATGCTACTACGCCAGAGGGCTCGTTTGAAAGACGCCGGGACTCACGTAGGGGAGGAGACAGAAAATGTCGAAGGCCTTGCTGCGATTGATTCTACTGGTTGTAGTTCTTCAGTATCGGGCAGATAAGGGTATGGCATGGCGGGTGTTGTCCATGTGCACGACTCTGTGGCCCGCAGCCAGGGGCGTATCCCATACTGTCGCGAACTGTTTCGTCCTGCTGTCCCGGGAAGCTGCCTTGGTCGTTGCAGTCTTTGTCGGGTCGGGCACTCCGGGAGAGGCGCACGCCGAGAGACGAATACCACTTACTACTACGACGACGACGACGACTTCGATTGCAACCACCACCACTACGACGACTACTACTATGACTGCTACTACTCCTACTACTACTACTACTACTGCTACCACCAGTATTATTCTATTACTACTACTACTACTACTACTACTACTACTACTACTACTACTACAACTACTACAACTACTACTACTACTAGTACAACTGCAAGTATTATTATTGCTAGTTTTATTATTATTATTATTGTTATTATTATTATTATTATTATTATTATTATTATTACTACTACTACTACCTTCCTGGTTGTACTGTCAGACATCTCCTGAAGTATCAACCTTGAAGCAATTTTGCACCCCACTCAGGAGCCTTTAATTGGGATTGCGCTGACCCGTGGTTGTTTTTGCGAGTGGGGGTCATGCACTGTAGTTGTGTTCTCGATTTTATCAGTAGACGGGCAGTTGAACTCTGTCCGCTGCCTAGTGAGCCTCTTGGGGCCCGCACGACTCCTGCTCATACTGGGTCTGTGGTCAGCTGGTAATGAGCTTCTTCTAGTGGTAATTTTGTACTTTTGGTCGTTGTGCCTCCGCACAAGCAGCTGTAGTCGTGCAATGAAAACCCACTCTAGTGAGCGTAGTAGCATCTCTGGAACGAATGAATGGATCGGTCTTAGAGAGGTGTTTATGGGTTTACTCTGGGTTTTGGGTTGTCGCTGATGTTTCGCTTTGTTGAGCCGATCTGTTCATTATTACTGCTGCTACGACGACCACGACAACCCTCCAAAGCCAAACTAGTCGGAAACATGCTTGCCTGCCTTTCCCGGGAGCTGAGGACAACATTATGGTGGCGCGAACCTGGAACCTTTTGGATCAGTCAGCCTATCCGCTCCTGCTTGAATGCGAAAAGCGGGGAGCCTTGTTCCGCAAGCGTCTTTTCCGGCAGACGGAAGTGCAAGGAAGAGATAACAAACGCTGGGTTGATTTGCATCCAAGGAATCAAAGTGCAGATGGCAGCAATATTCTGTGCAGGTTTGCTTTGGGGGCAAGGTCTCTATATGTACAGTAGCTCCTTGCCTTGATCACGACGCTGCCCCGGTTGGCCTCGTGTCTTCGTAGCTTGGATTGTTTGCGATTGACAAATCGTATCTGAGGCGATGTGCCGCGTGAAGCTGCGGAGAAGGTGTCGAGTTTGTTTAAGTCCACACAGATGTTCTAAAGCGTTTTGTACACCTGTATCCGTCATGTGTTGCAGGTCAAGCGATGGGAAGAGCTTGCCAAGTCTTTTGGCTTGAGCTTGCCAGCCGTGGCACTGGCCTTTGCTTACCTACCTGCATGCGTAGACAGGTGCAGCTGCGCAACTCGAAGAGCTGTTGCTTTCTCTTACTGGTGTGCATCATGCAGCAGGATCGCCGTCGGCTGTGCCTCCGCGGAACAGGTGTGCAGCAATGTGCAGCTACTCGGTGAGTATGTGCTTTCGAGGCTGTGTCATGATGCGTAGCGTTCTCACGTTCCAGAGGCATTTTGCTGGTCGATGTTTAAGTTATGCCACAGTGCCACACGAGTGTCTGTTCCACGTTTTCAGCAATGGGTCAACGAAGTGCACACATGTCGTGCGTCTTGGCCTAAACTTGAGCAAGCGTTTCATTGCTTCGGTCTCATTTGCCAGAGGCTCTGCAACGCTGACGTGCCTCGTGAGCTCTGGCAGAGTGCGAAAGCCGAGCAGCTGTTGCCAAGCTTCCTGAAATTTTGAGGCACGAAGCCTTGTGACACAAAGCCTGCTGTCATAGCTGCATCAAAGAGGTGGCAACGAATCCCACAGACCACAGAAGCCAAGTAGTCCTGCTCCACGACAATTCACGCAAAATCAAGGCAGTGGAGTTTTTGAAGCGCTATGCACAGCACGGGCCTTTGATGCCTGCTGGTCACTGTCAGTCAGTTGACGCAAGCACTCCGGGCGAAAACGCTGCAGCACCTGATCGGTCTCTGAAAATGCCTTTACTTTGCCCACTGAGTCCCCTCAACCCTAAACCCTAGACTTTGTCAGCTGGGCGGGTGGGAAAAAACGGCTTCAGTGTCTGTTGAATTGGCAGAGTGTCACTCGTGAAGGTCAGCTGGCTGCATCCTCATGGAGCTGTGCCCCGTAGATGGGTTGATAGCTTGTTCTCTGTTGCGATGCGACAGGCAGACAAACAGACCTATACAGAGAGGTACACTGGTGAGATGCTCTTTGGTACCCATGAGAGCATGGAACACCTGGCTCTTGTGGAGCGGATCCTTGCTCCGCTGTGCCGGTCTCGGGAAGTAGCGTTGAAACCGACTCAGTCGCCGGTGTTTTGTTGTTTGCAAAGTGGACTGTTTGGCGACAGCAGCTGTCGAATTTCAAGCCATCCGGGCCATCCCTACACCTCCTTCCATATCCGGGCAGAGCAGATGTTGAGTACTCTTCTTTTCACTGCGCTCCTGGTACAGACCCGCAGCTGGGAGTGTCCGGCCGGATTCGCCGGCCCGGAGAAATGCCTCGGCAAGGAGAACGCTGGCAAGTGTGAGCTGCAAAAGCCCAGCAAGGTGGACATCGACACAAACAATGCCCTGTCGTGCGACAATCCCAATGCGAAGCTGGCGGAGTTTGAGACTGACTTGGGCGGAGCCGGCAGCTACTACAAGGGCTGTGGCTTGAACAAAGATGGTTTGGTGGACAGCTGCTGCAACTGCTGGCCGCTGAAGGACCATCTGGCGGAAGCCGCGAGCAATGCGGCCTCTGACAACAAGGGCCAATGCTTTCCATGTCACAACTCCTGCTGCAAGTGGTGGTGGCTGTGCATTTTCGAACGCTGCCTCTTTGAAGGTGAAGATTGTTCCCATCAGCAATGCTGAAGACCGACTCTCAGTGACTTTGAAGCCCTGAGTCCTGATCTGCATGCATACCTCGTGCTCGAAGCTTCTGCGAGCTCCATTTGGTGTGGTGGCACCATTCTCAGAAGTGCACTTGTGTGAGAGACGTGCGTTGTGGTTTCATGTGACGGGGTCCCGTGCCCAGAAAAGACCGAGTCTGACTCCCACCAACTGTTTCCACGCACTTGAGCGGATGCTTCCCGCTACAGCATACAAATATGCACGGCTGGGACCCCACTAATTCGAGCCAACAAAAAGGCCTTGCGATGCTGCACCCGATGCTGCACCCGTATGCAGGAGAGAGAGCAGAGTCTCTTGTGCTTGGATTCTTCGGCTGACCATAGCTGCCAGAATCGGACTTGACTTGATGCTGAGACATGGAAGAAAAAGAGTGTCGATGTGAGAGGTATTTTGCCTACTAGATCAGGATTCGGAAGCAGATTTGTTGAGCCATCCATCCGCATGTCTGGTTGAGAACTCTTGGACCGGACGAGTGGCGGAAGCCGACTCAAGCCGCACCGTGAAGCCCAGGCCTTCGACAATGATTCGGCGCCAGACTCTCAGAGACAGACAACTCGGCGACTGAACCCAAGACGCCGAGTCTTTCGCGCTGAGTGCGCGAGTCTTGCGGCTCGTGCGTCGCATTCTTTCGCCGACGCAAAGCCAATCAAAACCTTAGCGTTTTAGCTTTGAGCGCTTGTAACGAGGACACGAAGCTGAAAGTTTGACTGTCGCAGTCGTGGTAAGCACCCCCGCCGGCCCAAGATCATCGCCAGTCTGCCTCCCTTCCTCCAAGCCCAGGTTCCCCCCATCGCGATCATGTCAACAATAGTCCGATGTTCAAGAAGCTCCGCGCCTTGGCTTCCGCTTTGCGGGGGATGCAAGAACCTGTTTGAATAGCAGCATAGCATACAATAGAATGCATGTATACTGCGATTTACGAATATTAATTGAAGACTGAGGTAGTATGGGTCTTTGTTTTGTCGGCATTGGTGAAAATTGTAGAGCATGCAGTAGGACCGGATGGGTTTGATATCGTCTGCATGCGGCTTACAACCTGCGTATATGCCATTCTTCTTGTTCTTAGGCTTGTTACTGTTCTTTATCGCACTCAATTCCGTGTACATGGCAGCCACGAGCGCAACAAGCAACGAGACGGGTGACCATCCAAAGCGTCTTGAATCTCATTTCTTCGGAGTATGCCAAAGTGAGTACTGCTGCCCCACTACATCGAGGTGACTTGGTTTCTGAAGCCAAATACTGTGTGATTGATGCGCTCAGCTTTGCATGCATATCTCTAGCCAGCACGGGTGAACCCCGCCCAGACACACCCGGAACCGGAAGCAGATGGCAATCCGCATGTTCTGAGCAAGCCGTGAGACCTCTCGAAGCCGGTTTTGGAAGACCCACGAAGACCCTGACCCGTTCGGAGGGTGCTAGACCTTACACGGCAAAGCAAAACGACGATGAAGAGGCCAACTTGACGTGTAACGTCTTGGGAACCTAGGTACTTCAAAAGAGGAGAGACAGGGCCTCAGTCACGCCTGCAACGCTCAGCTGCCACATGGCCGTAAGCAAAGGTCGATGGGTATTGAATTGGCCTGTGCGCTTCTCAGTGGTCGCAGACTTTTCGTGGGTCCGGTGCGCGCGGGATGCGCGGGGCACTGCGGTGCCGCTTGCCGTTTTGGGTCATGTTGCGTGCTGTCAACAGCTCGAGCTACATGGTCCATGGTGTAGATTATGTGGAAGGGATGTGTGAAGCTGCTCGTTTGTAGATGGTTCACTTGTTTCTGACCGTTTCCTCCCCCACACATGATGATGATGATGTTTTAGATGCGTCTGCCCTTGTGGTCGCAGGCCAGGGCTGGTCGTGCAATGGTGGGCCTCCGTGGGCCGGCATGTAATCTGCTGGCTCCACAACTTCACCGGCGTGCTGCTGGTGTTGCCACCGGAGCACGCCCAAGCTTGACTGAGCAGGGACAGAAGTACTTCACAAAAACTCACGAGTGGTTCCAGGTAGAGGAGGAAGGTGTGGGAACCGTTGGCATTACACAGGTGGCGCAACGAGCACTGGGCGAAGTCCTATACTGCAGGCTTCCCAAGGAGGGTGCCAGGTTCAAGGTCATGGAAACGCTTGCAACTTTAGAGGCCCTGAAGTCTGTTGGCGAGGTCCACAGCCCCATCCGGGGGGAAGTCATTGAGGTAAATTCGCGCCTGGAGCGCGAGCCTGCTCTGGTCACCTATGCTCCTCTGACGGATGGATGGCTCGTTCGCATGGCTTTTGATGGCCAAATTCCAAGATACCTCAGAAGAAGCAGTGCCATCCCACGCTCACAGGTAGAGCCCCTGCTTGCTGACATTCCAGGTCTCGTGCGCTATCTTGAAGAGCGGCTACTCAGCAGTCCAGGAGACAGTGACGCGCTGCAGGAGCTTACGTTTGATGGACTGCGTACCATGGAGCGCTGGTATATTCACAAAGCTGCCAACGAGTTAAACCTGTTCACACAATCGCACGGCACGGGTGCCGGAAGGCAGCTTGTGGTGCGCAGAGTGCCCCACACACAGAACCAACCAGGGCCGGATGCTGATGAGGATTCAGATGACGAGGAAGAGGACGAGGAAGAGGAGGTGGTTCCTCAGCGAGAACGACCACGCCTGGAAAGGCGAAGGAAGAGAGCACCCGTACGTGTGCTCTACAAGTGAGTGCTCTGCTTGCGAAAACGGGTGCATGATGGGTATGTGCCCGTGGGTAGATTCCTTCCTACAGAGAGTTTGTCTCCTGCTCCGACTGTGCTCTCTGGAGGCCGGGGCATCATCTGATGCTTCCATTCAGAAGGTGGCCAGTGCGAAGCCTGAGATGTGCTCGTATGATTCTGCACACACAGGCTCGATGAAGTCTGTCGAATGTATCCGCTGTGTTTTGTCAGGATCAAGATGCCTCTTTTGGGTGTTGGATCTGGAAGACATTTAGAAAGTCATAGTATGACTACCATCATGTTGGAGCACCTGATTGGTCTAAGCTGTTTTGGTTCAGGGCTTGCAATCTCCGCCTCGGAGCTATGTAGTGCATGGAGAGCTTTGACACTCCGATTGTCGAGACCACCTTCACTTCTGCAGAGAAGGACAAGCGTGCTGATGGCACGAAGACCATCCATGGTCCCTCGTTGGAGATAGCAAGAGACTGAACACGAGGGGTTCCACATCCGTGCCTTACTTTTCGAAGAACTTGCAGAACTTGCATGTATCTTTTTGCCACTCAAACCACGAGCACGTCCGCCACTCGATGTGTAGAGCCTGGACCGCATGCCTTGCCTTGAGGCTTCTTCATAACGACGACGGTCCTTGGCCAGGGGTCCTTTGCGAAAGTGAAGCTGTGCATGGAGCAGCTGACCGGCACGGAGTTTGCCATCAAGGCCGGTTGCAAGATTTTCCAAGATCTTGCAAGGCTCCCAAAGTTCATGTGCGGGCGGCTCTGGCACAGGTTTTTCGGAAACTGCCTCTGCGCCGAAAGCGAGAATTTACTCGCTCCGATGATGGTGAAGGCATGAAAGTCCGCACCGTGCTGGACAAGGTTTACGATGAGATTGCCTTGCGGCTTGTCCGACTGGTCCAGACAAGCTGATACTGTATCTGCCATTCTTGCTTATGCTTCGTGCCGGTTTCTAGGTGAAGTCCGAAGCGACGTGAATTTATCTGAATGGTGTGTCAGGGGTCTGTAAAGGTCTCTCTTTCTTTCTTTCTTTCTCTGCCTCACTCGCTCTCGATCCCTCGATTCTCTGACGGTGATGCTGCAAGGATGAAAACAGTCTCACATCCCAGATGTGTTCAGCTGCATGCAATTCTCGACGAATCGGCCTCGAATGGCAAGCTGTACGTGGTGCTGGAGTACATGCGCGGTGGTCCATCTATGGAGTGGGATGAGTCGGAATGCTGCTTCCAGGCGCGGGCCGGCCAGATCACCGAGCAGGTGGCGCAAAGATTCATGCGCAATACCCTGTCGCCGGCCTGAAGTTCGCACTTTAGAGTGCTTTGCTTGTGCTTTTGCTTGCTTTCTTCAAGAAGTCTCAAGTAGTCGCTCTCGAGTCGAGGGAAGCCTTGGACTACTTGCACCAACAGTTGATCGCTCACCGGGACGTGAAGCCGCAGAACCTCCTGCTCGATGGGCTCGGTGGCTTGAAGCTGGGAGACTTCGGGGTCGCGACTCGGAGACTTGGCGCAAAAAAGCACCAGCCGAAACTGAAAGAGCTCATGGCTGTGATGTGTTCTACATGTGGAAATTAGAACCGGCCAGTGCGCAGTGACCGCAGCTTAGTGAGCGTTTGTGCACTGAGGATGCCGGATGACTACGTGGTCCAGGGTACTGAAGGCACTTATCATTTCTTCTCGCCCGAGATGTGTGCCAGTGGCTACAAGGGTCACGATGGGCGCTGCGCCGACATTTGGGCAACCGGCATCTCTCTGTGGGGATTTCTGTTTCAGTCTCTGCCCTTTCTGCACAAGGCCTGTGGGACTTGGTGGTCTGGGGGGAATTTGCATGCTCTTGCTCTTGCTGGCAAAAGCGGCAGGATCTGCCCGCTTTGCTTGACACGATCGCGATGGGCACCTACGAGCTTCCCCCATGTGACTAGCCTGTTAAGAGGGCGTTGACGTGTCCTGACCGTGAGATCAAGTTTGCAGCTTTGCGCCCGTCGTGTATCATCGAGCCCAGTCCCTCGTTGAATCAGAGCATGGCTAGCCATGTTGCCATGACCGACCCCTGCCTTCAGAGTTGGGGCACAACATCATTGCCGCATGCTCTTGAGCACGAACTTTGCTTGTAGCTTAGCGGGGCATAGTACTGGACAGCAAATCCGGCAAAGCAGCACAGATCCAGATCAAAAACAAAGCATGTCGCAGCCGTGGGGGTGGCTGTGGCCATGAAGGATGCGGTGCTGGAAGCAGCCCTTCGCGAAGCTCTCTCCGCCGAGAGTCTCCACGGGGCCTTACGCAGTGCAGCGGTTGAAAAAAGCCCGGGGGGCCCCTTTTTGGGAAAAGACACAAAAGGCGATGCCCTGGAAAGCGCCGTCGCAGAGCTCCACGGCCGAGTGCTCTCTGCTTATCAACGTTCCGCGGCGAAGTCTCGTGAGTCTAAAGAGGCCCCGCGGGCCCCGGCAGAGTCTCCTCCTGAGCATCAAGAGGCCTCCTACAATGTTCGAGTGAGCTTTACAGACCAGGACCCGAAGCCTCTCCCAACAAGGACGTCGGAGCTTGTCGTGGATCAGAAGGCGACTGCGAGGCTGACGTGCACGCACTGCCGAAGGCCGCTAAAGATGGACCTGATGCTTTCGGAACAGGAATCTTCGGTGGACCTTGAAACGCCGCGGTGTGCGTACGTGGCAGTCCTGGCCGACGGCAAGACCACCAGCTTTCTGCAGGCATGGATGCTTGGCATGAGTCTCGCAAAGCATAGCCAAAGCCAAGGCCCGGCTCGGCCAGAGAGAATGCTGCTACACAGTCCATCAGTACCAAGACCGTTTCTTGAGGTCTTGCGGCAGGTGTGGCAACTGACAGCTGGATCCCTTGGCTCATGGCCCGCCATTCTGAGCCATCCCGTTCTGCTGAAACCCTCCTCCGACAGACTTCTTCGATTGCGCGCCCTGGGCCTGAAGTTTGACAAGGTGCTGGTGCTTGCGCTCGGGATAGTTGCCACAGCTGACCTCGACGACGTCTTTGACGCAAGCTGCCCGGCTTTCGTTGCGGAGAAGTCCAGCGCTTTTCCTCAGCAGGCAGGTTTGCCAGTGATGCTGCTCCCTTGCAGCCACCAGGCCGCGCGCAAAGTTGCGTTTGACACAGGACACAGATCCCAAAATGCAGCCTACCCTCCCCGGACTATAGCCGGACAGAAGCAGGTGGAAGGAGACGAAGTGCTGGTCTACTTGAAAAGCTTCTATCGCACCTTCTTCGAACGTGACATGTTGGAGCTGCCTTCAGAGTTGTGCTCGAGATTGCAGTACGTGACCGTGAAGGTCTGGAGAGACTTCGAACAGCTTCTGCGAAATGCTTCTTCGTGCGCCTCTGGAGAGACAGAGCGGTTGTTCGAGCTCTTGGGCACGAAGGACTGCTCGGAAGTTTCGAGTACGCTGGCTTCTGTCGACACGAAGCGCTGTGAGAGCTGCAAGGCTTATGACTTCAAGGGCACTTTGGATCCATTGGACGGTCGGTGGCGTTGCAGATTTTGCTGGGAGCATATGCTGTTAGACTCTGCTTTGCAGGATCCTGGCTGCATACCTCTGCCACTCCATGAGGTTGAGACTCTGCAGAAAGAGCTTGAGGAATGTTTCGTGCCCGGTGAGAGGCAGCGATGGCGATGGAAGGAGTGGGACCGAGACAGAAGATGGATCGAGTTTCGGCCCAAGGGGGTGCTCTGGCACAGCAGCAACCAAGTCGGGGCTTGGGAGATGTGGGTGGATCGGGGCAAGCGGCAGCTGGCCATGAATTTTGTAAATTTCGACAAGGATGGGAGGGCAAGGCCCGAAACCAGACACTTGCTGGAATTGAAAGACGCTGATGCCTCGGCACGCTTCGAGGAGTACCAGCGCGAGCAGTTCCACCCCCTGGGTTTCGCGTCACAAGGTCGCAGCTACAAAGACCAGTCGAAGATAACACTTCATCCGCCCCAAGGCTTTCAGCCACGGCGAAGACCTCAAGAGCAAACATTGAGAAATGGGGTCTCCAGTGAGAAGAAGCTCGAGCCAGAGCTACGCAAGACTGTGGACCAAGCTTCCCCTGTTGACAAGAAGGTGATTTCCACTGCCATTCGCGCGACCGAGCAGACTCCTGCTGCGGAGATGGGTCCAACGCCGACAACCGCACGGGGAAAACTTGCATACATCCTCGGCAAGGCATAAACAGGTCGGTTCTCGTCAGCTGACTCGGAAGGTTGTACTTCGAGACGTCCCAGATGTCGGCAGCTGTAGGTACGGGTAATTCGTCCACCATTCAGGTCGCGACCGTGACCTTCTCTGACGGGTCGAGAAGCGATAGTTACAAAGCCATTCCCATTTCACTTCCTTGATTTATTCAATTGGAGAAGGTTTCGGCGCCCAAGATCTACACCTAGCTATGACAGCCGCAGCCGGAACCTCCGCGCCTCAAAGCGCATGCCTGCATCAGAGCGGTCGAGAACAAAGTGCAGGCTCCTGGAGCCACGTGTTGAAACTCGTGGCTCTTGAAGGCATGATTATCCTGCTACCTTGCCCTCTCGTTGGAGGTTTCCATTAAACCCCATCCTGAAGCAAACGCTAGTGTGGCACGCGAGAAGCTACCGTTCAGAGGCTGGTCTTTCGTGAGGCGAAGCTTTATCGACCAGCTGCTGCGCATTCCTGACCTGCGCCCTCGCGAAGGACGCAGCCGAGCTGCGAGAGAACCACTGAAAGAGCGGCGTTACGTAATTCTTGACATGCCGGCAGCCTGTGTGATTTACTTTGGCAGGATCCTGTTCAGCGACCCTTGGCGGCTGAATTGCTGCAAGATCCATGGCTCAGACGAGAAGGCCATCGTCGGGACCCACGGGATAATCTTCTCTGCTTCTTGGCCCATGTGCCACACCCACTTGAATTTTACAGCAATGATGTGAAACGAGAGCATGCAGTGCAATTTATGGCAGGTCCCGATGAGGTCCAGGATTGCACTCGCGGAAGTGAAAAATAATTTGCGAGCCTCACGAGTGGACAAGAATATGATGTGTGTCGCATGTTGTTTCGGATGTGGATTCCGGCTCTTAGGTCATGTGCCAATTGCAGCAGCCTCAAAACAGTTTCAAAAACTCCCCACAGCCTGTAGCATACGGCGTTGTGGCCCCAGGAACAACTCTTGCAACAGAAGGACTCCGATCAGAGGCCGGCGAGCTCAGAAAAAAGGTTGCAGTGTTTAAGCTTTAAAGCTTTAAAGCCCCTATATACTCTTACTTCCCTAAGCAGCCGAGGCTCGGAGCTCTGGTGCGTGAGATGTGCCAGCTCCAGCCGGACAGGCGGTGCAGCGCCAAGAGCGCCAGGTCCTCGGCTCTCTTGGTCAAATCTGCGGAGCCTGCCGCTGGTTGGTTGTTTGACTTTTGTGCGCTTGGGGCAAAGTCTTACACAAGATGGCGAGTCGGGAGGGATGCGCAAAGTGTGACAGCAGACGGTGAGAAAGCAACAACGAGAGATGCTCTCAGAAGGTCTGGCCATGCATTGCACACGCCAGGACTGTCATCTCCTGTCATTTCCAAGGACGACAAAGCCTGCACGTACCGATCTGGAAACCAAAACGGAAGGGTTGGGGGCGTGGGATGCGCCATGCCATGCGTTCCCGACACCGGCGAGCTGTGCTGATTGCAGCTGCGCTGATAGTAGCTGTGTCGCTCTGCTCTCCAACCAGGCCCAGTTGAGACTCCTTTAACATCATCTGAGGTGCGACGGTTGCTGTCATAATTTAGTCGCCAGTGTACGTGCTGCACAGATCCTGTGCATTTGCATCGGGGCTGCTGGACCGTGAAGCTGCAGGCAGGAGGGGGAGGGGCGTCGTGTCACGACTTTGCATCCAGAACAGACAGGGCTAGGGCGGCTTGGGAGACCGAGGAAGCAAGCTTCGGCGCCCTGCAGTGCCACAGTACTCAAAGGACAACTATGAGCTCGATGAAGATGGGGCCAAGGCAGCCCCGGGCTCTCAAAGAAGCCAAGACTGGAATGCGAAAGCCTTCGGAGCTTCCGGGCTGGATGATGCGGCTTTCGACCAGGAAAGGCTCTTGGAATATGTGTGGGCACGACCCTGGGAGATCTTGCAGCGCTTGGCCTCCACTCTGTCCATTGCGTTTGGGATATGGTGGGCATGGAGGGATCGCAAGAGTGAAGCGACCAGCGAGACTCTGCTCACGACGTCCCTCTCCCGCAAGGGTCCGAAGACAGAGAGTGGCGAGGCCCTGCGCCAGGGCCTGCAGCGCATGGGCGTCTTCTTCGTGAAGATAGGCCAGGAAGGACAACTTCAGTCCGCCGTCGGGCTCGACAGTTGTAGCGAAATATCGAAAGAACACATGGTAAGCCCTAAGCCTTTAAGCCCTCTCCTTTTCGTTTTCGGTGCTTTTTGTCGTTGCTTCGACCTCGGAGGCCAGACGGCAGCGCAGCGACCTGATATTGTTGGGGACGAAGTGGCCGAGGAGTTGAAAGGGCTCCAAGAGCAAAGCACGCCCTTCAGCGATGACTTGGCACTCACAATCTTGGCCGAAGATTTGCAGCAGAAGGGCCCCTTAGCTCCGGGGGTCTGTGCCAAAAATTGCACCGACTCCGATGGGGAACCACTTCTCATGGAGCTGAACCCGAAGTACGTTGCTTCTGCATCCCTGGGGCAAGTCTATCGAGGCAGGATGCATGACGGGCGTGAGGTGGCGCTGAAGATCCAGAGGCCCGGGGTGCGCGAAGTCCTGGGACTCGACTGGGCGGTTGCGACACTGGTGAGTCGAGCGTATCAAAAACTGGTTTCTTCACCGAACGACTATGGCGCTGTTGTGGATACAGTGGCACGTGGAGTTCGAATGGAGCTGGATTACTACAACGAGGCGGCAAATGCCGAAGAGTTTGCCCAGCGACACGCATTTCTCCCGTTTGTGACTTCACCCGGATGCATACCGCAGCTCATGGGCCCTCGCGAAAGCTCACGCGTGCTTGCTTTAAACTGGTACCCTAGCCGCTCGCCAAAGGAGCTGCCCTTGCAAGAGCGGAGACTGTTGGTGGAAATGGCCGTCGAGGCTTGTGTTGTACAGCTGCTAGTAACTGGCTTCGTTCATGCAGATCCGCACGAGGGCAATCTCAGGATGGGCGATGATGGTCGTGTGGTCTTTCTGGATTTTGGTCTCATGGACCGTGTGGACTTCGGAATCATGGAGAGCTGCGCCGCCGGAGTTCGTCAGGTTCTGGACAAAAACTGGCTAGACCTGACAACGACGTTTCAGGATGTTCGCTTCACTCCAAAGCCGCTCATGAAGAACATGGCCTATGGAAAGTCAAAAACTCCGCAATACGAGCCTTGCGGTAACGAAGAGTTTGCTGTGGCCGTCGGGGAGCAGATCGAGAAGGAGGCAGGCGGTCAGTCTCGCTTTGGAGCCATGGCAGTGGCCTTGAAGAAGCTATCGGATCGTTATCTGATGTTAACTCCACCGTTTATCGCCCTTCTATGCCGGACGTTTATCACGTTGGAGGGCCTTCTGGGAGATGATCCTGCCCTGGTGGAGTCTTACAACGTGTACCAGAAATCGCTGCCATTTGCCATCAGTCGCCTTCTGTCGCCTCGCACCAGGAAGGGTTGCAGGGCTTTGCGCAGCACTCTGCTGGACAGCCGGGAAGATCAAGAAGCGAGTGGATCCAGCCAGGCCTCACAGGGAGGCTCCATTATCCCGAACTGGTCAAGTTTGAGTACTCTTCTTACTGCAGGGTCCCAGACGGAAGCTGATGCCGGAGACGAGCCTCGCCACAGTCTTTGGCCGTCGAAGGGTCATGCTTTTGGTTTTGTCACCCAAGTCGGGGCTTGACTAAACCTCGCATAAGCCTTGTACAACCAGGGGTTAGGGTGCTGCAGGAAGCCGAAACACCATACTCGCCAGTTCATGACCTTGGACTTTTTGGGTCTGCAAGGTTAGGAGGCACAAGGTCGCTAGAGCTTTTGTATGGCTTGAGAATGCTTGCGAAAGCAGAAATCAAATGCAATGCCGGCAGCTTACAAGCACATACCAGCGCAAGCACACCAAGAGTTGTAAGGCCTGCTGACAAACGGCTTGACCGTCTTGAACGGATTAGGGAGCCTCGTGCGGGTACCCGTGGGCACAGGCATCCCGACACCAAAGGTTTGGGACTTGCGGCTTGTATGAGCCTGGTAGTTCTCTACGATTCAGCGGGGTGGGGGCCCGCGATTCAGGGCATGGACACGGGCCGACTCGGTGTGCCACTTCCAAGCTTTCAATTCTTCGGCCGTTGAGGCAAATTTCTCCGCCAGGCTCAATTCCTGTCTCGGCCTGCGACTCCAGCTTCAGTCCGGGCTTGAGGGCCATCAAGTTTGCAGGGTTATGCAGGGCTTAAGCCTAAGCTCTTCTCAAAGTTCCTCCAGGGAAGCCCTCCACCAGTTTTCAGCTTCGGGTCGAGTAAGAGAAACCTTGGCCCTAGCCCGAATCATCTCGCTTGTGGCGGTTCCAGTGGAGCGAAGCCTGCGGCATTTTACATATTATCCTACAGTACCTTACATGACCTCTTATCTTCTTGTATTGTACTATACATTGTGATTTATTGTGCTATAATTATTCTATATGGTTATCATTTTGTGTTGCATTGCTCTTATATGATACTATGAATATGACATCATGTTAGATTTTGTATCCCAGGGCTTGCTCGACTTCGCGGACTTGGGGGCGGAAGCGGCAGTGCAGCGCAGACTTCTCCGAACGGCCGGGGCACTCAGCACGTCCAAAAGTAAAAGCAATCATCGTAAGCGTGCCATTAAGGGCAATTAGTCGCAATGCCGATAGTCATCTTGTTTTTGTAATTTGCGATGACTTGGTGTAGGCATGTATACTAGTTCAACGCAACAGCCCAAAGCTGCAGCCTGCTTCAAGCAAGGCGGAAGGCGCGGCTTTGCGCCGTGTCCTGTTTGACATCGATGTCTTTGAGGCGCCAGAGTTCCAACTGGTTCACGACGGTGCAGTGAGACCGCCGACTTGAACAGGCATGTCGCAGCTTCCTAACTTCCCCAGATGCTGCCCCCTTGCGTGATGCTGCTATTGGTCGCTCCGACTTGAATGTTACAGTAGTCTCGAAGTCTTAGAGTGGAGGGCAATGTAGTTTGAGCTGCCAGGGTCGCTGGCTGGTCGATGGTCTGGCAAGCGAAAGCGTCAAGGCACAGACTAGACTGTGATGCTCGTCCGCGCAGTTGGTGCTTTTGCGAAGCCCCAAACGGAGGCAAGAAAAAGCGACGCGGACCTCGCAGCACGGCGGCTGCCAGGTGCGTGAAGCTGTGCGCTGTAATACTTGAGATAACTGCTCTCTTCCGGGAGTTTCTGAAGTTTTCTTGCATTCCTCGCATCCCTGCAGGGGCTGGGGCGACTGGTCTGAGGACGACCCCTTTCGCCTGTCAAAGACCACGCTCGCTCACTCCCGTCGTGCTTGGCGGATCATCCTGAGGCCAGATGCCGGGTCGAGCTGGTGTGCTTGCGCTGTCTATGTGCAATGTACCTGCATCAGCCTGCATCCCACGTTCACATCTGCCAGGCGGCAGTTGAGAAAGTCGTGCTTGCCTCCCTGGCGGCTTTGCTGGCGAATTCTTCTGCTTTGTGTGCAGGACCGCACAGGGCCCAAGACGGAAGACATCTGTAGGAACGACTTTGCGATGCCCCCCCACGACCAAACCCACCTGGCCCGTGTACACAGTAGTTGTGATGCTGATTGGGGCCAGAAATCTGGGTTTATGCATGTAAGTGGTTTAAGATGGGTTGTGTAGATTGCTTTCGATTGCGATCTTGTCTTGTCGTGGATCATGTGGAGCTTTGCCTGCCCTGAGCAAGTGTGAGCATCGAAACCCACCTGGCATGCCCGAGTTGCGAGAGTGCAGTGTAAACCTGACACTGAGCCAATTGGAAAGACTAAGTTCGAAACCCTAAACTGAACCATACTACTTCACCACCAGCCCTAGACGGCCCTCGACCTTAAGCCTTGAGAGCTGTCCGGCCGGAGGTGTTGCCTGCCAGCTCCGCCCTTCTGGTGCGAGCCGCCTTGCAGTCGCGTTCGAGGCGCTGAAAAAAGATGGGTCCTGATAATAAGGGTCCTACTATTTCGGGTACCATATTCGGGTCCCCTAGTTTCGGAAAACCCCCATATGGCTCTTCATTGTAAACTCAACTCCGATTCTATCACCGGTCTCCACACCCGGCGAAAAAAAAACTCCAGCTGCGGAGCAGCCAGGGCAGCTTCCGAGCCCGCGGAAGCTGTCAGGCGGTATTGGATATTTCTGTTTTTAATCGTTGTTCCACGTCAGACTGTACAGCCTTTGCAGGAAGCTGGTGTGCCAGTCCATGCGACAGATACAGGAGCCCAACTCTAGAAAGTAGGTGACACTGCTCTGGACAACATGGGCTGGCCGAAATATGCTTCGGGAGGAGCCAGACTCCAACAAGCATCCCCGGCAAAGCGTTGAGGTGCTGGTGACATCGGTCGTTTCTCAAGAAAAGCTCGCGCAACAGTAAGAGTGCCCAAAGCCCTGAACCCTTGTCCGAGTCTGAGCCCGAAATCCAGAAATGACGCCGTGAAGCCATGCCCCTCCCTTGTGCGAGAGCGTGTGGCGGAAATCCAAAAATCGACTTTCCTGCTTGTCAGACCGAGGCCATGCATCACGAGTTCTTCGACTTCTGGTATGACGAGTGAAGCAAGGAACCCCTTCTTCGATTGAAATTGGGACCTCCCGACCTGGAGGTCCCCTTGAGCCATCTCTGGCTTTACTGTTTAGAAGTTTAGCATTTCCAAACGGAAGACATTCTTTAGATGCCCCTACAACTGAGCCCCCAGTCCAATCTTGCTTCGTGCATGGTACAAACTTTCAAGCAAACTTAAGTCGCGAAAAGTAACGCTACTTATTTCTATGTATAGTCCCGCCCCCACGCAAAAGTCAACATAAGTCTGAATAAATTATATGAACTTCTTTTTCGACCGGGGGCACACTTTCGGGGGCGCGTCAGTGCGACATTGACAGGAATTCTGTACAGCCTCAGCCTCCTCGAGTTGAACACTCCGTGCGTGTCCATTTGCCTCGGCTTGGCGTCAAAAAGGCCCGGGTGCTCGTGATCCGGTGCAGTCGGTGAAGCGGCCATCTGGCACATCAGCAGATCCAGCTGAAATCCGGTTAATTCTTAGCCTCAATGCACGGTCAAAGTAAACCGGGCACTTGGAGAATGCGATGGGTGCAAGTGGCGATTGCTACTCTGCTCTTCACATCGCTGCAGACAGGACTTTTCGTAAGGCGCATCAGAACGTCAGGGCAGGTGTGGGTATGTGCAGAAATGCAGAAGCAATGGTTTGCAGGCCAGATGTTGGGCACCGGCGACCGCGCACACCGTGCCGTGCCGGTGACACACTCTTGAGCTGGATCCAGCAAGGCGGTGGCGAGGGGACGGTGAAACGCAGTTCCGGCCTGGTTGTGTGCTCCGTGCCTCCGTGCGCTGCGATTCGCTTGGCGGCTGCTCGGAGCCAGGCGATGTAGATTCTCGGGGCTTGCGTGGCCTCGTGGTGACGAAGCCAGCCCGGGCAGGGGACACTCTTCTCGAGGCCAGCCGAGGCCGTTGCTACAAAGCTTCTCTGTGGGTCCTGAAAAGGTGCCTCTCGGGCTGACGTTGGCCGACGGTTGCGAAGGCCAAATCAATTGCAGCTGCCAGCGAACTCACCCTAACAGCTTCCAGGCCCTTCAGAAGGTGCTGTGGCTGCAGGGCCGCCGTGGAGCAAGCAGTTGCTGCAGCCTCAGTTCACGCCGTTTTTCAGACGTCACCGGCTGGGCGCAAGATGCGAGGCCCTGGAACGTGCAGCTGGCTCTCGGCGTGCTCGCTAGGCAGAACTCAATGGCTTTCTTGCTTGACGCTTCTGCTTCCGAAGTCTACAGGAGGCAAGAACCGGACTGGTCCTTGTTTCTCGGCCTGCACCCAAGACCCCCAGAGTGGAGCACTGAAGAGGTTATCCGGGTCGCATGGGTGCGTCTTAACCCACAAGGGGTGAAGATTGACAGTTCTTGACGCCCAACCATGCCCAGACAGCTGGCCTCCTGCACCAATCCTTCCCAAAGACATGGAGGACGAGGACTTCGCTACCTGTCTCCAGCCATCAGGTGTCACTAAGTCGGAAAGTAAACGGGTGGTGCCGCTGTCGCTTGCTTTGGGAATGCTGCGAAGTGATTTTGTTGGTTACAGGCTACCGCCACTTGCTGCGGAGTTTCGCCGACGCGTGCTGAGTTGTTCTTAGAGTCATGGGGTTTGTGCGGCGCAGGATCTGGAAGAAGCCCAGGACAACTTTTAGGTGCTTGTTGCCCCAGTCCAGTATGTGAGGTGCCTGTTTTCGGCAGCTTCTGTGCCGCAGGACGAGGACTTCGAAGTCAAGGCGAGCATGGCTTCCGTCTTTTCCCTTTGCAGACGCTGGGTGTGATCAGGCTGGCGGCACCCTCTTCTGGTTGGAGGAGCGCTACGAGGAGCGGTGCCGAAGGTGGCGAACTGCATATTCTGCTACATAATCGACCATAATGTACCATGAGGTGCTGTAACATACTATAACATAACATGCTGTATGGGCACCCCACCGCCGGCGTGACATCGGCCGCTTCCCTCCCGGAGTGTGCTCTCGAAAGGATGCCTTGGCAGCCTGGGAGCAGGCCGAAGCAGAAGATCCCAAGATCTTCTGGAGCGAGGAGGACGGCACAGAGTCCAGTCCGGCAGTCGCACTAGCAGTCACTGGTACTGCACTTCGCGGGAGGAGTTCCGGTGGGCAATGGCACACGTGTGGAGCCGATGCTGCCGCTTGGACTTGGAAGAACTCGGAGGCTCGCAGCGATTCGGTGCCTTTGTCACACTCCTCACTCATCGGAGAGGCACCCGGCGCCTTCTCATCCCACTCCTAGGCCTTCCAGTCACGGAGTCCAGAGCTTGTGTATCGAGGGCCTGTCGTGCCAGACATGGGAAACCATGACTCCGAGCCAAGCGCCGTCTTCGACCTGGGCCGCAACGGCCGGGCGGTGTTTTCTGGCGGCACTTAGAGGATCTCTCAGCCCTGCAACTGCCAGCCTCGCGGCTGGAGGTGTCTCTCTGCCACGCGAGACTTGCAGGAAGGGGACCCGGTCACCTACTCATACGGTGAGCCGAGTGCTCGGGATTCCGACATTCTCCTGGTAGAGTCATGGACCGCCCCGCAATTTCGTGTTTGCAGGCATCCGAATGAGCACTTTGCCCTGTACTACGGCCATGGTCTTGGAACGGCAAGATCGGCTCCAGATTCCATAGGACCATAGGATTTCGGGGGGATGCGTTTCTTCTTGTTACTCAGACTCTACCTCCAACAGCAACGTTCAAAAAGGCCCACTGTTATCAGCCTTTAGTGAGTTGATCAGAAGGGCTCGGCCAAACACCGACGAGAGACAAAGAGCAAGCTTCGTTGAGGTTTCGTCCCTGAGTCGAACCCGTATGACCACTTCAAAGTGTCGTTGACAAAGGCAGGTGGCTTTGCTGCATGCCGCGGGCAGCAACGTAGGACCTTCGCTCCCCAGGTGCTTCAGTGTCTGACGCTGGCGGGCTTTCCCGGTGCCGGAGACTGGCAGGCCGGGCGAAACCTGAGCCAAGATGAGTCTGTACCCCCTCGCAACAAGTGTGCCTACACAGCCCCGCGTTTGCGACTTATATACATCTAGAATCAAGGGCTCACAGCTTTCAGGTCAACTTGCACAATTCTAAGGAATACTGCGTGCTTCTCATCGTCTCGACCCACTGCACCTGTCCCGTCACGATATACACGCGCACCTTCTTTATAGGGTTTAGGCTGGCATCGGGCTTGGAGGGTTTCGTTCCTTATGCCCTCTGTTTTCGTTCTCCGCCCTGGCCCTCCCCTGCCATGCCGGGTCTCCTGGACAGCCCATCCTTCCATTCAGAACACTGGCCATTTCACTGCATCCGAGGCTTTGGAGCCCCCAACATCGTTTCCTGTCTTGCCTCTCAACTCCATTCGCGGCAGTGGATTTTCCTTGGCTGCGACCAGCTCGCGCGTCCAATGAGGGGGGAGCCAGAAGCGTTCCTCCCTAAGTACGAGGATATTAATCAAAAGTAGAAGCGTGACGATCAAAACAATGCACGGATAGGTCTTGAAATGCAAATAGAAGAAGTAGAGCCAACTAAGTTTATGCAAGCAGTTCACGACTACAAACAGCCACAAATATCAGCCGACGTGTAGACACGCAGTCAACCACGCGATGCACATCATTGGAACGATAGGGATAAGTATGGATAAATTGTAATGGTTTCCAGATCCCAGCATAGCTGGACTCTTTAGGTCATCGAGTTTACCCTCGTTGAGGTTGAAGCGTCCAGGTTTGTACACGTCGTGAAATACAGCTATGCAATGTGGCCCCATCCGGCCTAGCGGTATCAAGCTGCGCAAAAATGCAGGGCCGCTCACTGAAAGCTTTCCTCCAACTCCACCCGGTCCACCCACCATGCACTGTCCATCCACCAACTCCTTGACGAGTTAAGGTCTGCTTGTTTAGGGCGACCTATGACGACATGGGCCGGGGGGGGTGCTGTGAGGGCCTTAGGACTACGGTGGCTTCTCCCGCAAAAGGCCACGGAGGTATTCTGCAAGTTTCGTTTAACGCTTGCCGGTTAATCTGAAATAAACCAAATGGTCCCAAAATTCCAGCTTTCAAAGTCGTCACGGCATTTGTGGGTGGCGGTTTCCGCTCGAGGCCGCCAGGATGGAGGAGGTGGTGCTCAGCGGCGTTGCCGCCAATAGCCTGCCGCTCCGAGCCCGATCGCCTCCACTGGGGCTTTTGCAGGCAGCGACAGGCATCAGAAGCACATGTGCCTGTGCGGGTATCAGCTTGCAGGCTCTCTTTGCGCTGCTTCCTGAAGCCTCTGAGGCACGGAGTTGGGAGTGTCTTTCAATGCCCTCCTTCTGCTTATTGCTTTTGGCTGCTTTTCCTTTCGCTTCCGTATCGTGCTTCCTCTCTTTTCGCTTTATGCTTCCTGCTTCTTCCCCTTGCCACTTTGCTCTTCCGCTTTTCACATTTGCTTTGGTTTCCGGCAATCTTTCCGTTAGAGCACGACCCCCTCATGTCGCCCAGCCCGATTCCCTGAACGTTAGTTCACTGCTTGAATTTCTTCCCCGTTGCTCTTCAGTCTTCCAGATTGCCGCACGGGGCTTGTTGATGCCAACGCGCTGGACCTTGCCTGGCTGGGCTTGGGGTAGAATCAATGAATAATACTAATCACATAACAAGAATTAGCGATAGCAATAAGGATAACAGCAATCATAGTAACAATCAAAGCAATAGTACCCATAGTCAGCACGAAAAACCCTAAGTAGTAATTGAAGAATAATTAACAAATAGCTTACTACTACTACTACTACTACGACTACTGCTACTGCTACTACTCTACTGCTACTACTACTACTACTACCGCTGCTGCTGCTGCTACTACTACTAACCACAACAACTACTACTACTACTACGACGACTACTACCACTATCACTACTACTGCTACTACTACTGCTACTACTACTACTACTACTACTACTACTACTACTACCACTACCAGTACTACTACGACGACGACTATGACTACGACTACGACTACTATGACGACTACGACTAGTACGACTATTGAGACTGCTACGACTAGTACGACTCTACGACCACGACGACCACGACGACCACTACGACTACTACGACGACTACGACGACTACGACGAGTACGACTACTACGAATACTACAACTAGTACGATGATAACTACAACAACTACTACTACTACTACTACTACTTCTACTACTACTACTACTACTCCTGCTACTACTACTACTACTACAACTACTACTACTGCTACTACTCTACTGCTGCTACTAGTACTACTACTACTACTACTACTACTACTACTACTACTACTACTACTACTACTACCGCTGCGGCTGCTGCGACTACTACTGCCACTACTACTACTACTACTACTACTACCACTACTAATAATAATAATAATTAGTACCAGGTCATGCAGGAGGCAAAAACTAATAATAATAACAATAATAATTACTAACTAACTAACTACTCACTACTAACTACTCACTACTAGCGACTAACTACTAACTACCTGCTATCACTACCACCACTACTACTATTACTACTACTACTACTGCTACTACTACTACTACTACTAGTACTACTACTACTACTACTACGACGACTACTACTACTACTACCACTACTACTACTACTGCTGCTACTACTACTACTACTACTACTACTACTGCTGCTAGGCGTGTCAGATGGGTCACGAAGAACTACTACAATCACAACAAGTAGTAAAGTAACAATGGTATTGCAAGTAATAATGCTAACTATAATGTTATCGAATAAAAGCATACTAACACCAATAAACATAATGTTAACAATAATGGCAAAACACAAAACAATGACAACAAAGGTTGCTAGTGAGAACGATAGTAAGTAATAGCAGCAGTAGTAACAACGAGAATGCATGTATGATAATTTTCATTAATAACCACATTACCAACAGCAAAAGCAGCAATAGCAATAATATTTCTAAGTTGTTCTCGAGCCTTCCGAGTTCTGAGGCAACGGTTCTCAGGGCTGTGGCCGTTGCGTGTCAGTGCCTGGAAGCGGAACATCCAACGACTCTGAAGGAGGAGCCTTATGTTTTATTCTTAGCTGAGACGTCTGATGCTTTCTTTTCTTTGAGACTTGGGTGTCTCTGTGTCAAAAAGAATGTGAGTCAGCAGGACCAGGAAATCATTGACTCTCGTTCGAGAGAATTGGCGGCCGCTCGACTGCACGGCACAGCTTCTGCATGGTCTTTATTGTGACCTTTTTAGGAAGAGTTGGAAGCGCCGTCATGAGTTGAGTCGGGGAACTCGGTCTAGCTGTGTGATGGCGCAGGATGGCGTGTTGCTGCTGGCGGGGAGCCCAGGTTCCTCCTCGGTCCGGTTTTCCCGGGTCACCCCTCGCCAGGTGAAACTGCGCATGGAGCGGAAGAAGCTGTTCTCCGGCCTGAGCCAGACCCTTCAGGTGCGGTGCAGGGCCTGGTCTCCGACATCTCTCCCCAACGCTGTGACGCTGTGAGGATCTGGCAAAAGTCTTCGAGGAGAGCCCGGAACAGGCACAGGCCCAGCTCCAGGAGCCCAGGGTAGGGAAGTGCTGTCAGAAGCTAGGACTCAACTGTTGTCTTTAGACGACAGAAGCCTGCAAGGAGCTCCTTGCGAGTGATGCGCAATCAGAGGCCAGAGTTCTGCAATTCACGATTCCAGTCCGGTCACATCTGCGCATTAAGGCAGATGACGCCATGACCTAATTGGTCTTCGCAAAATGCTTGTCGGCAAAAAGCTTGCGACATCTTTTCTCGTTTCCGTTTCGCAAACATCGACTCGGCCATACAGAATAACTGTGTGCTCGAACGAGTTCCTACGGCTCAGGATGATCGGCGTGCAGGGCGCAGAGCCCCCTTCGCCGTTGGATTGCAGTGACCTCGACTTGCCTAAACATGCCAGTCGTTGAGCAGCACATCTACTTGTAGCATCTAGTGACAACTAGGGTTCCAGCAGGTCCCTGCAGGGACCTGCAAGGCACCAGCTGAAGCTTTCTTCGTAGCCATGGGCTTGTTCAATGGCCTCTGGTTTGGGAGCTGCCTGGTGCTAGCATCGTGCAGTGTCAACGCCATCAGTTGGGATGGGACATGCAGTGGAGAGAGCAACCTTGCTCAAGAAGTGGCTTCGTGCTTCTCAGGGAAAGCACTGGGAGAGAGCGTACGCATCAAAGTCTTAGCCTTCAACACCACCGTGAAGGAAGGCAAGATGCAGCTGCGTGGCACGGGCGTTTCCGAGACGGAATGCGAGATCCAGTTTTCCCAGGAAGCTCAAGCGATTAACTTGCGCCAAGCCTGCTTGCCAAGCGGCGTGAGTTCTGTGACAATGAAGTATTGCTCGGATCAGGATGGGTTCGGGAACGGGGGCAAACGAGCAGCTACTGTACCTGTAGTATGCACCACTGAGCAAGTTGACTCAGGACGCATTCTTGTTGCAGGCGATGGTCGCAGGCATGCCTACCGATGTCTTCTTGGAAAAGGGGACATGCAGTGCACAGACCTCGCTAGCGACCCTGGGCCTTCATATTTATTTGTTCCAGAGCTCAGAACCCATAGGTAATGCTTTTCGGATGATTCGGATCTGAGGCAGTCTATCATCAGGCGAGACCGAGAGCGTCCTGTGCAGCATCATCGTTTCGATACTCCCCCGTGAGGCTCCGCAGAAGTGAACTCGAGTCGGAGCTTCTAAGCAAAAGTAAAGCCGCATCCGCAATTCCTGAGCATTCAACTGATCTTCATACCACCGCGCTTGTCTGCGCTGTGGAGGTGTTGGCTACCTGCCTCTGCCTTGCAAGTGCTCTCTCAAAGGCAGAGACTAGAATCGACAGAAAGTGCGCAACTCATGACACAACGAGCAAGCTGACAACATCTACGGGTCAGCCTGTGTAGCAGGAGGGGGTTCTCGTGACAAATGCATGGCGAACCGGCTACATCCGGCTACCCCGAACGAGCACCGTGACCGCTACACGCCTCGAAGTCACATTCATCTTGCCACTACCAGATCCAGCCCTTGTCATGGCTATCTGCCTGTGTTGCATGCCGGGCGAGGACGTTGCGTGTGTTTAGTGCATAGATATGAAAAGCATGCAAAACCTCTGTCACACTGGAATCCGCAGGATGCCCACAGTGGGGGACTCGGCAATGCTTGTGCATCAGAGCGACAGGGAGTGCCGGGAGAGAAGTTTCGCCTGTACTATCCGAGAACCAGCCACTCTCATCGAGACGCAGAGTGTCGTGGATGATGATATCAGTCGCCTGCGCGACACAGACAAGGCTGTACCATGTTGAGTCGACAGCTCCCTCAATGTATTCTTGGACCACGCAGCTTTAAGTCTTGATGACGTAGGCGTGACTCTGAGGGTTTTGAGGTGTGCTCTGGATGGAGAGCGAGGGTAGTGTCGAACGCAGGTGCGTTTGCCCCGAGCAGACCTCCCAGGCCCGCCCGGCTGAGATGGTAGCTCCTGGATACTCCCGTGATGGAGTTGCTAAGAAGGCATCGGGGCACATTCGTGTGTTCAGGCCCAGTTGAAGGAGCCAGCTTCGTCGTGGGAGTCGATTCTGCACCCGACGGCACACCTTTGGGCTTGACTTTTGCATCCCAGCAGCACTTAAGACACCTGTGCTCTCAGACCCTTCGCATGATTGATGTCACGTTTTGCCCATAGGACTTTGATATTCATTGCCATAACCGTGCGATTGGCAAGAGCCGTCGTTGAAGTTCCATCTCTCGCCTTGGAGTGCCAAGGTAAGAACACTTGTTGCTAGTCGTTTCCTCCAGCTGTTGGCCCAAGTTGGAAATCCACAGAACTGTGCAATGCTGAGGATTTCATGGATGCAGGTGTGTCTTGTCTTGATTCGTGCTGGTGCTCTTGCCGCAGTCTCGCAGGCAGTGGCATGGTGGGAGTTCGTGTTGCTTGCAATTCACAAACAAAGGCCTGCATCGTCGCAAACGTCTCAAAAGGCTCGCTCATAGATGCTTGGAATTCGAAATGCCGTGGACTTACATTCGCCCTCAGATGTTCACTGCAAGCCCGCATGTTACTGCCCAGGCACACCCAACGAAATGGTGTGCGCGCGTGACCGACTGCTCCAGGCAGGTTTGGATCCTCGAGACTCAGACTCCCCCTATTCTGGTTCTAGCTCAGGTAAACGGAACGGGAGCAGCCGCCAGTGAAGTGGTGGCGCAAAAGTTGGCAGCGGCTCTGCATAAGGACAGGGCGCATGCACTGCGGGTCCCTCAACAACTGGGCTTCTGAGGATGCTGGATCTTTTGGTGTTTGCTTTGAGCGCAATCGATCTGCCCAGGCTGAAATTCCAGCATCCCGTGGTTTAGAGCTTAGATTCCATCTTCCGTTGGACTGAGTTCTTGCGCGCTCGGGGCCCCAACAAGGTTTCCAAAGTGAGCATCAAAAAGGGTGCCGGCACTCTGGGGCTGAACCTGCACTATGCCGCGGAGAACCCACTAGGTCCGGCACTTTGCTCGCTTATTGCTGCTCCGAGTGATGCTTTTCAGGTGGACTTTGTGTGAAGAGCATCGCAGAGGGTGTGGTGAAGGTACAAGACTCCAAGACAAAACAATGGGCTCCTGTCAGCCTTGCGGTGCTGGTGCCTGCGAGGCCAACTCGTTGAACATCAAGGAAGGCGACCGGATCATGGACGTGAATGGCCAAGATCTGCGACATGCTCAGCCCACCTCGAGTTTTACGTTGGCTCTTCCTGGATTGTAGACTTTGCCAGCCCGGACCTTCGAATCCCAGTGCTCAGGGATACGTCAACAATGCTGCAGAAGATCCGTGACCTTGAGGAGGGGTGCCCGTGTAGCACAGCTGAGCGCAGGCTCAGCCTACGGCAGCACACCTCACCCAACGAATTAGGATGATCTTTGGGTTCGAGCAGCCAGCTGAAGCTGCATACGAGAGCTCTGTGGACAAGATTGGCTGCCGCTGTCACAAACTGATTGGGAAGCGCATGTGCTAGCAGGCTTAGAGAGTCTAACATGCGGCCAGTTGCAGAGTCGTCGGGTGCACTTACTCGGGGGTCGTCCGTCTTACACAATCGCTGTGAGCGAGTGTAACAGTCGATAGACACACATGTGATTAATGGCATGCTCTTCAGACTGTTGGTTATGTCTAGTAATGAGAGGTTGTGTAGTGTTATGAGTTATGACGGTAGTTTGGTTCGTTAGGAGCACATAATTGGCCAGACGATGTCCTTGTGCTAGCGGCTGGAGGTAAAGGCTTGTTGAGCATGGCCAGGCCGACAGGCGAGTTGGAGGTATGGGCATGGAGGATGCGAGTCTGTGGTACGGGAGGAAGGAGAAGAGAAGCAGAAGACAAGAGAGAGAGACGGCGACATATATGTAGATAGAGAGAGATGATCGATCCATGGTGGATCGATGGATCGACGGATCGACGGATCGACGGATCGACGGGTCGACGGATCGACGGATCGACGGATGGACGGATCGACGGATGGACGGATGGATGGATGGATGGATGGGGAGACAGAAAGACAGACAGATCGAGAGAGGGACTTTGTTTGTGGTGAGCAAAACAGCTGCTTGAGATGTCAAGGAGTTCACCCTCACAGTTCTCTCCTGGCCGGAGGAAGGTGGGGCGAAATGTCTGTGCATGAGACTTGCTGTCTCTGTGCTTCTCTAAGGACAAGAAGGACTGTGAGCGCAGGGCGGATGAAGTGGATATCAAGATCTAGATAGGTATGGCAGTGGCACTGCGTGAGCTTTGGCGTGCGACCTCGCCTAAATCTATCGCAAAGTGCCTCATACAGTGGCCAGGAATATGGTTGTGACGATGTTCGTTGGTGCAGATACAAGTACGCACTGTCCCAGACGAAGTGTTTGCACAGTATGCCGTCGATTCCTTGCTAGTGAGCAAGCAAGCCCAAGTCCACCGCGAATGTGGTTGACTCGTTTTACGGGCTGGTTCGATGATTGCCATCCTAATAGGCGAGTAGGCTTCGCTCATTGCCCCAGACCTACCCGCATCCTCTATGGATGTCAGAAGGGTGGTATTCAAGAAAAGTGCTATTGTGAGAAAAGTGCTTGTGTCTTCGAGAAATTGGACTTTCATGGTGCGTGAGATGCATCGAATTCGTTTTTGCCTTGCAGACGTTGGCTTCAGGAAGGTTCCCGGGACTTTGGCCACCGACATGAATCCACGTCGGCCCGACAGAAGCAAAGGACGACCATAAACACAAACTTGGTGATGAACTATCAGAAAGCTGATTTGGGAGAGCCACACCGAGTTGCTGCAGCAGTTCATGGGGCCATGTTGCTTTAGGTGCATGGCTTGAATATGGCCTTTTTGCAATGGAGACGCTGGCACGGCGTCTTGCACACACTCGCGACTCTTGCCCTGTCTTTCTTAGCAGGCTATGCTGATGTCATCACCTATATGCGCTATGGAAGCTTTGCAGCCAGCATGACCGGCAACGTCGTCTTTGCGGGAAGGGAGCTTGCCAAGGGCTCCTGGGACGTCTTCTTCTATCTTTCGATTATGGCCTCATGGGCTTTGGGCTCATCAGCGTACACTGAAGTTGAAAGGATGTGCCCTCATAGGGGCGGCTCATGGGCGGCTGTCGCGATAGCAGTGAAGCTCACCTGCACAACGTTCTCGATTCAAGGTCGAACTGGAGATGCTGCATGAGAGGTCGTAGTCTGATATGCAAAGCCCAGCTTCGTCGTTCAGCTGTATCGCTGACTTCCTCAGGCGTGCCTAGGCAGGTGTGGGATCATGCGGAGCAGCTCCCGCAGGCCCTATGAGCTTCGAACACTTTTTTGGGTTTGAGGTCTTGAGGGACGTCGGGTCAGGCAGCTCAGATAGCTCAGGATATCCACTGCCGTCGATGTCGCGTACAATATCAGTGCCTACCATGGTGCTTCTTCTCGCTGGTGGGTTCTTGGGCTGATGCCGGTCTTTGGCGTCGCCGAGGTGGGGTGTCCGTGATTTGGCACATCATGAACAGCTTGATTTCTCCAGCTATGGAGCTGTCCGAGGCATTTGCGCTGCAGCACTTGAGTCTTCCAACGACCGGTGTGGCGAAACACCTGTTCAATCTTTCAAGGCTTTGCGAGCTCTTTCGCAAGGAAACAGCCGACACCGTGCGACAGGATGTCATGCTCAGTGGAGTCATGTGCCTGGACACACTTGAGTAGAGACGACTTTGTGACTTCATAAAAAAGGCACATGTCGCTACAAGTCTATTTTCCGAGAAGCCTCAGGATCTGCGGGATGATTGGCGGTGCGGTGCTAGGAGAGCGGCTGGTTGCGACTTTTGGACTCGAAGTGCGATGGTGTTTCATGCCGGTGTCGCCGCTTGTGGCCCTTGCCGTCTGCATGCACGAGTCAAAGCTGCATTCTTCCCTCATTTCAGCTATGCTACTGCATGGAGGCCGTGATGCGGATCACAATCCGAGGAGTGGCTCCATTCGTGGAAACATGCTCGGACCAGGCACGATTTGGAGGCCTCTGAGGAAGGTGATAGCGAAGAGAGCGAGTGCTGAAGGCTGCAAAGCAGCGCTTGGCAACTGCTTCAAACGTACGGAAAGTTTTGCTCTGCGGACCAAAGTGTCTGCGGTCTGCACCGGTTGAGCTTCGGAGCTGATGCTCGAGGATCCGGCTTGAGGCTCCCATTTACCCTTTTACTGATCGGATTGTCAGGAGGACTAGACTATTGGACTATCGCTCTTGGACATATCAAAGGCCGAAGAGACCGTGGCCAGTTCTTGTGCCAACGCAGCTGACAGACTGAGATCCGATGCCATGCGTTTGTACTGCTATGCTTTCCGCGTGCTGCCGCTAGCAAGGTTGCTGAAGGGAGGCCGGAGTTGACATCCGAAGAGCGGACGTCTTCACGGCCTTCTGCCGATTCCTCGACTAGGATCAGCTACAGAAGACTTCGAAGTTACGCCTGGAGACTACCACAGCGACTGATATCATGGACACTTCTCAAAAATCTATGGGCAGTGTAGGCTGCCGTCGACTCGTCGCTTGAAGTGTCGCCTTGAACATGGGAAACCAAAGCTCTCGCGTTGCACCGGCTGGGGTGGTGCCCAGCGTGGACGGTGGCGTCGTCGTGAATGTAGTGAATGTGGCCCGCAGCGAGTGTTCCGGTTGCATTCTTTCGAGTTCATGTGGCTGGGCTCCGTTCATTTCTTGTCATGCAAGGAACAAGTCGGGCGCGGCTATTGCGACGATGCTTCTGGATCAGAACGACGATGCTTGGTGGAAGTCATGTGGGTGCCACATGAAGCCATGAATCGAAAGCTGCTGTTGCCAGGAGATTCAGCGATGCTTTAAGGACCCTTGATCATCTTTGATCCAGTTCTTAGTTCATCCGACTTGTGTGACTTGTTTCTATACTTGGAGGGAAGCTGCAACAATTCATCCGCGGTGAGCAGGAGGCTGCGAGCGCAGCTGGGGCAGCAAAGCAGCCTCAAGCTCTGCCGGTGATGGCCAGTGCGGGTGCCTCAGATCAAGCTCCTTGTCTCTTTCATGTCACCCGAAATGCATGCGTGTTACAGCCATGGTTATGGCCGTGACTACAGCCACCGGCAGGCGCACGAGAGAGCAAAATGCAGCATAGCAACTGCAAAGAAATCCTGGCGAAACATCGGCAGAAGACTTTAAAACGCCGGTTCACGCGGCAATGTGGTGTCAATTAGGAACCTGCATCAGCCTGCATCTTCCTGTCTTGAAAACTTTTTGAGCTTCTCGACGTCAGAATGCACGACGAGCACCTCGTCGCAACATGGCAACATGCAAGCAATTCCTTGAAGTGTTCGGGCAGTGTGGACATTAAAGAGAATACACTAGCCAGTAGAAACAGCCAGCGCTGCGGGTTGATAAACGGAGACTCTGGCATGCAGCACAATACAATGCAATGAGGACTGACAGGGAAATGCGCACATGTTCGGTGGATGCTGTGGCAGTGGTGGGATATTCTCACCTGTACTTGGCAAGCATGCCTAGGGCATGGCCTCGCGCGAAGGGTTGCATGGGTGGTGTCGCAAGACGGTAGAGAATCGAAAGGGGGCTGCTTGAAGCTTCCTTGATTCATGTGAGTGTTGAAGCTGTGGAGGCCTTCGCGCAGCAAATACAAGAGTGGGCAGTGGCCTGTGAAACCGAAGCATATGAAAGTGAGATTGGTGACTTGGCCATATGTACGGCTTGGCAGCCGTGCCCTTGCTCTGCTTTCTTGGAAGTTCTGCGTCTGTGGCATACTGGTTCTAGTGAGGCACGCGTGCGCACAGCTTCTCAGTGCCGATGCTGGTGGCGAGCCACTCTGGGCAGACCGAAAAGGCCCAGGAGCTGATGAGCGACATGGAGGCCTCGCTGAACGAAGAGGCTCGAAGAGACAGCAAGTCGACTTGACGAGTCAGAACATGAGAAACGTGTGGCAGGTCAGTTCCAAGAAGATCTCTCCCTCCAGCGAAGCTTGGATGCTGGGGCGCCTGTTGGCTGCAAACTGCCATCTCCGTGCCGACGCCGACGGGATCGCCGAGAAGCTTCGAGGCTGGAAGGGTGGTTGCATGTGTGACAAGGCAGTACGCCGTAGACGCGACGGCAGTGCCGGGCTGCAGGCGTGCTCGACCAAATCCTGGCACGACGCCTGGCGCAGCCGGAGAGCTTGGAGACGGCCGACGCTGCTGAGTCCTGGGCCTCGACCTGAGGCTCAATATGTCTGTTACTGATATGAGTACTAACATGTGCTTAAAACACCAATGCATCAAAACAATCTTAATACATATGATACGAATATTACTAATAGTGAAGCGGCCGACTTAGATCGACCTTCCGGACGCAGTGGGGGGACAGGAAACCGACGTGGAGTTGTCTTTCAAAATCAAACGGCTCCTCATTGCCATTGTTATTGCTGTTATCAGTCTTAGTTATGGATATTGTCAGTAAGATCATAATGATGATGGGTATTCCTACTATTTACCCTGCCTGGCGACTCGTTCAGGGATGCAGGAGGCAAAATCACTTTTGCTAATACTATTCTTTCTCGCTCTCTCGCTTTCGCTCTCTCTCTCTCTCTCTCTCCCTGTGTCTCTTTCTCTCTATCTCTCTCTCTCTCTCTCTGTCTCTCTCTGTCTCTCTCTGTCTCTCTCTGTCTCTCTCTGTCTCTCTCTGTCTCTCTCTGTCTCTCTCTGTCTTTCTGTCTCTCTGTCTCTCTCTGTCTCTCTGTCTCTCTGTCTCTCTGTCTCTCTGTCTCTCTGCCTCTCTGCCTCTCTGCCTCTCTCTCGCTCTTCACATGGTTGTCATGGGTATCAGTATCTTTCTTACCACTGGGAATATGGTTCTTCTTACCATTATTTTTTATTGGTGTGATTATTATTAATAGTATTATTAATATTATTTAGCATTTTTCGTATTATGAGTAGTATGAGAATTATGAGTATTGAGAGTATTGTGAGGATTATTAGTGTTGTCAGTCTTAGTAGTACTATTAATTAGTATTATTCGAATTATTCGTATTCTCAGTATTTTTGGCATTCTTCGTATTGTTAGTAGTGTTGAAATTATTGGTCGTATCATCAGCATTATCAGTATTATTAGTATGATTCGTATTATCAGTGTTATTTGTCTAGTAGTATGTCATTTGCGAACGGACCTCGATGCCCAGTCCAATTCGCGGCCGTCACTATCAGAGGTATGGGAACAATGCCATGAATCCATCATGTACATAGAGCAAGACACCGTCTCGCGGGTCTTGTCTCACAACCTTGCCTGTACATGGGACCGCTAGTCGGACCATGTCACAGCGCCAATCTTATACGCTCCGCGCAACGTAACTTTGGCTCAAGACCAATGTGTAGGCTATGCTGAAAAGCATACGCTTACTGCCTTGCTAGCAATAGCTGATCAAGAAGCAAAGAGAGCCCTCCCGTGCACAGACAACTCGTTGATTGTATTCCGACGAGAAAAGAAGCCGACCGAGTTTGCCTGCAAGGGAAATTTGGTGGGTGCGTTAACTATCTTTGGACGTTTGTCAAGGGCAACCGACAAAGCATGTATCAGCTCTTGGTGAGGAGAGCGATACAGGCAACAGCCAGTACCAAAACCTCACGCATCATTGTTAGTAGCCTTATTGTTAAGACTATCATTATTCCTCTTCTCAATGTTCTCTGACCCTCTCTGCCGAGCAGAGGCCTGGGCTTACTTGATGCTTTACGGCGGCAGGGACCGGCCTCCGTTGGGCTTCGAAGAAGGGTTCAGGGTCTGGGGCCTAGGTCCTAGGGTAAATGTATGCATATGTGTGTCAGTGTATGTATGTATATATATATATAGAGATATGTTTGTGTCTATGTCTTTTCATGTGTAGATAGATAGATGGATAGAAGGTTTAGGAGTTTAGGGGTTATTGTGTCGCGTGGATGCGAAAGGGGTTTGGGTTATGGGTTTAGGTTTTAGCAGGTCGAGGCCTGGCTAGACTTGAGTCCAGTAGCAAAAAATGGTTTTGCAGCAGCGCTGAGATCGAGGCGGGCATGTGCAAGTCAGTCCAAACATGCTTTAGGAAGGCTGCATCGACGGCCCGCGACACCCAGCAAGGTAGCTGTTTCCTTTTTTTTTTGTCTGTCTGTGTGTGTGTGTGTGTGTGTGTGTGTGTGTGTGTGTGTGTTTGGGTGCGTGTTTCACCCGTGTGCCAAATCCGAAGTGTAAAGAAGTGCTCAAGCTCGACTTCCCACCGAAACTTGTTTAAATCGAGCACATGGCTTCGTCCCGACGTTTGGCACAAGTGGACTGGGAGTCCACGGATGGGATCTTTCTGCGCAACATCCCTGCAAAGTGTGATGAGCAAACTTTGCGCAACTTCGTGCAGGCGACGGGGGTGACAGATTTCAGTGCAGAGATGGCCGTCTTTCCCAATGGCAATGCTAAGGGATTTGCCTCGTTCCGCTTCAGTGAGAGGTCTGCAATGCAGGACTTCGTCTCCAAAGTCCATGGCCAGTTCATCCCAGGCTTTCAGAAGACAACTCCGCTATGTTGCGAGCCACTGAGGGGCACAGAGTCACGACGATTCCTTCGCAGTAGAAGCTACATGCCTGCGTCATCACAGCCATGGGCACCCGGGCCTCGCGAGCACAGTTCCATCAGTGGGGCAGGACAAAATTCCACCGGGAGCTACGGGAAGAGCAAGGGCACAACCGGCTTCAGCACGATGGTCAGCGGCAGGGATTTCCAATTCGAGCCTGGACATCGTGGTACCACCTCTGCTGCATGCATGATGAAGGTGGCGAACGAGGCAACTGGTGGGGTCATGGTCATCGACCAGCAGCCAGCATGCACGACGCTGTTATGCCCAGATGGAACGTTAAGGTTTCTTCTTTAGCTTGGTCGTCAGGTGCTCGTCGAAGGTTGAGATGAGCTTCATTGTGGCTGTCTGGTCCTCGGGGTTTGGCCCGCGCACCACTGCCCACGTACACGGATCCGGTGTGCATGATCGCAGTTCAGCCGACTGTCTGATTCGAGCAATGATCTCTCAGCTGCAACGTAGTTGCATTTTGGCAGTTCAGGCTGACTGAGTTTAGTGCTTGCTAGCAGCACTGTCTGTACAGATTTTCGGCTGATTATGGGCTTAAAGATGCCTGTTGCAGATTGGTGCATGCATGGGAAGCAATGGAATTGTTGACTTCCGCTGCTGCATCTGAATTCAGCCGTTATATAAACATTGTCCGACGGTCATGCTTGATCATTGGTCAACTCACCGAACCCAGCTCTGCGCTGGGAGAATACACAGAAAGAGTACCATGTTATGAAGATTTTCTGCACTGTGTGCAGAGTGTACAGAGGCCAAGAGAGGAAGCCTGATCGGATTCAAGAGCCAGCCGTTCCTTAAGTTGACAGGCTGGGATTTCCTGTAAAGCGATAAGAGGAGAAACAGCGGTAACTCAGATTCCCGTGAAAAAAAGGTATGAATATGAAACAACGAGAACAGAAATAGCGGCCAAGGATTTTTTCAAGCTCCCTCAAGTGCTGATGGGCTGTTCAGCGCAGTGTGTCGGTCGCTATGGACCACTCACTGAATAAACATTAGACTTGCTAGACCATGCTGCGCCAGACTTGGGGCATTGTTCCAGCCAGTGAAAAGATGGCATGCCTGATATCCTGATGTTGGTATGCGACCCCATGGGGAAGTCCGTTTCTGCTTGTACAATCACCATGTCTAGGATTCGAGTTTGGGGCGTGGGATCGGCGAATGCAACGAAAGGATATTCAAGAATAGCAGACACTGCAATCTCTCTGGGCACATGCTCGCGTTGCACTATGTTGAAAGCTGTCATGAAAGGGCTTCTCAATGGTTTCATGTTGCGTGTAGGTTGCTGTTTCCGGAGCTTCGAACAGCCAAGCCTTGGCTGCAAGGTCCGTGGAAGGTTCCTAAACCTGTTGTTGTCATTATTATTGCTAGTATCAGCATCTGTATGTGCATTCGTACTATTCGTACTCGTACCCATATCATCCCATGTCAGACGTAGCAGCGAGTTTCAGCTTTTTCAAAATCCTGTTTTCCGAGATGTTTGTGCGCGAGGAGTCCTCGGATCTCGGGGCCTGGCTCAAGGCGCCCGAGACCGTTGCAGTGACTCAGAAAGTAGGGTTTGGGGTCACGGTCAGACTCTTCAAAGGCCAGCCGCATCTTGTGGAACTCCGTCGATGCCGCCGGCGTGGAGATGGGAAATCGGATGTGGGTAAGCACGACGCTTTTATCAAAGCTCTCTGCCTCTCTGAGCTCAGAGGGACGGTTGTTGTGTCTAAGGATGGCCCTCCTTGCCTTCTCCAAGCAGCTGGATGCAAGCTGCATCTGTTCGTCGCCCGACCCCTTTGCCCGGGAAACCGTCGTCGCTCTTTCCTCAGCTCGCTATAGTGGTTTTAGCAGCTAATCCTGCGCTTGCGCCAACAGCCTCTGCGACAATCAGCACTCAGCCACATCTGCGACTTCGGCAAAGACGGTGTCGAGATTAGGCGGCCATGTCAACGGATCATGTGGTCTCGATTGCCGAACCCATAGATTGTTGAATCTTACCGATAATCCGCAGCCGCTGAGAGCTGGGCTGATGAATCGAGCGGTTCAGCTTCCCAAAATCACGATGTCGTAAATTTGTGCTTAGGAAACGATTAGCGACATCTTGTCTTTCCTCAGGTGCGGGGCTCAGGTGCAACGTGAATATAGTTCTGGACGAAGTGACTGCACGTTGCTTCGTTCTAGAGCTAATTAGGCTTCTGTGATGGCAGCTTTCAGGAGAATATTTCAAACTCCCTGCTGCATGCCATGCACTGCTGTGAGGCATTCGTGTTTATTGCGATGAGTACTCTTACTACATGCTACAAATATTCCTATTATTGGTTCAGTTGTTTTTTGCTTAGGCTGGATCTTCGAGCCCTTCCAAGTGCCGCAAATGGCGGCGCAGATCCCGAGACTTGGCTTTCGTCCATGGTAGCTTCAAAGTTTGGAGTGAAATGCCAGCAAATTCGAGAGAAGATGGAGAGGGACCTTCATTCTGAAATCTATCTCGGCCTCTCTCCTACTACAGCTTGCTCGTCGGCACACCGAGATATCAGGAAGACTTGAAGTGCCTGTGCCAGCCCGAAAAGTACAAATCGTACTGCTTATTGGGCAGCATAGAACTCCGTATTTGCACACAGAAAACATAGCTGGTCCAGCGCCCACCAGCATGCTTCCTTCTACGCGAAGGCTCGACATGGAAAGTCGCAAGGCATGGATGCCCTAATCAGGCAGATGGGTGACAGTGGACCGAACGGAATCAGGGATGCCGGCATGGGAGACCACGGAAAGATCGACAAAGCTGTTGCTGTGGGTGCTGCATGCTGGGGTGGGCTGGATGCGTCACGTCCGAGAGATCCCCAGCCCAAAGCAGAAAGGGAGAGCGAGCGAGAGAGCGGCAAAGCGAGGGATGGGTAACGGCAAGGGGTGACGGAGGAATGCGAGGAGGGGAACACGGCAGCAAAACAAGTGCGCCCATAGAGGCTTCCGGAACAGTGTGTTGGCAGAACGCGTGCTAAGGATCTGGTTGGTCAACACCAACTATCCCTTTCTGATGCGATGCGCATCCCGTCGTCAAGAGTTGATGGCGACCGCAGAGAATTGCTCCTTGTACAAGTAACACGGTGGCCTTTGCCCATGGACTCGAATGCACACGGGAAGCGTGAACTGCTGGCGAAATGTGTGTCAATGCGTGTCTGCCTGGTAGATGAATTCACTAAGGCCAGGTTCCCGAAGGCGCTTTCCGCGCCTGGGCCATCAGCCTTGTAAAGCTTGCGAGTGTCCAGGCAGGGCGGGGCAGGGCTCCAGCCTTCAACTCGTTTCCTGAGATGAAACCTGAAAGCCTGAAACACGCGTGTCTTCAAGGCAGATCTCGAAATTGAGGACTTGGCCGAGGTCTTTCGCGAGGCGATCTCATCGCTAGACCTGAACGAGACATTGGGTGCATGCCACCTCTGTTCTGATGAAAGACAAGCAGAACGGAAGACCAAGAAGAACGCCCCCCCCTACAGTTTCAGCTGGAGTTCTTGTTTTGCTTTTGCCGTTGTGCACGAGTCCGCAACCTGTGTTTGGAGTCTGGCATCGCTTTTGGCGAACTTGGGGCAAGCCTGCACATCGACCAAGCAGAGTGACTGAACTGGGATGCTGAAAACTTGATGCAGCGTACTGCCACAGGCAGTGGCGCGGCCAAAGGCCTGTCAATGGGTGACGTCGATTGGAACTTGGGCTTCGGCTCCCCAGAAACTCTTCCACAAAAGAAGGGATGTCTCGTCGGGAGAGTTGGGGCCCGCCACCATCCCACCGGTTTCCTGCAAGAACACAGTTCACTCAACGGTACGGTATAGGAGCAAGGATCGTTCGGACACCGCGTGCTGGTTGGAAATCGTCCCCGACAACTGGGATGCACAAAAGCCAATCTGCTGATCTGTTGACATTGATCAAACGTTGCAAAGATACTCATCCAAGCAGCCTGACCATCGAATGTGCTTCGGAAGTCAAACCGGCTCGTCATGTGTGCTGGCATCTAACAAGTCCATTGCTTCAAAAAAGTCAACCGGCTCGGCGCCGACGCGAGGTCCGCTTGCATGTTGCATAATCCCACAGGGTGAGCTGCGAACGTCACACGCAACTACTGTGATGGCCACTGTGCAGAACGCCCCCCGGAAGGCTTCGACGTTGGCGTTTCAACCTTTCTCATGTTGGCTGGCCGCACCAGTACTTGCACCGAAACAAGAAAGCTTTGGCTGACGGTTGCTTTTCCGCGGACGCGGAAGCGCTGACGCTGGTGTTGTCGATGTTTGGTGTGAAGGGAAGAACTACAAACCCTGCCATCGCATGAGTGAGAGCACAGAGACCTTGCTGAGTCAGGCAATGGAAAGCACAGTTCCTGGAGACCTCGCACTGGGAGCTACAACTTGGGCTTACGCAATGCAGCTCAAAGGCGATGAGAGGTGTGCTACCTTCGATTTTTAGTAGTAAAAACACTAATCAAACTATTATTCGCCATCTCGTCTTGGTAGTGACAGCAGAACTTCTGAGAGGTCTCGGTTTCCTGACTGCTGCCAAGGTACGTAGCTGAGTGGAAGCTCTTGTCTGCCACAGCGCCTGGAGAATGAACGGCTCCTCTTGCGATGCGCTGACAAAGGGGCATTCTGCGCTAGGGATGGTGTTGGGTCTTGTGGAACCGTTGGGGGCATTTTGGACGCTTCTGCTTCTTCTTCTTCTTCATTATCTTCTTGTGGTGAGCGCTATGGTTGGCTCTAGCTAGGGGAGATTTCGCCGATGTCGCGGGCCATGGCAGGCTCGGGCCTCCACAGCGATGCCTGTTGGTGCATTGTCACTTCCGTCGCGGCTTCCGAGGCGAGCAGCCGCTGTCGGCGCGGTCGTCCGACGGTGAGATGCGCAGCGCGTAAATGCGATCGTGAATGCCGCTCAATCCTGAGTCTGTTTTCATGCTCCGAGGCCCTGCCAGCATGCAGCAACATGGCAGAATTATGCCAGAAGCTGTGCCACACACATCCCGTCGCCACCGGGCCTCGAAAGGCAAAAAATGATGCGCCAGCGTGAGCTGGTGCTAAAGAGGCAGACGGAAGCAGCAAAATCGTTTGGGGTCGCATCCTGAGCTGCGAGCCGCACAAGACTGGGAGCATCCGGCACTCCATCCAGGATTCGAAGAACCACTGCGCTTCTGTTGTGAGGTGGTTGCCCAGCAACATCCCCCACCACGGCCAGCTGACACACCACGCCAGGCCCGAGATGGGGGCTTTTGGAGTGCGGGAGATTCATGGCTTCTTCGAGGTGCTCAGTGCGAGGGGGGCCCCGCCTCCGCCGCCGGATGCACCGCGAGTTGGCATCGTCGGATCCGCAGAAGTGCAGGAGGCGCAGGCCTTGTTAACCCCGCACAGATCGAAGAAGCTTGTCAAATCATTCTTTGGCAAGACTCGCATGCCCCTACTCCACTTGCTTTCACCCTGCAACACCAGGCCGCGGAGGCTGTCGTGGAACATGACCGGGTCCCACAGGCGTTCGTGCACATCTCTGCGCGATTCTGCGTGGTGATTCTGTGGCGTGGAGGCCCAATCGCTGGAATATTCATTGGAAGAAGAGCTTCTCGCCAGTGGCAAGGCAACCACGCAGGGTAGCTGTTTCTACCTCTGAGTTACCTAGTCACCGAGTCGCCTCATGTTGCAGGCCATTGAGCTCGACGAGGAAGACTGCGGCGACTGCGGTCCGGACTTGGGACACCACGGACAGGTTCTCAATTCGAACCCGGGGCGACATCTCGTCTTGACAGCACTCGGCACTGAGGCTGGGATCTGGAGGTGGATAGAGGCAGAGCATGGCAGAGCTCGGAGCGCTCCGGGCTCTCACATCTAGACCTAGACTATCCGACTATCCTAGACTCCTGTTCTTTCTGAACCTTCGTGGCGGTGGCGCAGGGTTAACAAGGAATTGCAGCATGCACGATATCGCAGACAGGGACGATAGTCACCTCCGAAGTATCGGAACCTCTCACGGCCAAAGCATGCCATGGGACATCGTCTCAAGACTGCTCCTCCCCAGACGACCAGCCAAGCGCAGGCGACGAGAAGCAGACCCGCGCCAAGAGGAGCTTCTGGCGACCTTGGAAAGCGGAGCAGAGTGCTATGCTCTGCATTCAAGCTTTAATGAGCGTTTGCAAATCTCTTTCCCAACCCCATACTGCCAACCTTTGGGCGAGGTGATGCTGCCGCTCGGATGCAAGTTGTGCTTGAGAACGGACGAAGCTCACGCGGCGGCTCGCTCAAGGTGGCAAACTGTCCTGTCGACGAGGTGTCGCGCCACTCGGCAACGTACGAAGAAGCAGAGTAGCAGCAGGCAGCAAGGTGCAGACCGGCACACATTGGCCAAACAATAGCATAGATCAGGCGTTGAGTCGCACGATTCCTGACATGGCACACCCCAGAAAGCACTTCCAGCCACTGCCCTCCGGATGTTTCATGAATCCAGCAATCGTTCGCACTATTGCCGAGCTTTCTCAAGATCAATGAGCTTGATTTCCATGTTCCAGCCTAGCAAGACCAAGACCTGGCATATGTTGAGGCTAACGTGAGGCTCAGCCACAAGGTTGTCACGATGCGCTTTCTGTACCTCCTAGGCGTGGAGCTAGATGCCTTGAGTGGAGACTCTCCCGAGCCTGGAAGAGACCGGACACTTCACTGCACTGTGGTGCCAGGCGTGTATACTCTGAGTTTATAGATTGGGGTAGAGGATTTAGGGCTGTAACTCTATTTTCGATATGGGACAGGGATACGGATATGCGCAGAGGTCGTCAAATTGTTCACCGCTTGTTTCGGGAGTGTGAGAAAGAGGGCACCAGACCTGGCGATGGAGGCCGAATTGGTGAGGTCACAGAAGCGCTCGATAGGTTTGTGCTTCAGTAGACTTTCATTGAAACTTGCGCAAAATTTTGTTCCGTCCCCCACGTCTCTCTCATTCTCTCTCCTAGCAGTGTTGCATTGTGCTTTATGCATCTTGATGCCGTGGCCCACCTACTAGGCCGGAGGGGAAGTCTGCGAAGTTGTTGTGAGTTTCGGCCGAGCTCAGGAAGCACGTAGGCTTTGGAGAGGAGGCCGGCAGCATCCTCAGACGATGTGCCTGGACAGCGCAACCCGTGACGTGACGGTTCTACTCAGGAATCCCGAAGTCCGGGGTCTGGGACTTGTTCCGCATGTCACCTGCGTTTGCCCTTGCTTCAGTTGGAGAACTCATGCGGCGAGGCCACATCCGCTTTGAATATGGGACGAGTTGCCACGCCATGGACAGGTTCATCCAAGGCCGGAGAGGGAAACGCGAGACGTCCACCCCACCTCTTGGTGTTCTGAGTGTCTAGGCGGGCTTAGATTCACTGCTCCCTGGAGAACTGCAGCAGGACACAGCGTCGACTGGCAGCATGATTAAGCAGCTTGTTTACGTTTTGCGCTTGCGCCACAGGACTTGAGCTCATCAGCCCTGGAAATTGTGGAAGAGGGCACGCACCCTAAAGTAGTCAGGTAGTCTAGCAGTTGCAGTCCCGACAATTCCGTTTCATTGTCTCTCGCCTCGCTTGGAGATGGATTGACCGACAACTCTTTCAGGTGTGGCTTGATGACTCGGTCAGCGGGGGGCTGAACTACTCTTGCATGGAGGGCCGCGCTGAAACTAGCACTGCGCTCCTCCAAGGAAGGTGTATTTTTCCACTTCGCGGGTAAACGTAGTAGAGCAGATGATTCACAAGAGCGAGGTGGAACAGCACTTAAACTTAGATATGGCTGCTTATCTCCGAAGGAGTGTAGCACCAACGATAGATTTTTATACTGTCTGCTGCCTGCCGAAGTTGAACCTACACGGGCCACGCAAGTATGCACAGGTGTTGCAAGCATTCAGGCAACGGCTCCCAGACACTGCACCTAGCGTCCGGGCAGATGATCCCTGCCTCCCACAAATGCTTTGTCCTTACATTGCCGAACACCTGGCTCCCTGGGCGGGGGTCATGCGCACTCGGACTGGTTCAGCACGCGCAAGCGTGCCCGTCGCTGGACCTTGAAATTCTTTGCCTAAGACAGGCGAGACTTTGCACAGTTGTCCAGCCGAGCATCCACTAGACTTGCCGAGACACGCGGCCTGCCCTTTTGGTCTTGTAATGCAGCTCTAGGGGATGAGGTGTTCTCAAGCACTTGGCCAGGCCTTCACCCTTCTCTCCTTCTCTCTCTCTCTGTCTCTGTCTCTTTCTCTTCTTCTCTGCAGAAACCACAATTTTGTGGCGCGTCTTCTCCCGGTCACGGCTTCAAGACTGCAAGCGGCATTCCAGAAAAAGGCCGCTGTGGACGGAAGCAGGCAGGAGGAAGTTTGTCGCTTGTGATTGCCAATGTACCATTCTGCTCAGGATGTGCTAGAAGTTTGCATGCTATCGGAGGTGGCAGTCTTCAGCTACAGTCTTGAACAGCAACGAACTGGGATCCAACCGCAGACGACTGTAGTTCACGGCAGAGTAGAGGAAGCATGTGAGGCCTCAGCGCACCCGCTCTCTTCTTTTTATGGGGCTGCAGGATGCCCCAACTGAGGGAGCCGATAATCACCAACTCCTGGCTGGAGTTGTGCGCAGCTTGCAGGCCAGCGGTGCCCGTAATCGGCACGGAGCCTTGGCACAGAATTCAGAGGGAGGGGCCGAGAAATGAAGCCAAGGAGTCCGCTTTCTTGCGCTGATGCTGAGAGGTCAAAGCTGGGCAGAGTGGCTGGAAGCAAGGGGCAATGTGTCCGCCCGAGATCCGGCAAGGCCCGTCTTTTTTCCGAGTTTTTGCCCACTTCTGAATCAAAGCATGGGGGGAGTGTTCCAAACTCCGCGCAAGGCACGAGATCAGTGCCTTGAAAGCCTTCCTGGAGGAATGTGGATCTGGAGATTTGGGGAGCAAAGTTCTGCGTAACCACCGGAAGAGGCTGAAGGTCGGATTGGAACCACGCATGTGCATGTCATTCGAGGGCCCGAAGCCCCACGACAACAAGTCCCGCGCGGACTTAACCTAAACGCATGCGTGGGATTGGCTCTGCAAGGCAAAGGAGCAGCTCAAGGAAGCTCTTGGCAGTCGGGGTCCCGTCCTCTCAATTCGGAAAGGGCAGGAGTTGTGAGATGATGCGTGCATAGCGATCAGGTGATCGGACCGCCAGTCGCCTGCTGCGACTAGTGGAGCTCACAAGAGCTCACCCAAACTTCGGCCTCTTCTTCGGACTCGCCGGTCTCGGAGAAGGTCGGAGAAGGTCACGGGCGGCAGCCACCCCGGACACGGACACCTTTCAGGCTTTGCAGGCAGAGGACGTTTTGGTGGCAATGGACTGCGAGATGGTTTCCACGGATCTGGAGGAGGATGCGCTCGCGCGCGTCTGCGTCTGCAACGCCCGGGGCGAGCTGCTGCTGGACAGGCTGGTGAGGCCTCCCGGGAAGGTCACAGATGCCCGCAGCAGTATCACCGGTATCGAGACGAAGGACTTGGAGGTGGACTATAGGCTCGAGGATGCACAGGCAGACATCCTCGGCCTAATCCATCCATTGACGGTGGTTGTAGGCCACACATTGCACAAAGACCTGGCTGTGCTACGGCTCGATGCACCTTTGGTTTTGGATATTTCCCTTTTGCAGCTTGTCATCACACCTCGAACCCTCTGGGGGGGGGGGTTTTCAGAACAGGATGCTGGTTGCAGGCTTTAGAGTTCGTCATTGATAGGTCCAGCGGTACTTGTTTTAGTTGCGGTCTTCGTTGACAGGTATGGAGTCGAGGGTCAACCAAAGCGGCGACCCGCATTGGCACAGCTGGTGCAGCACATCCTTGGTCAGGACGACTTCCGTGCCACTGGCACGCACGATTGTGCCCAGGATGTGCTCGTGACGATGCAGATTGCTCTGCGGCGGCTGAGAGGTTCCGGGCACTCCCAAGAGATGCCGGCAATGATTTGGGTGCCTCCCGCCCCTGCCAGCGACTCGGACCTGCAGGCAAGGACACTGTTCTTGCATCGAATACCGCGGCGAGCGGAGGCATTCGGTGCCATTACGAAGGTCTTCACCTCCTTACGAAGCGATTTGGCATCTCATGTGGAGGGCATCACGATGGTGAAGGGATCGGAGGGATCCGGAACAGCCCTGCAAGGTGCCAGGGCCCTGTTCACGTCTGCAGAGGCAGCAGAAAATGCATTTCTGGCACTCTCGGCCGAGTCTATCGAAGTTGACAAGGTAGGGGACCTTGATTTGAGTTGTCTGCTTGTGTAAGTTTTGATCCTGGTGTTGGAGTTAAAAGACGCCTTAGCTGATTGAAGAGCGTGCCGTGGGGAGTTTTGAGCAACTCCTGGAGGTCCAGCGGCCGCAGAAGATGGTTCGCATCCACTTCGAAGATCGGGACGCTTTGATTTGCGTTCGGCCATGCCTGGGTGGGGTTGGCAAGGCTTGCTTGGCAGCTCCCCAAAGTGACTCGAAGCGTCTCCAAGCCGACGTGCCAGAGGCGAGGCTGGCGAAGACGTCACGTAAGGCCACGACCAAGGCCAAGGCCCGGATGCCCAACACGGTGTCAGTGCTAAGGAAGGAACCCTGATAGTAACCTCTGGGGAAGCCCTTTTTCGGAGCCCATAACTGTGCCGCCCCATCTAGCATCTGACCGGCGTTTCCTGAAGGGCCGATATTTTTTCCCTTGTTGAGGGTTGGCCTGGGTGGCGGCGAGCCGCAGAGGAGGCGCTCCGGGATTCCGGCGGCTCGGCCCCTTGGAAGGACAGATGTTCAGGATTTTGGGCAAGCTTTGGATTTAGAGAGACTCAAGGAGGCATGGCAGGCAAACGCTGCAATCAGGGCATCTGGTTGGGCAGAGAATTCCGTGTCCGATCGGACTCCTGATTCGTGTCGAGTACAAGTACATGCACCTCGCTTCGTCAGGATTCTACATGTGCGACAATTGATATGTCAGCCTCGGTTCTGTTTCTGCCTCCGGACCACCGTTGAGTACCCTACTTATCTTTTTGCATTCAGCAAAGATTGATGATGATAAATGCTTCGTAGTCACTCAGTGTTGCTGGGTCCTGCCGACTTCGAGCACAGCCCTGAAGGACTTGCTGGAGGCCATGGTTGCCAGGCGACGCACGCAGGCCCGACTCGGGGGCAGCGCAATGGGTGAGCTCTCAGAAAAGCTAGTAATAATAGGTATAATAGTAATAGTAGCAATAATAGTAATAGTAATAGTAGTACACCTACAGCTTCCACCGAAGCTTTCAGGCCGGGGGCCGCCCGGGCGAGGCAGAGGAGCTCTGGGGAGTCTCTTTAGGCTCAGCTGAGCCCAAAAGGGCTCTCACAGTCGTAGCCTACGCCCTGCGAGGAGAGCCAGGATCTCTTGGAGCTGCGAGCGCTGGCCGCCTTGCCCGAGGATGTTCGTTCAAAAGGGCAATTTTAGGGCCATGCCATGTCTCTTGCGAGTCTCCTGCGAGGAGTATCTCAGTGATGCCGATCCGATGGTGCGCCTGCCCTCAAGCGGAAAAGGCTGAGCGATGGTGTCCGAGATGAGAAAAGCATACTTCTGAAGCGATGCAAAGCCGTGGCGTGTAGTGCTGTGCTGCTGCCACAATCTGTTTGTTTGGCCGGCCGCATGGTGTTTCAAGACCTTCTGCATGTGGAAGGGATAGTTCATGTGTGAAATGATGTGCAGTCGTACAACACATCGGGTTGGGTTCTCAAGTTATTGAGCCCCATGGCAGAAGTCACAGACATCGCGACTTCAGGTGGACATAGACACGTCTCTGCGGACACTGAATGTTGCCGAATCTCCCCGACACGACCAGGAGAGTAGAGCGTTCTGCGCCCACAGAGTTGCGCATTCGAAGGCCAGGCGTGTACAGGCAGTTAGGAAGTCATTCGTGGTTCGGGCTGTGCCTAAAGTGCAGTGACTGGTGTTGCTCATGCAGATGCCAGTTCCGAAGCTGCTGCAGCGCCATGAGAATGATTTCTGGGCAGGTCACGTGGCAGCAAATGGTTCGAAGCGACGCCGACCCAATGCTGCACAGTGGCGAGCGGCAGGCACGGGTCGTCGTGTTGATTTGATGCACGGAAAGGTCTTAGCTCAGACTGCAAGTGCTGGGCTGGGTTTCAGTGCACCAGGTCCATCGGCAGGCGTCGCACCTCCTCCGAGCGAAGTCGGCACTTGAGCCTCCCTTTGATTAAGCTACACCGGAGACCGGAGACGTGGGGTGCCGGCAAGCGCTGTTGATCGAAGGACCTGATGCATGCCACCATCGTGGACATGCAAGCCGCCATCCCCTGCTTGCGCAAAGCCTTGAGATCCAGATGCAGAGAGGACCCTGCCTCTCCCTCTCCGTCTCCGTCGTATTCCACGAAGTGGCGCGACGTTAGAGAGATGGATTCCCAGCATTGTGTTGTGCAAGCGCAGAGACGGGAAGATGATCCAGTGAAGTGCAACACTGAGTCTGATCCATTGTGATTCTTTTTTCCTGTTACCATCCGCAGCATTCGAGGCAGAGTGACACTCAGCAATTCTCTCGAGACATTCAACAAAACGAAAGAACACCAAGCTTAGCACAGCCTCATTCTGAGCTATTTGTCCCGAGCCAGATCGTGTAGCACGTCGCAGCTGTTTCTGAGCACATTGAGCAGGCAGGCACAGCCCTGTAGTCGTAGTCACACGAGGGCAAGATCAGAGACAGAGCAAAATGGCTTCCTTGCATTTGGGCATAACGCCTTTCCCAGTGAGTGCCAGGCCAGCTACAGCCAACTTGCATTCTTCGCATTGGTGGCTTATGTTGCACCCGAAGTGCTGCGCGTGAGCGCCTGTTTGGCGGGCGGGGGGGGGGGGGGGGTGGCGACCTCGAGGCAGGGCTGACCTTTGCCACGGCAGCCCGGCGCGAGGCCCGTGCCGCCGACACTGGTTGAATACTGCTTGGTCATGATGTGCCAAGACCTGACACGAAGCCACTCCCTGTGGGCGCAAGGTGGCGCGAAAGCCCAGCCTATTCTGAACCGATCCGAAGCCGTGCGGCTACAGCTGTCATCTTAGAGTTAGGTGTTCGTAGACCGCCGAAGGCGGCTTTCGGGCATGGTCTGAAGGCAGGGCGCTTCAGAGTTTGAAGCTCATATATATATATATATATATATATATATAATTATATAATATGGAGAGAGAGAGAGAGAGAGAGAGAGAGAGAGAGAGAGAGAGAGAGAGAGAGAGAGAGACAGCAACCGCGGCCCAAGCCACCACCACCACAACCACCACAAAGCAGAAGCAGTGGATCGTCCTACACTACGTCGGACGACAACACCACAAGCCCCACTGCCAACAACACGGACACACAAGGACGGGGGGTTGAACCACCGCCTGGGCTGACAGTCCGGGAAACATACACATTTGCAACCACCGGACAGCTACCCACAGACGCTCACAACCGACAACCGGAAGCCTACGCAGACGAAGAGGAAGAGGAAAGAGGCCGCCGGCGCCAAGCAACAGCCGCAGCCACAGGCAAAAGCAAACATGAGCGCGGGGGAGAACAGCGCATGAGGAACAAACGTGAAAAAGCCGCACTTAAGGCGTGGCTCAGGAGGCACCGGTACCAGTGGGGGTGGCCAGCAGACACGACCGACACACGGACTCGCACCCATCGCAATCGGGGGCGAAACGCGGGGCAACAGGCCCAGCCGCAGCAGCCACCACCACGACAACAACAGCCCGCAGCCACAACAACCACCGACTGGGGAGCACTACTCAACCGGCACCTGCTACCGTGGCCCACGCCAGCCACACCAGCTACGGACAGCCAAGCACCAAAGAACCACCCAGCCGCAGACGCCACCGCAGAGCTACCGGCGTCGACGGAGGAGAAGACGAGGGGAAAGCAGAGCACACCCACAGAGGTCACAGCCACGGAGCAGCAGCAACCGGAGGAGGCCCCGCCAGCAAACACCGACGCCACCGCACACAGCTACTATGGAGACTGGACCAGAAGCAAGCGTGCGACTGAAGCACGTGAACAACACGCCCAGCGGAACAACCGCCCACTCGACGCCGCACCGCAGAGTGAGCCACAACAACCTACAGCCGCAGCAGCACGTGACGGAGACAAAAGGAGCACGCAAGCGGCGGCCGACCACAAAGAAAGAGTGCGCAACAACCGCTACCTGCACCCGGACAAGGGGGAGCCACAGCAGCCACCACAACCACCGCGACCACCAACAGATGAGCCACATGCGGAATCTGCCTGGGGGGAAGAGCGCCATGCCACCGCACAGGAAGAGCCGCAAGCCCTTTTCCAGGAACTGGACGACGCGGCGAACCGGGGGAACCACATCAAGCGACGTGGCCCACCAGCGCTCCCACATACCGCAAGGACGGAGGTACTCTATGTGGCGGCAGGGAAAGGCAAGTGGGTCGCCCGAGTTGAATCGACCCCGGGGGCGCCCAATGCTCCTACCAACAGGGAGCAACCCCAGCGGGGGATGCTACCAAGCGGGCAAGAGCTATGGACTTGCCCTGCCCTACCGGACGGAGCAATCGTCGAAGTGGAGACCACAGTCGGCCTGGTGTACATGATGACGATCATCTCCCTACCGCCTGAACATAGACAGGAGGGGGGGACACTTGCGACCACCGTCGGGGAAGCCTTCTTCATCGAAGAGATCGACGGCGTCTGGATGATTAGACCCACAGGGGGGACTCGGCATGGACCGCCCCGGAGGAAATACCAGCCACCACCTGCCAACACTGGCCGGGCAGTTGGCAACAGCACCAACCCGGGGAAACCGGCCAAAGCCACAGCCAAAGCAGCCGAAGCGGGGAGTGCCCAGCCACCACAGAGAGGGGGAAGCATCAGCAAAGCCGCCGCCAGCAAAGCCACACCGCAGCCAAAACAACCGCCACAGCGACCAAGCCCCCTGCCAGCGCTACCTACACAAGGAGGGGGCACCACAGCCGACCTACCACCACAAGGCCAAGACACCTTCATGGACAGACGGCCACTGCGAGGCCAGGACCCACCACCACCGAAAGCACTACAACCGCCTGCACAACAACCACCACAACCACACTTCTTCGAACTGATAAAGGACAATAGACAACGTGGCCGAACCCCAGGGAACGGGGAGCCCGACAACACCGAGCTGTGGCAGCACCAGCACCTGCACATGCGGCCAACAAGACCAAGCACAACAACCACCACAACCACCGCCACCACACCGGCAGTCTGCAACGAAGACAGGGGTGAGCGCAGCCCCAGCATGGATGGGACAACGACAGATGAAGAAAACTTCGGGCTGATACGCAGGCGCAGACGCACGCCTGTAGGAGGGGGAAGGCGCAGAAATAACCGCGACCGCCAGCAAAGCGCCACAGCAGCAGCCGCACCCGCATTGCCGTCAGCTGCAATAGCCTCCATGCAGGGGGCACTGGTGGCAGTCGCCACACAGCTGCAGCTCATAGAGGAGATAGCGGAAAGCCTACAGGGGGCGGAAGGGCAGATCATCACGAACATCTGCTCCATCGCCCTTGCCATGCTTGCAGACACTCAGCGGGGAGAAAACCCACCGAGTGTGCCGGGGGCGATCCCGCACGAAGTCGAGTGTGGCGCACTACGGGAAGCCTATCGCCAGATCTCCAGCATGAGAATCAGACGGGGGGAAGGCCTCACTCATGAAGAATACGCCACAGACCTCAGCTCCGTCAGGAACCTGTGCAGCATGGGGGAAGCCGAGCTACGGGAGTCCGCGTCTGGGGGAGTCTCAGCAGCTGCGAGAACCAAGGCCATAGCAGCCGCGCAGCAGCTACCGACAGCTTGATACAGCCATACTGCCCGCACTGGGGGGCGACCGAAGCTGGAACACACTGCGATGGTGGAGTGACTTGCAAAACACCTTCATCCCAGCAATGACCATGGGGGAAAGGTGCCAGCGAGCAGACAAAACGCAAGTGCGAGAAGAGGGGGCGCCCGCCAGTGCGCACCCAGCGGACGCCCCGGCCCTGGCTGAGCCAGGAACCAAGGAGTGGACGGCGAGGACATCGAAGAGCCACTCCACGGCAAGACGGCTTATGGAAGCCGCACACCTACTACGTGAACAAGTTCCACGAATGGGGGACGAGTCCATCGGCGCAGCGGTGCAAGTACTGCAAGCGGTGGAAGCGTGGCAGCAAGCCTACTTCGGGGGAGTACATGCCGTACACGATGCCACGCAGACGGGCGAAGAAGAGGGGGAAGCGGATACCGGTGCAACGGCGGCCGCAGCTGAACAACCAGCAGCGGCAGAAGTACCAACCAGAGGTACGAAGAGACGTTGGCTGGGAGACAAGACCTCACAGACGCCGAAGCCAGGGAGCTACAGAGTGACAGCTTCATGGAAGTGGAGAACATGCCAACACTCCCGTTACCCACGGCCACGGACGTGGACACAGCGAATGCCACCACGCTGCCATGGGGAGACCTGGGGGAGACCAGCAGAAGGAGCCCTACTACACGAGTCAGCTCTGAGGGGGAAGGGAACAGCCCAGACTCCAGCCCGCGGTCGCATCGTCGGCGTCGGCTACATGCTGCCTTTTTCGATCGCCACGGCCCTATCTAAGAAAGAAGGGGGAACGTGAGCCACCACCCCCAGTGCCAAGCCCACACTTGAGTTTGTTGTTTCAACAGGTTAGCGTTTTCCTTTTGCACACCGGGCGACTGGCAAGGGGGACGACCATGTAGAATAAGAGCGGGACCTTCCCTCGTCTTCGTCACTGCACCAGGGGAGTTTTGTGTGTTGTTTTGTTTGGGGACAAAAGGGGGAAGGATCCCAAGCAGCCTATCCCGCATCGTACTCGTACTGTGTTCCTGCACTGCACGGTCCTTAGAGTGTTGCTTCAAATCAGGGGAAGGCTGCCGAACTACGTAAACTGTGGGGGGGGGGGGGGGAATTGCCTGACGAGGGTCTAAGGATAATGCCATAGAGGGCGCGGTGACGAGGCCGGGATGCGGGCTAAAGTTCGGGGCTGATAGGGGGGGTTTGACCGTCAGGCAACTTCCACAACCCAAACAGTCCAAGGGGGAAACTCTCCATGTAAAAAGACCCCAATGCCCCTCTTCCACAATCGCGGGAAGAAAGGGGGGGCCTCGGCCCGGGTCCTTCGGGACTTGACCCCTGCAGCGAGCGAGCGAGCGAGAGAGAGAGAGAGAGAGAGAGAGAGAGGGGGGCGCCTAGGCGCGGGCTCATGGAGCCTGACCCCTGTGAAGTGAAGTGAAAGAGAGAGAGAGAGAGAGAGAGAGAGAGAGAGAGAGAGAGAGAGAGAAAGAGAACTTGCTGGACGAAGCAGCAAAGGGGGTGGCAGTGCTGGTGGGGGAATGCCCATTCCGTGGTGGCGCAGACCAGCTGGGGAGGCCAACGCACCCGGCCGACGTCATAGGGCTCCAAGCAGGGGGGGCCGAAACAACGCAGCGTGAGGGAGCAGACCCACCGGACCCAAGGCTGGTGTATGCAGCCAAAGCCCGGCTCCGAAGGCTAACCCCGTTCCTGGTGGGGGACGTTCAACGGGAAGTGGAGCAGGCCCTGCAGGAGCTGGTCGCATGGACAGTGCAGCACTGGGGTGAGGAAGTGGAACTGGTGGGGAAGAACGACCTCAACACGCTGGGCATGACGCAGCTGGATGCCTGGGGGCATGGTGACCAACCCGAGCACGGGGGCAACGCGGCCAGTTCTACCAGAATGCTTACCCGATCCTCCGAAAGCCCGCCTGACAGACCAACACCTGAATGGGGTGAACGCCGCCGTAGTTTCACGAACCCCAGCTCCCTAGACCAGGATGACTGACACTGAAGCCGGCGTCCGTAGGGAAATCGAGGTTCATGGTCCGCGGTACAGGGGGGATTACCAGGTTGTCGGGAGCTAGGGGGTAGCAACTTTCCGCGAGAGCTGGGCACGACCAAGGTGATGCAATGTCGATGTTGTTTGGGGGCCGTTGTCAGTCTGGTGCCGGCTTAATGCCCTCAGTCGAAGCCCGAGCCCAGACAGAAGAAAAGCGGTAGTTGCAGAGTTCACCAGGCTTCAGGGCGGGGGTGGGCAGGTCAGGCAGTGCAGTTGCGCAAGGTTGTGTTCGGGATAAGGCGGGGAAGCAGGTGAGGTGGGGGTTGTACAGAAGCAGCCAAGGCGCATGTCCAAGCTCGGGGGGTGGAGCCCGCCGACAGGGGAGTGGCAACAAGTGTGGTGTTTGAGTGCTGGCTAATGGTTAGTCACTGCAGTGTGGTTGTGAATACCGGTGCCACAAATCCCCAGTAGTCTGAGCTGGAGCGACACGGATGACCCAGGTAAGGCCTGATGGGTTTACATGGTCATGGTCTTAGGTTAAGGTGGGTGGCGTTCTGGGGGGTATCAGGCATATCTGGGGGAACGTGGGAATCGCTCACCCCCGGAAGGGGCCTTGAAGACAGACCGCTGCGAACCGTTGTGGGGGTAGGCCTACGGGCCAGGGTCCTCCCCGGGGGACCCACACCCCTCAGCAAGCAAGCAAGCAAGCAAGAGAGAGCGTAGCCATTTTGGCTCAAGTCGCTCGCCTGCCTGCTCCTCGAAGCGGGTCGCTTCTCGGCCGGCCCCTCGAGCCACAGAGGGTTATCTCTGTGGGCTTGGGGGGTGGGCGTGCCGAGGGCGTGGCTTGAGGCCATTCGCCGTAACATGTCGGGCTCTCAAGTGCCCAAGGGGTCGCGAAGACCTCCTGAAACCGGCCCTCTCCGGAGGTGGTCCGGTAGTAGGGAGGGGCAACATGCCACTTGATGGAGGAACTCAGAGTGAAGACGCGACACCAGGGGGAGAACCACATCGTTCAAAAGGGCAACAGCGAGATCAAGCTGCTCGACCACCTCTCCCTCGCAGGCGACCTCAACCAGACGCTAAAGAGGGACCAGACTGGACGGGGACACGAAGCCCGGCATGAACGTGATAGTGGCAGGGACACCGAGAAGGCAAAGGACACCCGTGGCCGACGACGACCCAGACACAGCTGCAGCACCTCGAAGGCACAGGACACCAAGTGCCAACGACGACCCAGGACCAAAGGACGACGACACAGCTGCAGCACCTCGAAGGCACAGGTGAGAGAAGTGAGCGCCGACTACAAAGGCGAGGCACCAGTGGCTACAAGTTTTGGGACATATGTCTGATGTACACCCATGCAACTCGCCGGGGACACCCGGATCCGTGAACAACACCTCTGCCGCCGGTGGAAAAAGTGAAAGCGACACTCTGAAGCCACCTAACTTACCTTTTAATTTGTGTTGAGGGGCACCCGCTCATTTCCATGAACCCTAGAATGGCGTGCCAACAGCTTGCATAAGACTTGCATGGCCGTTAATTCAAGCACGTTATTCCCCTCGTACACACAGCCTTTTACATACAAGATTCTTAACAGTGCCGGTGCGAACAAACAAACGCCCCATACGGGGAACACAGTTTCGGAGCACCCTTTGCTATGTAAAGCCGAGCCCATCCAAACAAAATGTTGGATGGGGTAGCGCTAACGCGCGGGGCGGGAGGACTGCTCTCGCCCTACACCCCTAGCACAAAGAGAGAGCGAGAGAACTACGTCAAGGCTGTTGGTACATTTTGGGAAGAAGTGACTGCTGGGGGAACCGCCCCGGGAGCACGGTGACTGCGACACTGTTCGGTAGATCTGCCTGGAGACCGATGGACGACTGAGCTTGACCGGGGTGCTGTGGTCATGGTTTAGGAAGGGTGTTCTTCGGGGTTGGCGAGGGATTATCAAGCGCGGGTGGGGGAACTCGGAAGGGGCCGATCCGACTCTCGGACGCGGGCCTGGAAGGGTAGGCCTCCGGGCCACGGGTCCCCAGGGCCCCATACCCTTAGCAAGCAAGCAAGAGCGAGAGAGTGAGAGGGCGAGAGAGTGAGAGGGCGAGAGCGAGAGCGAGCGAGAGAGAGGCACTCCCCACCACAGCCCTGGCGAAAGCAAGAGTGAGATTGTACAGTATCTTGTCCAAGCGTGTGACCCGACTCCTTTTTCATATCCCTTCAAAATCCCAGAACAACAGGGGGCCCTAGAGGCCCCGGAGACTTCGCACAACTCCCATGCTCTGCAGAAGAAGAAAAGACACTGAGAATATCAAGCGGGTGGCTTTCCTTTGGGCAGTCTACTCATGCGGTAGTTGTGGTCCATGGAAGGCTCATCACATGCGTCGCGCGGGGCGGACGCATCAGCTCGGAGAAGCAGCAGATGCCAGGAGCCAGGAGGTTCAGGAGTTTCGAAGTGCATTTCTGCGGCAGACAGCGACTAGTGCTTTGGTAAAGCCAAGTCAAGAGATCTATCACACTCCCCGGGCACTTACAGAAAGGGCTTCATCCAAGAGAACCTCGAGCATGAGCGAGACGCCGGCAACAGATGCACAAGTGGACGCCCGAAGCAGCAACATGGAGAGCTCCAGTTTGGAAGCGACAGACCTCGCGCACTTTGATCGCGAGCCTGGCGACTTGGGAAAGCGCTCAACTTCCAGGACGTCAGCAGGTTCAGACAGCAGCAGGTGGAAAGTTTCAGCCAATGCAGGAAACTCGCTCGAATGCAGGCTGTCAGTGAACTTACACCGGGCAGACGATGTAGATGATGCAGACATCGCGGACATTTTCTCGTCGCAAGTCGGACAGCCACTTGAAAAGATTCCGAGTCAATCTCCATACGAGTCTCCGGCAAACAGTCCTCCTGCTGTAAGCCCCATGTCGAGCGGGCGTGAAGGAGGCTTCAAGCAAGCCGAAAACAGGGCCACCGAGGGCAGGCTGCAACCGCCGTCTTCCTCGCCTCGGAGTTTAAGCCCGCCGTCTCGCTCTCTGGATGCCAGGAGAGCTCGCGAGGAGATTTCCCCCGCGTTGGAAGAGTACATCACGTGGATGGAGGCACGTCAGGCACCAACGCCTCAACAGTCACCGCTTGCTTCTGGTCAGTCTGGCCGCAAGCACAGCAGCACCGTGAACAGCGCGGGCAGCATCCTCTTCCCGGAGAGGCTTTCCCCCCAACCTGGTAATTCAATCAGCGTCGCCAATAGCCTTGCAAGCAGCATGGCCAATGAGCTTCTGGGGAGTCGTGCGTTGGCGTCGCGATCGCTTCAGGAATATATCCTCTGGCTGGAAGTGCAGGATGCCAAAGCGGAAAGTGGAAGGCGATCTAGTTTGACAATCAACAGCCTTGCCAGTTCAAGTGCTGTCGACTTGCAGGCGATGTATGAGGCAGAAACCTCGAGAGCTGTGGAGAAGTACTGTGCTTGGCGTCAGTTACAGGACGGTGGTAGGCAGAAGCACCTGGACAAGTGCGGCAGCAACATGTCTGTTGAAAGTAGAACCTCGAATCAGCTGCCCTCGAGTCCAAGCTCGGATGCAATTCAGCGGCTACTTGAGGAAAGCTCTGGTGGGAGCGTACCTGCTCTCAGGGAGTACCGTCAGCAACTGGGCTTCTCTGATTCGTCGGGCTCCTCAGAGCAACGAGGCGACAGCAAGAAGAGAGTCTACACCGTTATCAACCTCCCGCCTTTGGACGAAGTCTCAGACGACATGATCGATGGTCTCTTCGCGAGCAGCGACCCGAAGCAGAGCTCGGGTAACAACACCTCCTCAGCGAACCTCTTGTCACACAGTTCTGACTCGCATTCAACCGCGCGTGCGCAAGTGCTGTCCAAGTCATCCGACGGATCTGCGTCCGGCTCGAGTATGCGCAAATATGTGGACCCTCGATGTCTCTCGAGCTTTGGAAGTGACAGTCTGTTGGATGATCAGATGCTGAGCAGCGAGGGCAAAAGTCAAAGCCTTGGGCAGGTGGGCCGACGGCTACAGACTGGCCACGCTGCGGTGCGCAGGACCGGCTGTCTGGAAGACGGTGCGGTCGGAAGCGACGCACAGCCACAAAATGCGAGAGGATGCGGCAGTTTTTACGGCAGCGGGTCGGTGATCAAGCAGGACGCAACATGGCCGTCAGTGAACCCTGCGAATCTCAAGAGCTTCGAGAGTGACGCATGCAATGAAAGCTCTGCTATGTCGAGCTTGCATGAAATTGCGGGCAGGTCTGTGGTGCCAGTGTGTGGTCCATAGGGAACATCACTCCGCTGCGCTGGAGATTCCACTTCCTGTATAGTGTGCTTAGCCGAGTGCTACCATCTGCAAATGGCAGAGGTGCAGCCTCGGAAATGATGGTCTGGTTGCATCACGAGTATGCATGTCCCTCGCACGCATTCGTGCGGGCCGTCCAACTAACACTCGGGTGAATGTGGCATGTGGCATAGCAGGACAGAGCAGGCACCGACATATGTAGTGGCCGTGGCCGCTCAGCAAGGGCCTGGGAGTGGTAGTTGGACATGTTTACACGTAGCTCGGTGAGAGTGTCTCTGTTTCGATGGGTTATTCAGAAGATGAAAACCGCCGTTTCTCCTGATCATGGGCAGACCTGCACCTTTTGGTGGTCTTTGCAGCAGAAGTACGGGTAATGTTGAGAATTTCATGGTATGCTTCGAGCAAGAAGTAAACTTTGTGATTCTGCTTTTGGCAAGCTTGGTGGGTGCCCGCGACCACTGTTCCGGGCTTCACAAGAGATTGCTGCTCAGCAAGTACCGCGCGGAAGATATTCGTAGAATGCGCGGCGAAGGAAAGACAGGCTTGGCCATCGGCACACGGAGCTCAGACTTTGCTCATACTTTGGGGCAGACTGCAAGGTTACAAGTACCTGTCGCCGGGGCTCGAGTCACCTGACGTATGAAAGTTTGATGTGGAGTAGCGTTGTAGTGATTCCGAAGATTAAAGCAAGATCGCTTCAAGCTCAGCTCGGCACAGATTAGAGGCTCAGCACTCACCATGGCTGCTGTGCCTGTGGTGCTCTGCGACATCACGAACCAGGCATCTGCACCTGACGGCCGCGGGCTGAGCCTCAGAATTAATCTTTACACTGGCTGTACAATCCCTCCACCTTTTGTATCGATGGTTGCTTTGGTGAGACAAAATCTGCTGGAAAAGCAATGCGATGATAAGGTTGTGACCTTCTCTACACGCCAGAGACGCTGCGAACTCCAACCAGAAAGCCTTTCAGTTTGTATTTCACAGAGGATGACAGCGAGATGTATGAGCAGAACCACAGAGTGCCGCAAAGTGGGCGACCATCAACCTCCGGTTGCAGGGCGTTGTCGGAGGGGTCTTGTCTTCGAAGGAGCTCCGTTGGAAAGTCGCAAGCTCGGCGCACTTCTATCTTGGAGCTCGGACCGGAGGAGAGAATGCGAGCTCTGGGTGTGCCTGAAAGACTTGGACATCTGCCTCGACAGAGAAAGCAAAGTCTTGGGCCACCTCAGAGGAAGCAGCCCGGTGCAGCCCGACCCCAGACACCCCGGGAGCCTCTCAATCGAGCTGCGCCGTGTCCAGCACACGATAGGTTGAGAGCTTCGAGGAACGTGCCAAGCCCGTTTCCTGTGACCCCCAGGCGGACAAAGCCTGGTGCCAGGGCAAGAACAGTAGGTCCTTGCACACCGCGCTCACCACACGTCGCTATTTCCTCAAGGCCTGAGAGGGCGCTGAGGTCCGAGGCGCAGCGAAGGAAGGCGCCTGCTCTAGTCGCCGCTCGGTGGCGCTACTGAGCCTGTGCCCAATCTCAGGCGCTGCACGCTGCAGGCCTGGCGCGCTGGATGACAGCGCCGCATGTAGTCATAGCCATTAATTGAATGCACGGTTTGCGCGAAATTCAGTGACACCAGTTGTGGTAAAGCTTTGGCCAATACATTCGCACACATGTTTTGATCAGGAGGTTGCTAACGTCCAATGACCGAAAGCAGTGCCACAGCGTTGGCGGCCAGGGGCCACTTCGCATGGACACCTTTGTACAGACAGATTGCTGATGAGCGTGGTGCCCGAAGTCCGAAGCAGAAAAGCGAACGATTGATGTGCTTAGGCTTGAGACTATGTCTTCACGGAAAGATGGAAAGCCACTCGCAGCTCTTTCTCTGCCTGCTGGAGGTCCGAGACACCATGCTGCCAAGCGGATTCCCTCGAGCAGGTGCTGCCCATCGGGTGCCTTGGAGGTGCGGAACGGCCTGTGGCGGCCCGTCATGCCCAGGTGCCTGCATCTCCAGCTGCTTGTGCGGGCTGTCAGAGCTTCCGAGGCTTTGTCGGGAAGCGGTCTTGGTTTAGGTTGGAGTCGATGTCGATGCCCATTCATACTGGAACTCGAGTTTCAATTTTTTCCGTGGGCCTGGCCTTCATCCAGGTAGTTGAGGGTTGGGAGGTGTAGTATGACAGTGATCATGAAGCACACGTTTGAAGAGCAGCCGGAACTGGAGTGTACGTGACTGTCAATCCGTGCCCGAGCTCTGTCGAAAACTACATGATAGCCGCGAGTTTGCCAATCCGTGAGGCCTGTCCTCAAACCGAATCAACCTTCTGATCGAGCCAGTGCAGCTAGAGTCTTTATGCCGCAGAAGTCCTACCAGCCGGTGAGTGGCCGACTGCGAGCCGAGCGAAGCAGCAAACCGTTTGTAACAGAAGAGCCGAGACTCCGCACAGGGTACTGCAGTACCCCGGGTACACGGGAAGTCTGAGGAGCATGCGCTTCGTGCTTGTTTTTGCTGATGTTGCGCCTCTTCGCGTGTTCGTCGAACAACTGCAAATTCCCGTTTGATCGCGAAACTCCGTGAGCGTAGGCCCTGCAGCGAGTTGCATGAGCATTTTCCGATATGGAGCCGTCACAAGTCGTGTGCAGAGACATTCGTGTAAGAAAGCCGAGTGGAACGCTAATGTTCCGAGATGCATGACTACCGACAGATCAGGAATAACGCCCAATGTAGGCAAGCGCGGTAGCAACCCAGCAGGTGGCAAAAGGCGCTGATTGCCGGTGGTGGCCTTGCGGTCGCCGGTGCTGGCCTGTACATTGCACAAGCAGCAGGCGATGTCTACCAGGTGGGATCAGGTTTACCTTAAGATTGCGAGTTCAGAGCTGGCGCCGGCGCAGGTGGAAGATGTCGATCGCTTCTACCAAGTCGTGGATCCCGACATGGGAATCAATCTGCGCGCTGAGCCAGACACCTTTGCAGCAGGCACTGCATACGTCCTCATACCCGGCGAGGCATTTCACGTGTCTCGCGTTATCCGACATGGGGGCCAGGAGTACCTTTCCCTTAGCGACGGGCGTGGTTGGGCCTTTACACGGAGCAAAGCTGGTGCAATAATTTGTGAGAGATGTACCGAAGAGGAGGTGCCTGGATTGCCTATTGGCCGAGTGGGCGATCTCCTGCATGCCAACTTGGTGACTCGTTTTTGAGTTTTCTGGGGATCCTTCCGAGAAAGCCAAGGTCCAGCAAGCTGGAGGCACAGCCTTGGATCAGGTGGAGGCAATGCTCAGGAGCAACCTTGCGCTCTGCAAGCAGCTCGAGGCTTCCGAGACAGAGGCCGGGGGGCGGCCGGGAGGTATGTCGGTTCTGAAGTTTGTGCGGTGTGAACACCTTTCGTCCCAGGATTCCCTCAGGCAGATGGCCAAGAGGGTGCTGCTTGCAAAAGAAGAGATGCCAAGCTGACGGACCACAAGAATATCTCAGGCGTTGGAAGGAAGACGTCATGGACAAGCTCAGCGTAGTTGGGTGGTGGACGTGAAGTGATTCTGTCGGCAGCTCTGAGCCCTGAGAGCTGTGACGATTGCATAGCGGAGACATGCTTCACTTCTCTACAACTCGGCTTCCCGGATCGGGCGGTGGACTCGGCGCAACAACCCAGTGTAAGTGCAAATGCGCGGGGGGGGGGGGGGGGGGGGTTTGCCAATGGCAAGTGCGGTGAATCCGCGAAGTGTCGGCTCCAGCAACCACTAACATCTGGTCAGATGACTCTATGTGAGCCGGCGCTGCACCCAAGGCTCCTTCTGTGCTTTCACAATCTGTCGCAGTGAGCAGGTTCTTCTTTGCCTGATTTCGGCAGTTCCAGGGCGATTAAGCCAAGTGTGCTCGCGCATGCTCGCGTGTTGCGGCTCAAGCTCCGTTCCTGCAGTTCGGTGGAGCGGCGATCGCTCTGGCTTGCTTTGGCTTATGGATTGGGACTATTTGGCCGGCTTTGTGCTTCTTTGCCTGCTGCTGTCTGCTGTCTTTGCAGCACTTGGGCAGTTTGGAAGAAACAGTGGTGCCATCAAGCATTGAGCATGGCATCGATTATCCTAAGGAGGTTGTTTCCAGCACGGTCTCGTCAGCTTGTCTCGCTTCACCTGGCTGGGCAGCAGCGACATGTGGTTGCAAGAGCTGCGCAACATGCAGGGGCGCAGGGGCCCATCAAGGAGTTGCAAAGCGATGTTGCCAGAAGGTTCACGAAGGCGGCGCAGGGAACGCCGCCGAACATCAGCAGCGGCCAGCTTGTTCAACTCCTCTTCGAAGTCGGAGTCGCTGATGTCAAGACAAACACAGTTGGCGAAGTAGTAAACTTCCTCATGGAGCATGGCTTTTATCGTCAAACCCATCCTCAGAAGCGGGACTCCTATGGCCCAGCACCGCCACCCAAGCTTGGGCTGCTGGAAGCCCAGCGCTGGGCCACCCTCTTCTTCCTCAGGCGCATACAGCAGAAGCCGGAGCCCCTAGCTCTTGGGAAGGCCATGGCAGAAACGCGGGGCCCAATCCCCCCCAAACCGATCTGCGGGAGCGCCTGGTGTTCATGTCCACCCGGGGCAGCTGGAACGGACCTGTGCGCCTTGAGCAAGAGGAACTGAGGAACTGAGCCGCACTGCCACGGGCTTTCAGTGTCGCCGGTCATCCCACCGGACACCTGCTCCTGCTCTCACCCCAAAAGAGAGAAAGCTTCACTCCAGAAAAAAGGACTGGTGGCTGTCAGCCTTGGGATCGACAAAGTGATGGCTTGCACCACAAACACTTTCGAGCTGCTGTCGCCCTTCTCTGCGAGGCTCTGGGTCAAGCTTCGCAGTGCGAAGCTGGAGAAGGCGCACCACAGCATTTTGTTGTGCTGTTCTCTGCTGAAGTGGCAGGTACAAGCTCTTGCTGCAGCTTCGCTTGGTATGACCACACGGCGTGAGCGTTTAAAATGGAGTTGTGTGGTGCACTGAAGTCAACATGCCACTGATCGCTCGTGTTCGGCTTTCTCCTCTGACCGGGCTTTACGCACAACTCATTCGCTTGCAGCCGGTGATGCATGGCCTGCTTGACTAGCGGCATGAATTCATAGCAGCACCCCACCTGCTGCGGACCCTTGCATGTTCCCCGGTTCGAAGTGCTGTCAACGCTGCACGCGGCTGAGTCTGCCGGAGAGGTATGCGCTATGCCTGTGCGTGAGTCGAGAACCCAGGTCGGTGGCGGTGTTGCCGAAGCTGTCGCGCAGCTCTGGGGCGTGCGGGTTTGTCGAGTCAGCGACATCACTATCCAAATCGTCCGCGCGTTGTGCAGCAAAAGTGGCTTGATTTAACCTGGCATGCATGATGCCAGCAGCCTGCCCAAGTTTGTGCCGTGCGCCTTTCGAGGTACGAGTTCTTACTCTCCAAGTTTGCCGAAGACCACCGTTGGCCTGAAGCTTTGGCAATGCTCCAGACCATGCGAGATCGGATGCTGGATCCAAGTGCACCTTCGCCAGCAACCCGAAGACTAGAGCAGCCTCTCACGGTCTTCGCAAGTTGATCTTTTGAAGCATTCCCTAAACCCTAAACCCTACGCCCAGCGGACCTAACGCTTCTCGGACCCTAAACCCTAAACCATCGATGCTGATCTCAAGGAGCCCAGCCGGGCACTGGTCGTGAAAGCGCTGTCACTGGCGGGTCGTTGGATCCGTGCGCCCTTTGCCCAAAAGAGCAGCGAAGCAAGGCCTAGTCCAAGGCGTAGCAAGGCCAGGTCCGGTGGGGTTAACATGAAATTATAGTATAGTACAGTAGTATATAGTATATGGTATTTGGTATATAGTATATAGTATACAGTATATGGTATATAGTATATAGTAGACTATAGTCGTATATTAGTGTATAGTGTATCAAGTCGGCTGAGCGAGGTTTGATATGCTCTCCAAGTTACAGAAATGGTGGGCCTCTCAGTTTGGCTGACACTCTGACGGCAGCCCGAAAGCAGCTGCAGTGATGGTAGTGGTTGTGGTGGCGGCGGCAGTTCAGGACCCAGTCCATGCCGAACCATTTGATTAGGCAGTGGTGGCGGTGGTCGTCGTCGTCGGAGTACTGCTTGACATGTTGAGTGTTGCGGCAAGATCAGTCAGCAGATGCTACCGAAGCGCAACGGCCACTGCCAGCCTGTCAGCCGCTTGCCGGCTTCAGCAACCCAGAGACGCAGCTTTGACTGGTGAATGCTGAGCGAGAGCATTCGCCGGGGAGGCATTGGCTCCAAAAAGATGCCTGCTTCAAGTTTGGGCAATCTTTATGGGCACAGCTTGGGAGCGTGCGTGGGGTTTCCACCCAGGGAAAATCACTGCATGTGCAGCAGTTTCTGCACTTGCACATGATCGTTATTATTCTGTCTATGTCTTCCACTATCAGTATTGCCGTTATCATCCTGTCACTGTCTTCTCGTCTCGTCACCCTCACGTACGTTCATCAAGATTGGAATGAGTCTGCTTAATCATTCCCGCCGTCTTCTGGAACGGCAAGATGCGGCATGACACGACCCCTTTGTTTTGCTTTGTTCGAGTAGTAGTAGTAGTAGTAGTAGTAGTAGTAGTAGTAGTAGTAGTAGTAGTAGTAGTAGTAGTAGTAGTAGTTGTTGTTGTTGTTGTTGTTGTTGTTGTTGTTGTTAGTATTAGGTTAGTAGTTGGTAGTTGGTAGTTAGTAGTTAGTATGTAGTAGTTAGTATGTAGTAGTTAGTAGGTAGTAGTTAGTAGTTAGTAGTTAGTAGTTAGTAGCTAGTAGCTAGTAGTTAGTAGTTAGTAGTTAGTAGTTAGTAGTTAGAAGTAGTTAGTAGTAGCAGTAGTAGCCGTAGTAGCAGTGGTAGTAGTGGTGGTGGTGGTGGTGGTGGTGCTAGTAGTAGTAGTAGTAGTAGTAGTAGTAGTAGTAGTAGTAGTAGTAGTAGTAGTAGTAGTAGTAGTAGTAGTAGTAGTAGTAGTAGTAGTAGTAGCAGTAGTAGCCGTAGTAGCAGTGGTAGTAGTAGTGGTGGTGGTGGTGGTGGTGGTGCTAGTAGTAGTAGTAGTAGTAGTAGTAGTAGTAGTAGTAGTAGTAGTAGTAGTAGTAGGAGTAGTAGTCGTAGTAGTAGTAGTAGTAGTAGTAGTAGTAGTAGTAGTAGTGGTAGTAGTAGTAGTAGTAGTAGTAGTAGTAGTAGTACAAGCAGCAGGAGCAGTAGTTGTTGTTGCTGTTGCCGTTGCGGTTGCGGTTGCGGCTGCGGTTGCTGTTGCTGTTGCTGCTGCTGCTGCTGCTGTTGTTGTTGTTGTTGTTGTGGGCCTCGTTGTCGTTATCGTATTGGTTGTCGTTGTTGTTCCGGCTGCGGCTGCTGCTGCTGCTGCTGCTGGTGTTGGTGTTGGTGTCGTCCGGTGTGGTGGCAGTGGCAGCGGTGGTCGTCGTCGTCCGGGTCCTAGGAGCTGATTCGAGGCATAGCAAGAGTGTGTACCGATGCTACCGGGGCTGCCTGCTGCTGCCATCATTCGAAGTGAATGCACTGGCAGGGGCACTTAGTCAAGCATTCACTACTGGTCATTACTTTCCTTGGCAAGTTCAGGTGTGCTGCTCGGAAGCAAGTACCCAGCAGATTAGCGCTGAGCAGCGGTGTCTTCGCTTGTGACCTGGCGAACGTTTGTAGTTGAGTCAACTTTGAACAGTACACTGGCGTTGGGCTGAGTTTTTTCCAGTTCAGCATTCCACAGTTGCTCCGAGTTCTAGGGAGGTCGTCAAGCTAAAGCTGCAAGACTCGGGTTCTGACTTGACTACCTGGTGGCAGGAGTGGGCGGAAGAATAGGAACAGGTTTCTTTCGTCTGAAATTCGTGCTGTCGGGGCTGTGCCTTGCAAGTGTGCCAGGCAGGAAGGGTGCACAATGGCGTGTAGCCTTGGCCCTTCTTGATGAAGCGGAACAGCTCGTGCCTGAGGTGAGGAGTCTTCCAGCCTTGCACTGATGAGACAGGTTGAAGATGGAGTCATCTGTGTGGAGCATTGTCGATTCAACCGCAGCTTCCTCTCAAGCCACGTCAGGGTGGCGTCCAGGGGCCACGACAAGCCCCCGAGGAGGCTGGCTCATGGCTGATGCCTTGGCCAGCCTAGGCCAAGGTTCTTCGAATGCGAATGTGGCAAAAATTGCCATAGAGCAACGGCCGCTCAGCATCACTTCATACCTGTCGCTCTCCCGTCGAGACCAGGATGTCTATGCAAGATGTGGTGAATCGTGGCCGACATGCCAAGGAAGAAGAAGGCCGAGGTTGTGGAGCCGCAGGTAATCAGCGAAGAGCTCCTCATCGAAGGTGTCGAGGAGCCTGTCCGAACAGATGGCAAAGCGTGGCCAACCAACGAGTTTCCGCAAGTGACCTCACTTCGCCTGTCCTTCAAGAACATTATCGAGGCAGGGAGGGAACAGAGTTCAGTTTTCATGTGCCATCCCGGGCTGCTTCTCACCAAGATTTCTAACCTCAACAACTTTGACACCCTTCTGACGCTTCGGCTTGACAACAACATCATCGACAAGCCACCTGCCGGGTAAAGAGCATGACTGGCTTGAGTTTGTGCCGCCCAATGCATGTCTCTCATGAAAGCAGCATGAAACGAGCTCGCTCGGCAAGGGTTTCCAACCTGGGTCACTTGAGACAGCTTACCTGGCTGGACCTTTCCTTCAACAACATCCGTTGCTTTGTTGCACCATCAGCGGTGTCAGAAGCCAGCACCGCCACACAGTGGTCCGCACTGCAGGTGAAATCGAAGGACTGGACGACTTGCACGAGCTGCTGGACTTGTCCCTGTACCACAACCAAATTGAGGAGATCAAAGGCCACCTTCTGTCATGACATGGGGCCTTCTTCGTGACGTAGTGTCCATTTCCTGGTGCTGTTGCAGTTTCTTGCTGCTGTTGTCTCTTGTTATGTTGTTCTCCTTTGCTATGGTTTCCTTGAACTTGATAGTATCAGTGTGACGAACCAGGCGATAAAAATGTCGTGGCCTTTTATCATGCTCTGCCAGACCGACTGGACGGTTGCCCGAAGCTGAACATCTTGTCCCTGGGCCACAACAACATGAAGGACTTGATGCCTGGCCTGCAAGAAGCAGCTTCTTTAGCAGCTTCTTTAGCCAAAGCCCTGCGCGAACGCTGTCGGGGATCTGACTCGGCATACGGACGAATTCCGAGGAAGCAGATCGACTACCTGCGCCAGTTTGCCAATTTGAGATGTCTGTGCATGGAGGGTAACAAGGTGTGCAACCATGACTCTTACAATCAACATGTGCCACGGGGACTGAAATTAAGCAGTTGCCACCCATATCCCGACTTAATCAGCTGTAAGCTGCATCTAGAACCTAGCAGTGAGGCTCGCATATCTGCCGCATCTCAAGTATTTGGACTACATGCTCATCGACCGCAAGGCACAGTTGTAGCTGGGGCAGTACCGAAAAGGTTTCAGAAGAGAGACTGGTCTGCCGTTCTGGAAATAAAGGCTGTTGCAGCTAGGGCAAGTTACTGTTGCTACCGTCCTTCACTGCTTTCCGTGCCGACGCCACTCAGAACCCCGGAGGCCGTGGCCCAGGCACAGGAAGGATACAACTTGGAAGAGCTTACCGAGGCCTGGGAGTGCGGAATGTACTGTAAACGAAAGTCGCACCAGATGCTGGATTAAAGGTCTACTTCGATCCGAGCGCTTTGGGTATTTGCGTTATTTCCGGCGGGGAGGGTGTTCTTGAAACGGGGCTGCCATCTGACATGTTGCCGCAACAGTTGTCCTGGCTGTGACGGAACGTACTGGAAGCGGCACCATTTAGGATTGATACTCTGAGCCAGTACATGCCGCAGATTCGCCGTGTAGGATAACATGTGAGATCCGCGACAGAATTGGGAGTGTGGCTAAGAAAGCTGTGATGCTGAAAGCTTTGCCGATGTGCTACGCGCAGACCTTCTGCCGCAAGTCCTTGCAACATCCTGTGTTTCATGCAGCCGTTGGAACAGATGGTCTCGCCAGGTCCGCGAGAAGGAGCAGGCAGAGCATATGCAGCAGAAGGCCAAGGCAGTAGCTTGGCTTAAGATGATCAGCAGCCGGTGGTTCTCAGCGCTACGACTTGCTTGAGACCCCGGCGGTGTGGTGACTCGAAAGCCATGCTCGCGGTCCATTTGTTGATATTCAGGAAAAGTCGGCCACAATTGAGAAGCTGAAGAATCTTGGCTGATCAGTCAGGTGGGCAAAAATAATTTCTCCGTGTTCAATTTGTCCCTGGCTTCAGGACGGCATTCCTCGATTGCACGGAAGATTTATTCGAGGAGATGTTCTCCAGGGAGGTGGAGCCTGAGAACGTCTTGGTCTTGCAATGCTATCAAGGTCTCAAGGAGGACTTTGCTCACTGTGGAGGGGTGACTGTGGTTAGCGACAGCGAGTCTGTTGCGAGTTCTAGAACTAGAAATCTTCATCGTAGTTGTTATTTTAAGGCAGAGCAATTTTCACTGGCAATGTACTGTCTGGGCCGAGTGTCGGTACGGCATGCAAAATTTCATGCTCTCTTGGTGTGCTGCACCGTGCACGGCTTGATAGTCGGCAGGACTATCGAGATAAGCTTTCTGAAGAAATCAAGGGTCTTCGAGCTCGAATGGAGGATGAGCAGAGCCAGCAGCCGGTATGTCCTGTTGCCGCAGCAACGTCGCAGAACGCTGAGAATGCTCGGCTGCAGGAGAAGAACGAAGTTCGGCTCAGGAAGGTTTCAGCCTTCGAAAAGGCTGCAGAACTCTCACGCATTCAAGTGCCTTCTGGAGCACGTGGAAGTTTTCAGGCGATCTACGTTTCGGAGAAAGAAAGTGAAGACGAAGCCTTCCTACAGATCCGAGACTTCAAGAGTGTCAAGAAAAAGGTCCTGCTGCAGCCCAAGCTGTAATCCTTGACGGGAGGTCTTTCGCTTGGCCATGCTGAGACCTGCTGAGGTCCCAAGTGGACAAGGAAGATGGGGCTAGGGCAGAGGTTGATGACCTGCTGAAGCACTTGCTTGACGAACTTGGCGACTTGGAGAACCAGCTCATGGCGAACGAGATTGCGCTCCAAGAGAGCTGCTTGTCAGCAAGAAGGACAGAAGGAGATGCATCGTTTTGGGGGGGGCCGGCATGGGCTCAGCCGAGGTATCGAAGAGGCCTTGTCCGATTTCGAAGCCAAAACCATGGATCTTGTGAAGAGCATGCTGGACAACAGCCGGGAGTTCTTTACGCGGCTGGAAGATTTGGAGAAGAGCTTCCTCACGGGACTCACCGAAGGCCACGACTTTGAGCGGTTTCTCGATTTGTTTGTGCAGGGGCAGGGGGGAGGGGGGTTCTTTCTGCACTCCTGGATGCCTGGACAGGTGCCAACAGTGAGATCGAAGCCTTCACTCAGACACAAGAGTCGGCGATGGCAGATACCGACCCACAGAAAGCCAAGTATCTCAACAATCGCGAGGAGATGAACCAAGCTCTTACAAACTTCACCGATGCCCACAACAGCTTGATCACAAACAAGGATGACTATATGACCAACCAGAGCCTCTGCATGCGATTGAAGGGTCTCAAGAAATCATTGTCCGAGCGCGGGTGCATCCAACACCACGTCCGCCCTTTCATTCTCAAAACCATGCAAGGATGAATTCTTGGAACCGAGCGTACTTCGAGAACCACCGGGCCCGACAGTACAACCGGAATCGCCAGCGAGCGCCGGACTCAGAGTCTCAGAATTGCAGTGCAAAGTGATCTGGAGCTGCTAGTAACCGCTAGCAGTCGTAGTTTTATGTACTTTTGTAGTACATAATCCGCAAGAGTCACTTCAAATTCCTTAACCAAATGGCTCGGCTCCAGCTAGAGTTAGGCAGTTGGCTCCGGGGCCCAGCATCCATTTCAAGCGTGTTGTCATTGGTGTTCCTCCGGGCAATGCTCTTGCATCTGTTCCCATTGCATCTTCAGCTTTAGCTTTGAGGTCGAAGGTTTAGGGAGTCTTTAAGCTTTTGTCTTACAACTCCACCTTGGCCATGGGTTCGGTGGAGGAGGACTCAGACGAGCGGCCCCTACTTCTGTGCATGTTCTGGATCGCAACCGGCTTCTCCTACGGCCCCTTGCTGTGTTTCCCGCTATACCAAGCTTTGGTGGCCTCGAAGGGGCAATCAGAGGTAGACCCAACGACTGGGGGCCTGGTACTCATGGGGGCGAAGTGCTTCACTGTCTTGAGCCACAATGTTCTGAGCAACTGCAGGACAGAGCTTTGGGGTCTGAAGCTGCAGGTGCTGAGTTGCGTGGTGCTGTCCATGACCTGTCTGACGCTGGCAAGCCTGGACAGCGTGTCTGGCATCGGCATGTTGGCGGCTGTTGGGACCTTGCACCTCACCCACAGTGCAGTGGTCGTGGGGCCTCTTGTGACGGTGCCCTCGGAAGGGAAGAGCAAGTTCCGCAGCCTCTTCTACTATGTCACCGCCCCACTTGGCTGCGTGTGGACAAGCCTGGTCAGCTTCTGCTTGGCACAGCCGCAGTTCCAAAGTTCCTGGATACTCCGAGCCATCGCCTTGAACTCGCCGCTCCTAGTGACACTCTTCGCTTGGGTGCTGGTGCCGCGAAAGAGCTTCTGGAGTGCAGCGCGGATGAGGGAGGCCCAGAAGGAGCTCGGAGGTGCGGAGGCTCAGGAGGAGTGCCCTGGCACGTTGCATCCTGCGAGCGCCGGCAGCCCTCGGGCTGCCCGGGCTCGCAAGAGCGACGAATCCACTGCTTGTGGCGAAGACGCACAGACCGAGCCGCAGCGCTCCCCGCGAGCTGGTGCGAAAGTAGCGTTTTCGGTGTTGATGCCCGAGGTGGGTGCAGAGTCGCCCGGTGAAAGCAATGGCGAAGGGCAAGCGGCTAAGATGGGCAAGTTGGAGCCGAGCATGACAGCGCAGTTCGGCAGGAGCAGGACAGGGAACCTAAGGCGAGGACGCACGGGCAAGAAGAGCGGCCTGCGATACACAGGTCGGAGAACAACCATGGCGCGTATGCGGGGGACTTTCGCAGATCGGACGACCCTAGTGAACCACATGACAAACTTCACCCCGCTGACACCGATTCTTGCACGAGAGTTGACGCACATCGGCGCCTTGGATGACATCTTGAGGCACTCCCGTGCGACCCGACGCTCGCAGCAGATACAGGCATCCGGGAGCCCCTGGGCGGACGGCTGCTTCCGTGTACTGGCCTTCAGCCAGTGCCTGAACATCTACGGATTCTGCTTCTACGGCTTCAACGTGTTCCCGATGCTTATCGCGGAGACCGGGCCAAGTTTGGATGCGATCAGCATGCTCTACACTGTGGAGGGGTTCGTGCAGGCGGTCTTGACGGTAGTCCTGATGCCCTGCCTTGACACGAAGATGTTCTGGAAGTTCTTTGTTGCGACCTGGGTCATTCTGGTGAGCTCGCCGCTGGCGATCTGTTTCTTCGGGAAACTCCACTGGATTTTCTATCTGCTCTTGCTGCTTGTGGTGGACGTGGCTCTTTGCTGCGCCACGGGGCTGCTGAGTGTCCTGCTTCTGCGCACTTTGCCTTGGGAGTATATCACCACCTTCCACACACAGGTCTCCACCCTTTCTGGGCTGGTCGCCGGAGCTTCCTTTGTTCAGATGCCGTTGCGTTCCGCAGTCGGCACCTGGGAAGCCACCTCTTTGATCGGTCACGGCACCGCCGCGTTCCTTCTTCTGGTTGTCTATGCCACGCACCTCCCGTCGATGCGCAAGTTTTGGGAGCTGCTTGCCGATCCGGTCGAAAGGAACGCTGATGGCGAGCTAGAGGAAGAGGAAGACATTGACTTGCCAGAGATCGACGAGATTGATGAGGGCGATGCAACAAGCAAGGATCCACCGAACCTCGCCCGAGTCACGGAGCAACCCGATAGAAAGAAAACCGAGCTGCCCGGCATGCTGAGTTAGCGGCAAACACCAGCCATGCGAAGCCCCCTGCATTGAAAGATGCGACGACGGAATTCAGTGAAGCTTGGCTTGCCGTCCAAGACGCGCAGCGCACTTCGTGTTGAAGGTTTGGCCCATAGCGGCTGTGAGCCCTTCCAGCTTGGAATTCATCCTCGGCGTGTTTTCTCCGTATGTCGAGACGATATTTTTGCGCCTTTAAGGGAGGGCGCCGGCAAATTCATCTCAGAGAGACCTTTCTTTGGCTGTTTCAGGGAGAGACAGCTCTATCTCCTTGGTTTCTTAATCACTCTGCACCCGCTTTCGCAACACTATTGATAAGTCCCACAATCACAGTCGTGGCGCTCCATCGAGCTTCTTGAAGAAAGCCGGGCAGCAGGATATGCAGGCTCTCCAACTCTTTAAGCTGTACGGGGCTTGTGCTCCTGGAGGCCCGGAACAGGCCCGGCCCCTTCTCGGGTTGGGTATGGACCTCTGCTTGCGTGAGGAAAGAGTGGAAGTTTGCTCAGTTGCTGAAGTGAGATGGTCTGGGTCTCATGATGTTGTTGTCTTGTCTGCTTCGTGATGAGTCTTTACTGGAAATGCGTACATAGCCTCTTCCTGCATTCCATCGTGTGCGCTGCAGTCGTCAGGGGTCTAGTTCTTGTCGCGTTGCGAGATCGTAAACCAAATGCAGGAGGCAAAACAACCAAGCGCAGTGACCCGCCGTGCTTGCCGTCGCTTGCGATGCTGGAGCCACATAAAACCAAGGTCACAGACATCCGCAAGGTGATCGATGAGTGCAAATCCGAGATTCAGGCTGCGAGTGAGGACGGCAACGAGGAAGAAGGCGATGCGTTGGGTGCCTTCGAAGAAGATTGCAGACTCAGATATCCCAAAGCACCCGAAGCAAAACCGGAGGCAACTCCGAAAAAACGAGGCCCTCAGAAAAAAGCAGTCCCTCTCGCGAAGCCTTAAAAGGGCCCAGTACCCCAAGTCAAATCTCCAGAACCTGGAGTCCGAATCCCGAGGTGTGGACGCCTACGGCCGCTGACCAGTGGAGATCTGCCTTGGCGGTTTCACTTCTGCTGGACTGCAAAGACTTTTTCTCAAGCTGCAAAAGTGCAGAAAGTCTTTGCTTTGCTCCTCTGTTTCCTCCTCCTGTTTTTGCCCCAAGCTGCAGCTCTGCACACTTGGACTTGAAACTCATAGCTCCAACTCTCCCACGTCTTCACCATCTTCATTCCTCTCGGTCTCATGCGACCTGCCCTCCTGCCTTAAAAATTTGAATCTGCCCATCTAGCACTTCGTGTGGCTCTCCTGGTTCCCAGGTTGGAGCAGGGCCTTGGGCCACAAGGTCTGGAAGCAGCATTGAGGTGCTGTGCCAAGGCCAACGTGTGGCAAAGGCCCTTCGATGTCTCGACAGCTGTCGGCCTTCGAGCGAAATTTTTCCCGCTATAGCCAGGGCTTTGGCAGCATCCCACGTGGCCGATGCTAAAGGCCGGTCCGTTTTCTGCTTCAAGTCTTTCTTTCAAGGGTTCTTGTTCGGGAGAGGCCGGAGCTCTGCAGCCGATGCCTGCGCTCGAGCAGGCAATATCCCGGCGGGTCCGAAAGGATGGGAGGCTAGGAGACTGCACAACGCAGGTCGTGCTGAGATGGCTACCCCGCTTCTGCAAAGCTTGGGTTCTCGGTGGGCGCAAAAGCCGCCGGCGTGCCTTGCATGTATCTGGGCCTCATGGGCAGTGTAACTTGACAGGCAGATCAAGAGATGCTGCTAGGCAGGACGACGTACTATGCATTGCGATGCAGCTCTTTTTCTGCCCGAGGTTGGGGGACTCTGCACGTGCAGCAGGCTCCTCTGCTGGCGTCTTGTTGACCCGTAGGGCTTGGCGCAGGCGGCGAAACCCCGCAAACACGACAAGAGCTGGGGTTGTTCTTTAGTCGTGTACGTCTGTACGACTGCGCATTCGCATGTTCCTTAGCGGTACGATTGGGAGGTCTCTTCTATGGATTCGTGAAGGTGCCGCCGTCAGCCGTGGATGTTCGACTGACTCGGTTTGTGCTGCGGCCTGAGGGTTTGGGTTGTAAGACGTTATGCATAGCCCAAATGTACAAAGAAGTCGAATAACAAGGCTGGGGCACAGTATGAGTTGCGTGCAGGTTGGAGCCATTGCGCCCGCTCCTGACACAAGCCTGGCAGCGACGCAGCCCAGAGGGAAGCCACTTGGATGCTACCCTTTTTATGCAGTCGGCATAAAAAGCAGTGGCATAAAAACGCCAGGCGACCTCGCAGATGTGATTCTGTTTGGCCCCTGCTTGGCAAGAATATGGATCAATGGAACGGAGCTTGCCTTAATGTGCAGGTATGCAAGCAATACTAAGTGCAGGTGAGGGAACTGCGATATGGAATGCTTGAGGTATGGGCAGCGCGGAGTTATGGAGCTCCCAGCAAAGTGGGCCAAAAAGTTCAATCCCCCAAGCCGAGAGCGAGCACCCGGCACACCCTATTTTACATGCAGCTGCTGTAGCGACCAGCCACACGGTTCAGAACCTTCGTGATCAAGAGGAATATTCTTTGGCCCATATGCGTGGCCTTAGCCACGCTGACACATCAGTCTGACACACCAGTCGTCGCAGTCTAGACATGTCTAGACGTAGCGGAGTTGGGTAGTGCCATGCGCTTTGAGTGCCATGGTGTTCGAAAGACCTTCCCGAGCACCAGCCGGGTCTTCAGCCGCCTGGTCACCATGTGATTCTGTAAGACCACGTCATGTGACAGAGCAGCACAGGCTTAGTGCATAGATGCATCCGAGGCCAGCTGAAACCAGCCTAGCAGAGAAAGCAGCAAAAGGTAATGATGGTGATGCTGACGAAAAGGAAGATGGTGCTATGATGGTCATCACCTCTACATGGTAGTGATCATCAAGGTCAGGCTCATAAGTGCTAACAGCGCACAGCTCAACAAGAAGGCCATTGGCTTTTGGCTTTGGCAGGACAAAGGCTGCATCAGCCAAAACAATTGGCCAGCTTCGTGCCTTGCGTGCCCGAGTCGAGGGGCATCACCTAGGCCATTCCCTGCATTCCCGAGGAAATACGGCCAGCCGTGTCACAAGCCCGCTGGAAGTCCATGCGAAAAAAAGTCTCGCATAAGTTACACATTGTTTACCATGGTTCATGTCCCCTAACATACCGCAACATACTGTAATATACTTGAGCATACTACGATGTACTATGCAGTATACTACAGTCGTAATATCTCGCAGAGAGCCTCTGGGAAGCCCTTTTTTGAAGCCCATGCGCTGAGGCGCCTCGAGCGCCGAAGCTCAAGCGCCGATGGCTCCAAGTCCCCGTGGCGCCTGCGAGTCTCGAAGCCGGGGCCCCAAAACGGAGCAAAACCGTACGTACAAGTTTGGGGCAAAAGGCGGTACGTTTAGGATCCCTGGTTAAGGATTTAGATGTGTAGATGGGGTCCAGGTGCAGGTCGTGGAGGTTTCTCTTCGAAGCTCGACCCCAAGCCCCGATAACTGAGGCCACGCTCGCCAATGTGGCACACTTGGAGCCACCTGACTGCAAACGCCAAGCGGATCTTGAGCCGTGAGAGCCAGCATGCGCAGGCTGGACATGATCTTGCCAGCCGACCGCGAAGTCGAGTTGCTCCCGAGGCCAGTGATCTCTCGAAGTGACCCGGTATGATCTGCTGGCAAACCGCAGGCCCTACACCAGCGGCTCTGTGTCTATCTCAGCCGAAGCGATGTTTAGTGCGGAGAACTCCACATTCAGCACCCGACCCTCGACAAGTGCATGCTCTGGAGGGAGCTCTCGAAGCTTTCGTCCGAGGGCTTGGTGGAAGTCCGGTCACCGACGCAAAGGCTGGAAAGGCACCACAAGCCTTGCAGATTCCAGCATGTCGACATCGGGAAGCTTCAGGTGCCCGCAAACACCACAGAGAGACTTGCGGGGATACGAGACATTCGAGCAGCTGCTCCAGCCGGGATGGCGAACAGCCGCCGAGCTCTGTGCGAGATCAAAAGAGGAGGAGGACGCGGATGAGGACTCAGGAGACGATGCTGGCCCAGGTGCACCAAGTCGACGCGCCTCAGCGAAGAGGGACGCTGTGGTCCTTGGAGTCGGAAAGCCATTTTGGAAACTTAAGCAGATGGAGCAGGACACAGCCGCAAAGGCGGAAAAGCCACTTTATCAGCAAAAGCGGAATGCCCTCAAGCAGGTGACTTCCAGCAACCTTTTTGCAATGCAGGGGCAGCTGGACTCCCAAGCACAGGAGAGCTCCTCCTCGGCATCATCTACCGATGCAACGTCTGTATCTTCGGACAGCGTGGATCCGCTGCTGGCGACTGAAATAGGTCGGGCGGAACTCATCATGTAAACCAGCATGAACAGAATCTGACACGTCTTGAAACCGCTGCACGAAGCTCCCCGTCCTGCTCGACAGTCAGCGAAGCTCTGTCCTTGAAGGCGACCTACTTCCTCAGAGAACCAGTCCGTGGACAGCCACGTTTGCCAATGCAAAATCCTCTACTGACCCGCACATGGCCAGAAGAGGAGGTGGGATGTCCACAGCCTGAACCCTAAGCCCAAACCCGAAATCTTAAGCCCAAACGCCTGGAAAACTAGCCGGGGCTAGGAGGCAAAGAGGCAAAATGCCAGGCCTACACTAAAACATGCTTTGCGAGTGAGTCGAAGCCTGTCACGCCAGACTTGCCCTTTAAAGCCTAAACAACTTGCACGGAATTTGCGATTGCGAGCGACGCAACAACTTGCCCACAAGACGGTCCCTAAGAGGTTTGGACGAGGAGATGATGGCCATGGCCATGACCTCGGTCTAGGGTAAATAAGGGTCAGCAGGGTTCGGGGGCTTTCAGCAGACCTAGTTTCGAGGAATCGGATGGAGTCCGAGTTTGGGCTTTTGTAGCTTCAAGGGATTCCCTGAGGCAGAGTTCGCGGTCGCCGCTCAGCAAGCCGCCATGCGCGAGGTGGAGGAAGCCACACTTCCAGCGGAGGCCAGTGCAATGAGGGTATGTGGATCAGGCTAGCAGCACAGGTCTCTCGGCAGGATGTCGTCAACTTGACGTGCAGTATCCAGTACAAACAAGGTACCCGCAAGAAATAAGAAAGCAGAGTTGTGTCCCACATCGTGGGCCCATTCTCTAGCAAGTGACACTGCTGGAGTATTTCTATACTCCAGGAGGGAGCAGGTTCCGAAGCGGTGGCAGGCATTAGTGAATGGGACAGCCGAGACGGTCATTGCACTATCGAGGATGATGCGGATTACGAGGAGGAGAATCATGAGGCCAATCTGATGCTGACGACGATGATACTGATGACGGCGACTACGACGGTGTTCGCGACCATGAATGGTGATGAGGATGACGGCGACGGTGCTGATGTCACGAATATCCCCCAGCAGTATTGCAACTGCGAGGTGTCACTGCGTGGGCAGTAGCGGAAAATGAGGTCATCTTTCCATATCTTTCAATCTGGAGGCTTCTGGTGCGAGTATATAAGTCATTAAGTTTCGCAAAGTTTGGAACCGTCCGTGCGGAAAGTATCAAGATGTCAGAAGGCCGGAACCCGCTCTTTGCACCTTTGTTGGTCGCACGATCACCGTAACTGCGAGGCACTTCCGGGAGTCTACTTCGGACACATGGAAAGCCCACGGTCTACGCTTCTGCCAAAGACCCCGAGGGTTGTCCTGTTCTCAGCAGCCGTTGATTGGGACACGCCCATTCCAGAGAGCAGCTTGACGGCTGAGGGTCGACTGCAAAAGCTGGAGCACGAGAAGCTGGATCAAGATAATGTTCGCGGTGCATTGCCACTGATGTCCTGTGTCTCTGTCGCGCTGCGAGTCTGTGCAGGTACATCAAAGAAAGCTCCTGTGTTTGCCGCACAAGGAGCACCGCTGCAAAAGGCACCGGTGTTGGCATCCTTACCTCTGTCAGGACCGCGATTTCGACCTCCTCAGGACTGTTCTGAGTGCATAGAAGGTGAAGCAAAGAGGTCTAAAGAGGTGCGTTCAGACGTAGATCGTGACTGGTAGTGTGGGTGTGACTTGTCTGCAACGCTGAAGTCTCTCGAAGGGGCCAAATTAGTGGAGCAGCAGATCAGCCCAGCGAAACCTGCGCTCCTGATAATTCCGTGTCCCTTCTTCAAGTCCTCGTCCTGGTCTGGGGCAACAGTTGACCGCACGAGATGGCAGGATGAATCTGCTGCCGGCGACAGAGGACGTTGACTTTATGGAAGGCTGAAGGCACGCGATGAGTGAAGACCGTGGGGCGAGGAGCAGAAGTCTACGACGGCTGGAGCAAACAAGCGCAAAATGGCAGGGCACTCTGCGAGCTTGGACTGCGTGGAGGGTTCCTTCGAAGTTTTCTTGAGATGTTGAGCTCGGCGTCTCGGTGTACCCAGGCCTCGACTTGGGAGCATGGTAAAGAACTCGCTTCGAAAGGGCCGCTGTCTCCGGAGGAGGAGGAGTGCAGAGATCTCTGATTCTTCGAGAGCTCCGCTCTCAGTGCCAGCTGGGCTGCAGGAGCGCATCAAGGAGGAGAAGGCACAACGCCATGAAACCCATCGGGACCGGTGCCTGATAAACCCAGCAATGCAAGATGCGTTCTAGAGTCTCGTGTATCTGCCACAGCTCAGCAGTAGCCGGCTGGGGCTTTTCGTCTCTCTTGCCAGTAATCTGAACTTGACATGCTGCTGGTCAGGCTCAGTACGACGACTGGCGCAGGCCCTCTGAAGTTTTTTTATTGTTGACTGGATAACACTATTTTGCAGCTAAACCTGAAATCCATGCGACCGAGGCAAGTGCTGCTATGTGCACGCCATCTGACTACACACATCAGCCGCTTCGAGACGGACCCACTCGTCGGTGCTGGCAAAGGGCTGTTTTAACTGCGAGAAGGAAGAATGCTTCCCAATTTGGGTTGATTGCAGACCCAGCTTTGGTTCGGCCCCAACGAAACAGAAAAAGCCGAGCATTAAGAACTCGAAGCAAGCACCATTCCACCAATCATACGGTTTTAGTCACTCTCGTGAATGTTTATGCATGAAGGAAGCACCTTCATGCACGGACTTGCCTCAGGCAGAAGTGCAAGTTGGGTTGCCCCAGTGTGCTTATTCCAACTTATAAGTTTGTTGTTGTGACGAGTAATGGCAACATGTGGCAACGGCAACCTCGCTCTCCTGATCATGGTCGACGCCTGAAGACCAGCTGCGTAGACCCTGAGCTGAGCAAGAGAAGCTTCGACAACGCGCACCAGTCGCCCATTTCATGCGCTTTGGTTCGTAGATTCTGCAGTCTGTAGGCATGACGGTCACCAAGGCAGCGGTTGGACATGGGCTGTCCTGAGGACGCTCCCGCAACGCTCGAAGAAAGTGCGTCCATTGCAGGTAGACTCGTGGTATCTTGCTGTCTCCTTCCAGGACCCTCCCCAAGCAAATCAGATAACGCAGCGGCTGCAGGACAGTTACCTGATCGTGGAAACATGTGGACACAGACCCCCGCATGACAATTTTCGATTTCAAGCATGTCCATGCCACAAGAGTCAACTACCTACCAACTTCATGCATATGATCTAGCAACAGCCCAGCTTGCAAAGAGCGCAGCCGTTGATCCAAAGGTGTGCAGTAGCCTCGTGCCAGTCCGGAGTCCAGTAAACTCACAAACCCGCAGCAGCCTCAGCTGGCGAACGGTGGGAAACTGCTGTACATGCTGTGTTTGCCGCATGCAGCGGGCGTGGCGGTCACAAGACAGAAAGAACGCATGCAAGAAAGAATCAAAGAACCGGGGCGCGCGTAAGATATATTATGAACCGGTATCGCCAAAATAGGGGGGTTTGGTCATGAATACTTCGCGGTCTCTGGAAGTGGATGTCGCTGTTAGTGGCTGTACAGTGATGGGTGCCAAGCTGGCCATGTTTCAAGACCGAAGCGCAGAAACGGCAGTCTGCGGTCGCGATGCTGGACGGTTGCTCGGCAGTTTGGAGTGACACAAAGCTCTGCCATCGCAAAAGATCCGAATCCACGGTCTTTTCCAGTGCTTTCAGGCGCCTCCATGCCCGCCGTACGGGATGTGCCTTCGACCCGCCAGGGCCATGGAGGCTCAGTGGTATGGCCGCTGGCGGAGGGTGGAGGATCTGCATAGCCCCTCGCAGTTTCTGCTTGCAGCTATCCTGGAGGCATGTCCTTCCCGTAGACCGCTTGGCAGACGAGGCAGGCAGCCCTGACAGCACGCAAAGTCCTTCGCGGCACATGTGCTCGCATGTACACATGTACAGCGGGTCGTGCTACGGACATTTGATTTGCAGTTTACGACGGGGTTTTGGTTGGAAGGGTGACAGGGCTGGCGCGAACAGAAGTGCTTACGGCTACAATGGGACACAAGCGCTAGTCGTGAACCTAGTTGTATGGCGATGATGATGACAGGACAACGGCTGGCACGACAAGGTGTAGGGCTCGAGGTTCGGGATGTAAAGGCCGTGAGTGTAGGCTATTTGCGGTTTAGGGTGTAGTACTTACTAGGATGCTCATGCCTCCCTGCCTCTTGAGTTGCTTTGGGGTTGAGGGTGCAGCATGCAGGGGGGAAAGGGCTTCGATGGTGGGATCATCCTTCCCCCCCTGCGTGGGAGAAGGTGGTTGCCTCCTCAGCCCGGGGATCAGGCGCTCCAGGTTTGGGTTTTTGGTGCTTATCAAGGTTGGAAAGTTAAACAAAGGGTTTAGAGGGAGGTCCTAACTTGGATTGTAAACGCCCAGGCTCCCCCCGTGTCGCCTTTCTTCTCTCAAGCTTCCACGGCAAGGCTATAGTGGCATAGTCATAGTGCGATACATGTCGCCGTGCTTGAAGATAGGGTCTCAGATATCCTGTTACAGGTACATCCCAGCACCCACGCACCATCGCCCACGTCTTGCACAGGCGCCATGGCCACGAGCGAGAAAGGCAAGGGCAAAGGACCTCCTCCTGCTCCGAAGGCTTCAAAGGGCAAGGGCGGCAAGGGCGGCAAGGGCGGCAAGGGCGGCAAGGGCGGCAAGGGCGGCAAGGGCGGCAAGGGCAAGGAAAGCAAAGCTGCATCGGGACTTGGTCCGCCCAGCAAGGCAGATGCAGGCATGGCTTGGTTCCACAACGCCAAGATGCAGCACGACGATGGCCACTGGGAAGCGGAGGCATTAATGAACGGCTTGGGTTTGAACCTGGCATATCCTCCGTCGTCGCCTCAGCGCGACACGCTGATCGCTGAAAGCCCCTTTCTGGCAACCCTCATGATGCTGGAAATTGGCCGCCGGCATGTGCAGATGTTTACAGAGTATGCTGCGAAGCCCAAACAGGTTATCGACATCAAGCTTGGCGATGGCCGCACCAGAGCCGACGAAGTCAGGGTGGCAACTGTAGAGCTCACGGAAGAAGAAAAGCACGAACGTCTGGCCGGCCTCGAGGAGTTCGCGGCACGATGTGGGCTCCGAGCAGACTGGGAAGAGCGTGCTGAGCAGTGGCTGGAGGGACATCCCAGAGCCGCCGATCGCTCCTCCATGGAAGAGATCGCTTCCGCAGAGCTCCGCCTTCGCTTTCTGGCTGTGGCCGACTCCAAACGCAAAAAGAACGGAGCCAGCTCTGAAGAGAGAGACAAGCAAGAGAAGCTGAAGCGAGAGACGGAAGCGGCGATGCAGGCAAAGGAGAAGGCAGCTGCTGCGAGGCAGAAGGAGCGGATGGATCATTTTCGAGGCCTCGACCCGGCCAACATTCTGAGCATCGCATGGCCCAGCGCCATAAGCTCCTACGTAATTGACGGCGGTAGTGGCGGGGTGATGCTTGTTGATTTGGGCGCCTCCTGCGTCGTCCTGAAACCTCAGGGCAAGGCTGCAGCTTTGGAGATGATGGCGCAACACGTCGCTGACGTTCTTGAAGTGCCGATAGCTCATGTGCGTGTGGTGACTCGTGCGCAGGAGGAGTTCGGGGAGATCCAGGCTAGTCTGTCGAGGTTCATCAATGGCGATTGGAAGCAAGCGGAGCTTCTAGGCGTTTGGGATCATGCAGATGGTGTGCGGGATATCGGTGGGAATTTCTTCGGAGTCCTGGAGTTTGCAGCAGGGCATGTGCTCATGGGCCATGAGGGGCACGATGCTCTACAGGCTCCTGATCCCAAGCTGATGCATCAGCTTGGCCGCGTGTGCGCCATGGATGTCTTAATCAATAACCTCGACCGGATCCCCCTGCCAGTGTGGCAGAACGAAGGCAATTTGGGCAACGTGATTGTGGCGAGAGACACTGTCGTGGGAATCGACCAGCAAGTAAACCTGGTGATGCCAGGAAAAGGGCTAGACAACTATCTGGCAAAAGTTGCGGCGCTTGTTGCAGCCTGTTCGCCGGAGGGAGACCCAAGCATGATCACAGCCAAGTTGCGCAAAGCTTTGGAGGAGAACTGTGCAGCTGTGATCACTGACAATGCCGCCGCTGATTTCGTCCATGGCCTGCGACAAGGCTTCGAAGACATCGCACATCACTGGAGAGGAGGATCGCTGAGGAAGGGCCTTGAAAAAGGTCAGGAGGCATGTTTGGAGACATTCATCATCGACACCCCTGCCATGGATCACACGATTGGAACACAGCCGCAGCTGAGCACTCTGGATGCCGTGTGCGAGTTTGTATGCACGGTTGCTGAAAAGATTTCTGCGGACATGCCAGCCTGACAGATCTGGACCTTTTTCCTTGTCGCCAGACGATTTCTGTGCCGCATAGCGACTGTACTTGGCTGGCTGCCTCGCTTTGCTCGCAACAGCTCCGGTTTGGAATCCTGTCACATGTCCCACGAAGACGAATCTCTTGAAGGACCGCAGAGGGGGAGGACTGGCTTTGTAGAAAATCGCGCTGGCGCCGAAGCGATAGTTCTAGAACTCGAGAGAGCACGTGCGGTGCCTTCTGCGCAGCGCAACAAAAGGCAGGCTTAGGAAGAACACGGATTTTGTGGGCGACACCCTGAATCCTAAACCTGCTGCATTTAAAACCTGCTGCATTTCCGTATGAATCCTAGCCCATAAACCCCAAAAGCCCTTAAAGCTCTCCAAGCCTTACACAAGCCTACGGTGTAAGCCCCGATGTGCCCGGTGGAAGACCGCTCGGTGGGGTGTGAGCTTGCTTTTCAATGTGGGAGTCTGCTGCCTAGACGAAGGTCTCAAACTGAGCCTCTTGAGCCTCCGAAAATCACTGCGTAGAAGGGCACCTCCTCCTGCTGCTTGAGGGGCCTCAAGGGCTTTGGCCCACAATGCAGCCCATTGGGGCTAAATCAGGCGCTGACGGCAGTCTTCAGCCTTGTCGTCCGGGGCTTATGAGGCCGCAGCTTGCTTCGCTTTGTTCAAATCCGTGCCCTGTACGCTGGTAGGCGCACGTAGGCGATGCGAGGCTTCGCGTGTACGTCTTGATGCCAGTCGGTGCTGCAATACTGTTGGCTGTTGGCTCGTGAGATTGTTTGATGGGCACGATCCGCCCATCTGAATTGCTTGAAGTTTGAATTATGGAGCGCGCAACATGCCTGCTCTTGTGGCTTGCCGCCTTCCTTCCGCTGGGGTCGGGAAAGCCGACTTGCACCCGCGAGGAGGGATGCTCGCAGGACTCGCAAGGCTCCCTCTTTCTGCAGCGAGAGACGCTCTCAAGGATTTCCCAAATGGCGACCGAGGACCGTACACGCCGTATGCGAGACGAGTGCAGTCATGCCAGGATATCGTGTCGACGAACTCTGTCCCGCCGCAGGAAATCTACGAAGCCCTCGGGATCACCAAAGCGACCCGAACTCGCGCTGCTGACGCCCGTTTCCTGATGAGAGCGACCTGGCAGGCATTTCTCGGCATGGCATGTTTCTGAAGAAAGGAGCGTGTTCAGGACACGGCAGCACAGCACGTGACTGAAGGGGAGACGGGGAGACGCCCGGAGACGCGACATGCCAAGCGCTGCTGAGGCCAGCTTCGGGCCTACACGCGAGACCTTGTCCGAGTTGAGCACTTCGGACAAGACAAGAGTGTTCAGCCGTTCCCTTTATATGTTTCTACACCGAAGATTTCCCAGAAGAGTCTAGACGCTTGAAGGGTTGAGCTGTCGCACAGGTCAGAAGAGCCATCCTGATTGGATTCTGGAGCAGATGAGCCTTCCAGTCGAGTCCCTTCGCGAGTACTACCGCGAGCGCGTGAACCCTTTCTACAAGTCCGACGTGGACAGCGAGCGCGACTTCAAGCCTTACACCCCCTGCTCCCCTGGATCTCGCTGGAGACGATTCGTCTTCATGCTGAGCGACAACAGGAAGCAGGTCCAGGTTGCTGGCGGCCAGATCTTTGTGGAGGGCGCATTCCGCTCAGATATTCCGACTGGCCTGTTTGCTTCTCGCTGGAGCGGTGTCTCAGCTATAGGAAAACATGTGTGCATGTCAAACACCGCTTTACATAAGCGGCGAATGTGCAAGCTTGTAAGTAAGGACTCGGGAACTACTCTGCCTACATTTGCTTTCTGGAAGAGGGTGTCGGCAACGATGTGCACCTGTCCAGCGACCAAAGCTGTCACTGGTCGGTGCCACTGACGAACATGCCAAACCCTGCTCTATTCGTGCCGCTTCGCTGCAGCCAGGCTAGCTTCGTCACAGCGTGATGCGGCGGTGAGGTTGTTAGCTTCAGATCTGAGGTCGGACCAGTCCAAAGTCACGGCCGTTTCGATGCCTTTCCAGCAGGGCCTGCCCGACACACTACTCTTGCAGAGTCACTCTGAGCCCTGCTCGCTGGACGAGGCCCGGGCAGAAAGGAACCCTTCCAGCCACGACACGAACGGCTCACGCCAGGCTCTCAACCAGGTCGCCCAGGGGGAGCAGCTCTTGATCCAGGCGGGAGTTTTGGGAGCCACAGAGGGGATGGGTCTTCCGGTCTTCCACTTTTGCTGTGAAGCCAGGCCCAGGGCGGCATCTATGCCTTCCATCCTCGGGTTCAGCTTCATACCAACACGCCCGGAAGCCCGATGCCCGGGCTTTGCGTGCCCCCATCCTTTCTCACCGAAGCAAACTGCAAAGCGCCGGAGATTCTGCAATCTCAGGCAGGGCCCTTTTCAGCTCGTTTTCCTTTCCGCAAGCTGCACGTAGGCTTTGTCTGTGCGTGAGCACTCGCCCTCGCCCGAGGGGCCTGCGGTGCCTGGCCTGCGCGCGGAAGTGCACGTGCTGAGCTCCAGCCCTTCAGGTTTCGTCAGCGAGACATTGAGCCAACCCAGCTTCGCGTTCTTGGACCCTCAGATTAACTATCCTTCCTCCAGCAATGCTTGGACCCCCGAGCTGCCAAGAGACTACTATGCCATCCGCTGGACGGGCACGCTGACAATCCAGCAAGCTGGCGAGTACGAGTTCTTCCTGGAGTCGGACGATGGGTCGAAGCTCGATCTCGATGGCTCCGAGGTGGTGAACAACGGCGGCTTCCACGGCATGACGGAAAAGAGCGGCAAGGTCAATCTCACTGCGGGAGGCGGAGGGGTCCGGGGGTCGCTGACGGGAGTTTGATACTATCATAGGTGACCCTAATTGCAAGCTCACGTCACCCGCATCCCTCAGGCCACGCTCTGAACATTGAGTACTACGAGGGCAGCGGCGGTGCTGGAATCCGCTTTCGCTGGCAGGGCCCCGACAGCAGCGGCACCAAGGAGATCGTGCCAACCAGCGCCTTGCAGACTCCTCCGCCCAGCACATCGATCTGTCTTGCCTGTGGCTCACCGGGCGAGGTGGCTGCGCCTCAAGATCTTTGAGCGGATTTCGGGATGGGTTCTGGGCATTCTGGGCTCAGTGCAGCAGCGTGCCAAGATTCGTTAAGTCTTTAAAAGTGCCCAGGTGGCCAATGATCCAGCCAAGGGGCACCAGTTTCGGTTCTACACCACCAGGCTCTCGCGAGGGCTCAGGAGTGCCAGAGGAGAGGGGCTAAAGTGTAAAGGCGAACGGCTGAGCACAAGCCATGCCAGGGATCGTGCAGACCAAGACCTGGACAACCACTTCTTCGACCGATTCGCGGATGAGTTGTCCAAGTCGACCGTGTGGACGGCCAAAGCCCTGTCTGCCAAGGAACCGCGCCGTTCATGCTCCTGTTTAGCTCCCGCTCAGTTCGGAATGGTTCTCATGGGTTCTCCCCTCGTCAGGATCAGCTCCGCCAGCGCGTGGCTTGGGCATTGTCTCAGATCTTCGTCGTCAGCGCTAATGGCTTCGGGATGGACGACCGGACTGAGCTGTGGCTCAACTACTACGACCCTCGGCTGCCTCGGCCAAGCTTGAAGTGTTGCATCCCCATACCTGCATATGCCTGCATGGCTTGCACTCTGCAGAGCGAGCAAGGACATCTTCGTCCGCAACGCCTTTGGCAACTTCCGCGATGTGCTCCGGGAGGTCACCTACAATCCACTCATGGGCCGCTATCTCACCAACACAGGCAGCTCCTCCTTCGACTACAACGGCCGCTTCCCAAACGAGAACTACGCCCGTGAGATTATGCAGCTCTTCTCGGCGGCTCGGCTGCAGAAGCCCACATCAAACCACTCTCGAGCGAGAGGGTCACCCCGAAAAGTGTGCTGGCGAGGTGGGCCTGGACTTGCTGCACCCGAACGGGACACTCCAGAGGGATGCCCAGAACAACAGCATCCCGACCTATGGCATGGAGCAGATCGTCAACTTTGCAAAGGTCTTCACCGGCTTCCGGGAGCGACCCTTCCGACCCAACATCGAGAACGAAGACGACGACAACCTGATCGATCCGATGATCATGGACTCCCAGAGGCATGATGTCCACCCGAAGCCCGACTTCTACGGCGGCTTCCTGGGCGATGGGCTCCCTTCCTGTGCCGAGCCAGGGGTCCACAAGTTCCTTGCCAAGGGTGCCCGCTTTGAGTTCTATCCCGTGGATCACTTGGGGGAGGTTCTGGAAGTCTCCCAGGGTTCCGGACTCTATGATGCCTTCTGCTCCAAAGTTGGCAATGAGTGCACCTTCCCTGCTACCTTGCTGCTGGACAAGACCCTGCAGTGCGCTGGTGCGGAGTGTGCGGCTGGCGACGTCAGCATCGTCAAGGTCGGTGCCAGGCACTACATCTTCACCCCTCCGCCATGCGTATACTCGTATTTCAAGGCAGTGCCATTCAATGCCTCGGTCGGCCTCTTTGCCCTCGAAGAGGCGGAGTTTTGCCCAGATGGCTCGCATATTGAGGACCAGGCTGCCTGCGAGCAAGCTATTCTGGCCGTCTACGGCTCACACGACGGCAATCCCTACACCAATCCAAAAACCTGGTATCCCAAGGGCTGTTCGTACAGAGGGGGCCGCATGTACTTCAACACGGACCCCGTGGGCAGAACCAAGTGGGGCGACTACCGACCCATTTGCTTCGCACATCTGTTTGTCCACGAGGATGGCAAGGCCAGCGCAGACGGTGTCGAGGCTAACAACTTTGCAGTCCAATGGACAGGGGGAGTGCCCTCCAGCGGGATGCAGTTCTTGAAGATCGAGGCTGGGGCGGTCTTCAGTGAGACACCTTCCAAAGTGGATGCAGTCAAGCAGCTCTTCGTCGGGGCATACGTGCCGAACACGACGTGCTCAGTATGCGGGGGGGATGTGGAGGTGTTCCACCTTCCTGGAGACGGTCCGGCCATCACGGCCAACACGATCTTCAAGGTGGACGGTAAGTTCTACAAGAACACCATGAGTACTGTGCATGTCGCCGGTTCTACCCTTCGAAACCCACCCGCATTTCTGAGGGAGCAGGGGGCAAGGCAAGCGGATGCAGCCGCGCTGGCAGAAGTTGAGAGCCTCTTGGATCAGCTGTTCATGCACGAGAACACTGCGGTTTTCATCAGCAAGAGGCTCATCCAGAGATTTGGCACGTCGAACCCCTCAGCAGCATATGTAGAGGCAGTGCAGCTTGCATTCCGGGAAGGGGAGTACGGAGGCATGCTTTTCTCGGGAAAGTACGGTGACTTGGCCGCCACCGTCGCGGCCGTCCTGTTGCACAGCGACGGCGACATGGATGGCCATTTGTACCAGCAATTCCACGGCAGCCTGCGGGAACCCATGCTGAAGGTGCTTCACTTCATGAGGTCCATGGAATACCAGGACGTGGCCCAAGAAGACGTGGTTTTCCGCGAGCTCCAGGACGTGCTGGGCCAGTTTCCGTTCCAGTCGCCGACCGTTTTCAACTTCTACCTGGCGGAGCCTCAGCTCAGTTCCCGCTTTCCCGACTGTAGTCGCTTCCTAGTCTACAAATGTCTTCAGCCCCAAGCCCAGCAGGCAAGCGTCCGTATCCCGATGTTTCTGTGGAGCGCTGTTTGAGTTTCCTGCACCGGCAGCTAGGACTTCAACTTGCCCATGCCGACGACGAGCATGCCCGACTCGATGACGGAGCCGGAGCTGGAGCCCGAGCAGCTCGTGTCTCCCGAGTTTCAGATCTTCACGCCGCCGCACTTCATCGGATTCCTCAACGGCATGTCCTCCCTCATCAAGCCACCTGGCAGCGCCCGGCCCCACACCCCGCACTTCCCATAGCTCCTCTCCGACTCTTCCTGCACACATGCAGGAGCGGGGTCAGCGACCGGTGCGACAGCGGCAAAGGCTTCGGCATCCGGCCCAATGCCTACGACGCCCTGTCCTGGGAGGAGATTTGTCCCATGGGACGGCTCGTCTCCGATCTGGGAGATGAGAACGCCACCATCGAGGAGCTGGACGTCCTGCTCACAGGCTGAACTAACGGCTTGCTCGAAAGAATGGGAAGCTTCGTACATGGCAGCTCTGCAGGCTTTGCGTGCTGTTGAGAGAGAGAGTGCATGGCGCAGGCGGCCGCCTCACCGACGTTGCAAAAGACGTGGTTCGCAACTGGTCAAGCATATTTGAGCGTCAGCGCTTTGTCATCGCAACCGACATGGGTCAACCTTCGTGTGAGGCAGTGCCTATCGGCGTGCGCCGGAAGCCCAAAAACTGCAGCGTGCCCAGCAGGCGGGGGATCCAAAACAGATACGGCTCGCATATCCATGCGGTTCCCCAGTTCTCCCTGCAAGTATGGTCGCACCCGGATGCACCAGGTAGTTAAGGGGCCGAGACCATGGTTAGAGGATGCCGGAGCGATCGTTTCAGAGCCCAGCCCAAGACCGCTCCAGACCCCCGTCGCCATCAGGGCCACTGTGTGCTTTGGTCTCAAAGCCGGCCGACATGCCAGAGCAAATTCCATTCCCGGGCTTTGTGTCCGAGAACCATGGCCTCTGATTTCGAAGTCCGAACCCGAAACCTCAACACACAATCCGTGATTCCCAAAACCTCGAGATCCGTAACGTAACGACGTGCACTTGCGCTGTTCGGGCGGTCGCGCATACCCTCCGCTGGAAACTTTTTTGTTTGGGCTCCAGGCCTTGGCTCCGAAACTCTGAGTAAAGCCGCAATCCTGAACCAGACCCTCACAAGCCGAATCCCAAATGCAAGACACTCCATGGCCAAACCACGACTCCCTAACCCACGCCTGCAAATGGCCCAGCGAGAGAGCCTACTCGCAGAGGGTTTTCGCATGGCAGGCATCTGTAGCACTGTACTACAGCACTTCGTCCCTTTGACTTCTAAACCCGACCTGTATGGCCTACCGTATACGGCGAGGCGGTGGTGATGACCCCTGAGTTCAACACCTTCGGGGCGCCGCTGCCACAGGCAGCGCCGCGCGGGGCAAGCCTGGGTGCCTCAGAAGGCTCGCAAAAGCCCTACAAGGCCGCTAAGGGTTTAGGGAGTTTAGAGTCTAGGGTGGGGGGGACTTCGTCAGCTAGATCAGAAAAGCGGGGCTCCAAGGGCCCTCAGTAAGCTTATCCTCTTTGTAACTTATGCACGGACTTACTAAGCAGTGTGTAGGAGTTTGCGAGGCAGAGCAGATCTGTGCTTTTGACTGCCTCGTCAAATGCGCAGGCAGCATGATGTATCACCTGAAGCCGCAATAGGATGTAGGACATGACATGCTCACGTGCAGCATCCGCCTGGGTAGGAACTCTTGCAAGCTTCGCCATCTTTCTCAGGCCACCATCTTCCTCTTCTTGGCAGGGGGCGCCGACACTTGGAACATGTGGCCCAGTTTGCAATCAGTCGGGAGATGCGATTGGCACCCCGCCTTCTGCATCGTGCTCTCGAGGCTGGTGCCGCAAGACTGCGACCTCTACCAGGCAACGGGTCCCAAGGGTTCCGAAGGCTGAAAGGCCAGCAGTCGAATGTCGGTGCCAGTGTTGCTCTGGCATGGAGGAGTATGTGGATGTACGGACAGACCTGCACCTTGATCCAGAAGATCTGATCGCCATCAACGTGTCGAACCAGCCGTGCCAGAAGTTCGGTATCCATGGTTCTTTCGACTACTTGAAGCAGCTTTATGTCGCAGCCTCAGAGGGTTCCGCCGCTGAAGCCAGCGATGTCTGTGCGACTTAGGACGAGGGTGACTTGGCCTTCATGACCAACATGGGCTCGCTTGTGGAGCCCCTCAACAAGGATCAGTACCGCAACAACCTGAAGGAGAAGTGCGTGGGTCTCTTCTCGCACTCGGATCAGCCGCTGCTCTGAATTTGGAGGGTGCGGCCCAGAGCGGTGACTTATTGTGACTTGTTCGATGCAGACCTGACCTGTGCCATTAAGGCAGACCGCGGCGCAGACCTTGGCATGCCAGGTGGCGGGCAACAGTCCCAGAGGCGGGCCAGCAAGCCAGCAATGCTTCAAAGCCTCAGCGAGTCTTCACATTCTTGTGCGGGCACTCTCGGTGGGATGGGCGTGCAGGTGCTGGCGGCCGCATCACCGATGCGTTGGTAGCTGCGGCGGATCCGTACGTTGCCACCTCCTTCTCCCTGTCTGGCAGTGCAATCTTCGCGCAGGGCATGGTGACCAACAGGCTGCAGATGAAAGCGAGACGCTGTGACATAGTGCTGTGACAGTTGCAAGCGCACAGGCAGATCGTCGATGAGCAAGGCAACGCTCGGTTCCACGAGTTCGAGCTGTGGCGTGAAGCCATCTCCAACCTCACTCAGCAGCAGCACTCGAATGTCTTCAACGAGCTGTACGCCCAGGTGTTCCTGGATTCGATCAAGGCCACGGAGGAACTTGGCCGGGCCATCGAGGACACCGGCAATCGCGACTGAAGTCACACACACACTTAGACATCCACCGCGCAGCCACTAATCAATTTGGTTATCAAGCACAGCTTGATGTATCTCGAAAGCATGAAGCTTCCAGGGGGTCCGGTACCAATCTGGCCTCAAGGCTCATCTTCGCTTGATCTCAGACTTATTCACTGTACAAGGCAAACTCCTCCAAACCTGCACATTCGATTTCCATTGGGGTTCTAGGCTTAGCCCCAAGCCATATCACTTGCAGAGACACTTGCAGACACACTTGCAGGTACACCAAGCTGATCAGGCTTGGCTTCCCTCTCTGATGCATAGCTTCGTTGGGTACGGTAGCATCAGAGAGCCGTACCCCCCTGCTATTTTCAGCAATTCAGCACTACTGTCCAACGTGTTTCAAAAACGGTTCCTCTTGGTAACAGAGGTCCACACACACAGTAAGCCACTAAGGCGAAGCAACCTAGGGTCTGGACTCCAAACGAGGACGGTTTTCGTCCGAATATGGCTCAGCCCAGTGAAAGGTCAATGGTACTGTATTGTTGACAGTACTGAGTTTGACAAAGTACGGTAAATGAGCCCCGCTTTGCGTAAGTTTAAACGTACGCTTGGGGATGCGATTCCACTCCAAACTGATCATCTCTTTAAGGTCGTCGATAATGCCTTCGGCCGGAATGTCGAAACATGCAACCGTGGCACCATGATGGCGGCCACCAGAAGGCAGATTTTCAATCCAGAATCCTCGGGTCATCCGCAGCGGAGGCAGATGTTTCGGTGTCCGAGGGAGAATAAGTGGATCATCATCTTTTTCGCCATCAGGTGGAAGCGACGCTTGTGCAGCATCTCGTTTCATGGCAGAAAAAGCTACACGTACACTGGGTCGCTGTTGCGTGGGAGCAGGAAAACTGTACAGGCGAGTGCTCTCACTGTATGCAGGACAGAAAAATGTGAGTCAGGTCACAAGGTCATGCCAAGAATCTCTGGTAGTTTTTCCAGCAAGTGACATGTAATCCTGTACACGTCCGGTGTCCAAATCAAAATAAGAATCAAACGTTTCGGTTGGGACACTGTGCAACATACCAAAAATGGCAAGCACAACGGAGGTTAGCTCTGACCAGCATTTTTGCACAAGCCTTTGACCGTGCTGCAGGATTTCGGTGAAACTGCATCGGATCCCCAAGCGTGATATCACTCGCTTCAGAGGGAACAGGCGAACGCTCACGTTTGTCCTTCTTAGACTTCATGGACTTCGGAGACTTATTTGGTGACCGGTCCTTTTTCAGCCTTTTGGACTTCTTGGACTTCTTGGTCTTCTTGCACTTGTTGGAGGACTTCTTAACCCAAGACGCCACCTCTGTGGGTGCCGAGTCTTTGGGAGGATCGAAAGCCGAAGACCAGGAGCTAGCATCATCAGGAAGTTCATCATATGGTACCCCGTTGTCTTGACGGGAAGCCATGCCGGTGTGTCGAGAAATCAAGACGGAAACGGCTGGCGGCACCACATGAGTAAAAAAGGAAAAAACGCCTTCGGCTTCACGAGAGACAGAGAGAGAGAGGGGAGAGAGAAAGGGCGAAAGAGACAAAAAACCGAGCGTAACGCTCCTACGCGCTGTTTTGCAATGCGCAAAGACGGTTCCACTTCAGTGGTGCAGGCGCTCTAATCCAGTAATGATGAAAGTCCCAAAAATGTCAATTGGGAAAACGAATTAAGCAGACAAGTCGTCTGCTGTTCCAGCATGACAAAAGCTCTCACGGTGATGCATCTCGCTTGCGTTTTCGGGGTGACAAAGAATTAGCGCTCTCAGTAGGGAGGTTCAAGTCCACCGAAGAAGTGGTCTGAGAAGCTTGGTGCCACTGATTGTCAGCAGCCAAACGATCCGAAATCCAGCGAGAGGTGGCGGGAAACCAAGATTTCCACCACGTTTCATTGCCATTGGGTCCTTGATTTTTCACCCAATAAAATCGCCACGAAACAGTCGGAGAACGCGATCGGGATCGATCCGACATGGCGTGTACCGCTGAAAGCCGAACGCTGGAACTGAACAACGCAATTTAAAGAACCTAAGCGGGCACATTGCATGCAAGACTCTTCTGCATATACATTCTGTATTGCAACAGTCTTTTTTCATGCATGAAAGACTCCATGTATCTTAAGCCTCTCTCTGTACATCGGAGACCGGTAAAGCTTCGGTGCTTCGTACAGAGTACTCCAAGCCAGGCCAGCTGACTCCCCAATCCTGTCCTTCCCCCGTTTCAAAAGTAATCGGCCGGGGATTGTTGGGGGTGGACATCGGCAACGTAACGGAATGGGTGCTTGACAAAATCCAAATTTTGTCAATGCGTCCTGCGGCTTCACGCACCGCCCAGCGCTTATCTCCTGAAGGGGAGTGTACAAGCGGGTGGAACTTGCACAAATGTCCTTCATGTACAGTGCTGGAGGACTTGGATTTGTGATGCGCAGATCCAAGATATCCTCTCACGACCACTCCTGCGGAATTCTTCGTGGAGTGGTGCAGTTTTGACACGAAGTCTAACTTACTCTCTTCATAGTACACGTGTTGTGTGGCTTTGCCATAAAAGGAGCACACATGATCGTGCGGCGCCACATGTACAGCTTCGGCGCTAGAGCGAATGACCCTGCCCAACGTGAGGATGCCGACCAGGCCTTCGGCCGTGGTCCCGTGTCCCCAAAGATAATAGCAGTTGGTCTGCTCTTCAGGTCCTGGCATATGTGCCACTGGAAACTCCCAAACATGCAATGCTTCTTGGGGCATGGCATACGCCTTGGCATCATGCTGAAAAATTGTCTTATATGGTATCTTGCTGGCCAAAATGGACCGGGCAAGAGTGACAATCTCCCGTTGGCCAATAGGAATCACAGGCAGAAAAGGTCGGTCTGCCTGGCCAAATCGGGTCAACAAAAATTTCAGCACATCCTCAACATCCTCTTTGAGGATTTTTGAGACTGGCAATGAACGTTGCCGAGTAAAAGTGATGCGATCAGTGAATCGTCGCATATGAGAATGTGGGATAATAGGCCACGTATGCAAGCCTTCGGTTGTGAGAAAGTTCTCATGATAATGCAAAACAAAGAACATATACGCCAAGAGAGAACTCATTCCCTCCTCATAGAAATCGACAGCATTGCGGCCTTTGGCTCGAGCTGTGATTTGCTCTCGCAGTTGTTCATAGCTGCTGCGATGAGCAGCATGAAATAGCTGTTCCTCATCAACAGAAATCAAACCGGATTGAGCAGGAGGAACTGGGCTCTTTGGAGCCGAATTCTTGGGAGGTGTCTTGGGCGCCGTGTTCTTGTGAAACTCCGGTGAGGGAGCTGCCGCAACAGGCTCCTTGTTATTCAAAATCGGGCCTGTCTCCGGTTTGCTTTGTGCATTGCCGGGAGCTCCAAAAGCTTGAGCAGCCCGATGTAATGTATCAGTAGCTGCTTGAGAATGTGAAGCAGGAGCTCGAACTCTGGGTGTTACTGGCCTTTGGCTCAGAGTCCCAGCAGGAACAGTAGGTACCCATTGCCCCGGCGGTCGCTGTGGACTGTTGCTGGGCCCTTTGTTTTCATGAGGCCGGGAACGGACAGAAGCCGGCTCAATAGATCTCGGTCTAGGCCGGGGTGGCATGTTTTCTAAGCTGGCAGAACGAAAAGGTGGGCGCATCGGAGGAACTGCACTGACCGACCTTGTTGGTGGTCGAGTGGGAGGCTGAGGGGGAGGCAGAACTGGTCGAACTGGGGCCGCGGGAGGTCCCTCAGGTTGACGTTCATGCCGATGGTGTCGACGCCGTCGTCGTCTCGAGCGACTGCGATCATGACGCTCACGGCTGGGGTGAGTAGACCTGGCCGGCTCACCCGGTGTGAGTTGAATTGGAAGCGGAGCTCGAGGTGGTGGGTGTACCGAAACCGACCGAGCTCTGCTAGCTTCCTGAGGAGTCGAAAGAATTGTAACCGGAGGTTGTGGTCCGCTTGAAGTCTGCACTCCAGGGGGTCCTCCGTAGAAGTGAAAATGGTATTGCTGGGCCATGGCTCGGGGTTGAAATATTCCTTCAACAGGCCGATACCCAGCTGAAAACCAATGTAGCTATGGTACTGAATCAGTAGCTCACGTGCACATTAGGAACAACAACATTGCAAAGAAGCAGCGAAACTCTCAATCGAATGGCTTGTTTGTTGACTTCATTGCAACGCATTCACAGGAAAACCTGCCTGTACATACAGTTGCTTGAGTCTGCGAAGTTGTCCCGGTCTTGACTCGGGGGGCCAGGAATACTGGCGAATCAAAGATGCTCGAGAAAAGTATCCCGAGGCTGCCAGCTGCCACGATCCAGCGCTGTTGGGCGAGCGGATCTGCCACGGTTGCTCCGGGAGATTAAAAGTTGCTGAGCGAGTCTTGGCACAAATGGTAAAACCCAACCATTGATGGTCTGACACAGTTTCCAACTGAATCCCATCATAAAAGTTGGGATCGCAGAATCTCCGGAGTTGGGACGACAGTACAGTAGAATTTTCTGAGGTCCCAGAATCAGTCTGTTATCGACGTAACGGAGAAACAAGAAAGACGATTGGATGGCTGTCGGCAAAGATTGCAAAAACTGCCGCTCGGCCAGGAGTACAGGAAGTCCGGAGAGGATCGGCGAGATTTGATTGCCTATACACGTCCCCTCCACTTGCTGCCTGCACTTTCCAGCAGCTGTAAAAACTCCCGTGGCGAAGGATAGATCCACAATCAGCGGAACATCAGAAACCCAACACCTCTTCAAGTTTGATTTTGTTCGCCCCCGAGGTTTGCCCGGGTGTCCCGTTTTTGACAACATACCGATCGAAAGGATCGAACAGCCAGAAGTTTGGCAGTATTCCTGGACAATCAAATGCACTGCGTGCATGATGTCTTTTCGGGGAACTGCATTGAAAAATCCCACGAGATCGTCGTTCCATTCGACGTCTTCCTCTTGACTGGGCTTCGCCCAATAAGCATGAAGAGACTTCCAGAGCTGTGGCATGCTCTGCATGCCTGGGCTGTCAGCAAACAGCGTCTTGACCATTAAGGTTAACGCAATGGAAGTCAGCTCCAACAGCTTGCTGCACAACGAATTGGAATACGAAATGATAGTCCGTCCCTTGGCAAACTGTTTTTTCCGTTTCAGGAACACAGTGCCCTGGGGCAGTGGAGCTGTTTCTTTGAAGGCCCAGGCGTATCTTCTGGACAGATCTCGAGGAACGCGCTTTAAAATGCGCTGTCTCCATTCTTCAGGGGTACCATCAAGAGTACGAAACACAGACGGATCGTTCCATGTGGTGCTAACTCCTCGAAGGAAGAAGCGAGGACAATAGCACACGACATGATTCGGATGATGATCTTCGTTGTACAGAACAAAATCCGAGTGCAAGGCAGACTTCACCTTCTGTACCAAAGCCCAGTGTAGTCTGTCTGATTGTTCCAGGGCTGCAACGTGTTGCTGCCACTGGTGATCACAAAAGGATTGAAAAATTGGATGCAACGTGGCTGGTAGCTTGTGTCTTTTGAGCCACTGATCAAACAGAGCTCTGGACTTGGCCATCCAGTGATTGCGGCCTGGGAAAAAGGTGCTCGCGGCACTGGCCGATAAGATGCTCGAACAGCCTGGTAGTAGCTTGGTCAGGTTCTCCAAACCTGTGGCTACGTGGCCAGACACGAAGCAATGAGCAGGAAGTTTTCCTGCAAACTGCTCACACGGACAGTGCACCGACTCCAAATCAAAGTCGTGCTCCCACATCGTTTCTTCCCAAGATCGGAAGTTGTGGAGAAATTTCTTGATACTCTGGTGCGGAACTTCACGTAGGCTGTTCTTTGGAACATGAAAAGATGGAAAAAGATACTTGTACCGGAGGATGAGGTCTTTTAACCACTTCTCGCACTCCTTGGAAAACGAAGGAGACGCAGTTGGCAGGACTCCCAAAGGTCGGGAAGTCCGTGGCCAGTGCATCTTCTTGCGAAACTTGACTACACCTTTGAGTATTCCTTGCACCCTGTTGCGATGAGGGTTTTCGATATTGCGACTGAGCTTGAGGAGGGCATACACTTCCTCGTCAGCCGTCTTATTGGATCGGAGCAGCTTCGCTGTTTCAAAGGATGCTCGGGTTCTCGATGCCAACTTGAACAGCAGCCCCCAGGCTAACTCCCGAGAAGCATGAATGAAGAATTTCGAACTGCGACCAAACATGCGCTTTCGCAGTTTGCGCCAGAGTCGGAGTCCAAAGGTACAATACAATGACCCTCTGCGTTTGGACGAAATCCGGAAACCAAGAGCGGTCTTCTTAATGAGAGACATTGCTCTGGGATAATTCAAAGGTGCCTGCCATTGAGCAATGAGTTCGTGCTCAACAGTCCAAGCTCGCTGGTAACTGTCACAAAATTCCAGCGGAACAAGCACAAACTGGAAAAGGTTGTGTTGGGATGCCCAATATCTCAGGGACAATTCTGCATCCACAAATTCGGTTCTTTGAAGTCTTCTGTAGACTGCCATGCGGTTCAAATGCCGCTTGGCTGCACCGACAGCAGTGCTTCCCACATACAGAAGTGATGAGGGCTGACGGTAGCCCGAACGAAATCGACCCATGTCGAAATCAACTTGAAAAATGCAATATACAGTGTTCGGCTTCTCAAACAGAGAATAGTGCAGAGTATCTGGATCCACTCCGAACTGCTGCAATCTCCGAACAATCTTGAATCTGTGCGAATCATTTTGGCTGGGTGCATTGAGGTAAAACAACAACACCAACGACATCAATGTATGCACCCAAATCAGCGGAGCCTTGGGTATTCCATCGCCAAACTCCAACATGAAGGCTGCTGCTGTACCAAGCGTGCACACTGCTGAAGCAAGCCTCTTACGGACCTGAATCGGCTGGTGTTGCACCGTTTTTGCTTGGGTAGCTAGTCAAGCTGATTCAAACTGACATGCACCAATGAACGAAGACAAATTGGTGAATGACATCTTGCCGGCATGGCTTTTCTTCAAGCCGTACTTGATAGCAAGATCTGCCTGGCTTTGTCGATCAGTAGCTGAATCTTTCAGCACAGAGCAAACATCAGCCACATGTTTCTTAAAAGCTGCAGCTTGACCACGAAACTGGCTCTGATGCTTCTTGAGCCATTTCTCAACGACATCAGGAGAGCTGGAACTCGGAACAGAGTTCGGCGGATTCTGGAGTTCCGCATTCAAAATCTGCTCAGCTGACGGTGATGGTGAAGCGGTGGGCTTTGGGCCAGTTTTGGCCTGCTTCTTCTCTGGAGTAAGAGCAATCCCAGCTTCCTTCAACTTTCGCTTCGCACGAGCAAGCTGTTCACTCTCAGGCGATGGCTGGTTTGAATCCGCCGAAGGGGGCGAGTTGGCTTTGATTGTTGAAACAATCTCGCCGAGCAATGGTTGCATAAATCTCGCAGACTCCCTGTGCTTATCAGGCGGAGCTGGGCCGTGCATATTTGCAGCCACGGCATCAAGATCGATACGGTCTTGCCGGATGTGACGAAGCAGGTTAGTCACAAACACTGCTTCTGAAATCGACCTCACGAACACTAAGCTTTGAAATTCTCCATTGGACAAACAGCGGAGACTGAAGTCATCAAGACCTTTTCTCGTCAGGTCTGAAACACGAAGATCGGCGACATCTTTTCCAGCCAGTCCAGCTTTCGTAGACCAGGGCGTGGATTGGATGTTACGAAAGAACTTCTTGCCAGAAATAGCATTCTTGTCGTAACACTCCCAGTCACTGGTAAAAGACGATGGGATGGCAACATTGGCGCTGGGAACAGACTGTTGAGGAGATTTTTGCCAGTCACGGTTGTTCCAACCCGACGATCCTTTCTTCTCCCAAGACGAACTAGCCCAGGACGACTTGGCCCAATCTTGTTCACGGGTCCACGACATGATCGCAAGAGATTGCTAAAGGCTTGTGTCTCGGAGCTGAAATCGTGGTCTGCGGATAGAAAAGCCGTTGGTTCCATCGGATCTGCAAAAATTCAGGACCTGCAATGAAACCTGGCATCAAACCTGACATTAAGTCAGGAGCGGAGAAAACATCACGACTGAGGTAATCAGATGTCTGCACCATCGGAGCAGCAAATTCAGTCGAATCTGTGAGGACCACGACGGGCCCAAAACAATGTATCCCTGCCTTTATCAGATCCACCCTGGCAGGTACTCGCACGGGCTAACCCCGCCGCAGGTAGCGCGGTAAACGAATACAAGACCAGCTTGTAACTACCTGGGACACACTTAGACATCCATCGCGCAGCCACTAATCAATTTGGTTATCAAGCACAGCTTGATGTATCTCGAAAGCATGAAGCTTCCAGGGGGTCCGGTACCAATCTGGCCTCAAGGCTCATCTTCGCTTGATCTCAGACTTATTCACTGTACAAGGCAAACTCCTCCAAACCTGCACATTCGATTTCCATTGGGGTTCTAGGCTTAGCCCCAAGCCATATCACTTGCAGAGACACTTGCAGACACACTTGCAGGTACACCAAGCTGATCAGGCTTGGCTTCCCTCTCTGATGCATAGCTTCGTTGGGTACGGTAACATCAGAGAGCCGTACCCCCCTGCTATTTTCAGCAATTCAGCACTACTGTCCAACGTGTTTCAAAAACGGTTCCTCTTGGTAACAGAGGTCCACACACACACACACACACACACGGACATGATTCACTTAATGTGCTCGTTGAGGCACTGCTAGCGGCTAGCGGTGACTCAGATCTCTCAGGATGTCGAGCTGGCCACGGAGTACTCCACGTCCTCCAGCCTGGAGAACCAGCTTTCGCAGGTGGCGAAGCTCATTCGCGTCCACGAGGTGCGGAAGGCAGAGCGGGACTTCTTCTTCGTCCGGCCCCGCGGCGGCATCTGTCGAGTCATCGTCTTTGCACTTTGAAGCGCTTTCTTGCGGCATCTGCGACCGGGCCCCGGTTCTGCCGCTCCGCTGTGCTGCGAGGATCGGCGGCTGGGACATGCACTCGAACCTGCTGTCTGGCCTGACCTCGAGGCTCCAAAGGAATCTCTCGGACTTTCGACTTGCCTTGTGGACTCCCCTGCCCGTGCCTGCACAGGTTCGGCGAGATCAACCGGGCTCTGCGCGGCTTCGTTGCAGAGATGAAGGCGCAAAACATGTGGGACAACGTGGTGCTGGCCAGCTCCTCGGAATTTGCACGTACGCTGGACTCCAACGGGGGCGGCAGCGACCATGCTTGGGCCGGCCAGCATTTTGTTCTCGGAGGGAAAGTCAAGGGTGGGCAGATGCTGAACCAGTTCCCTTCCAGCTTAAAGGAAGGGGCCTACAACGACCTCGGGCGTGGTCGCCTGATTCCAGCCTATCCATGGGAGGCGATGCTGAAGCCTATTGCAGAGTGGATGGGCCTTGACACGAGCTCCCAGGAGACGTTGGATGCAGTGTTCCCGAACATCGGGCGCTTCAACTCATCCATCGTGCCGGGGGAAGCCTACATCTTTCAGCCATGAGCTAACAGTTGAACCTGTTGAGGCGGCACACCCAGCCGCCAGTATCGTAGTTTTGATAATTAACTCCCTTGCCGCAGCGGCACCTAGGAACTAGGAGCAGGCTCCAAAGAGGGGCTTATCCTGCACATGGTCCGCAGGGCTGTGTGCTCTGTGCTGCTGCGGCCACCACGGGACATGTGCAGCCCTACAGCATTCAGAGCCATATTTTAATTTCTCCGAGCTAGGCTGGCAACTGCCTTTAGTTTTTCTTGGGAGTGCACTACAGTTTTTGAGTCTTCGGCTTGAGTACATGTATGGCTGTACCCTGTATAGGCTGTCGGTTGGAATGAAGCATGTCCTCTGCTGCAGAGGACTTGCGCATAGTGCATTGCAGCCGGCAGAGTTTTGTCTAACTGTAGCGAATCCGTCCAACTCCTGGTCTAGATTCCCAGTCCGCCTGAACCTGCTGGTTGGAGCACAAGGCCCGCGGCAGGGGATCGGCAGAGTGGCTGACTGGTGTGGACAGCAGTGCCTTCCTGGTCAGATCCAGCCAAGGAGCAAGGACAGTGCCCCCTGTAGTGACTATATACTGTCGCATAAAGAGGATCGGCAGCACTTGAAGGCTTGACGGTTGTCTCCACTTTTTCTCCTTTCCGACGGGCCCCAAGCCCTACACATCCTCAGCTAAGCTCCTCCTCCCACTCCGAGAAGGTGCTTCCCTTGAGAGCGGACTTCGGCGATGGGCTACCTCCGGAGGACGAGTACAAAGTGATCGCCATGGTGGTGTGTAGGGCCGGGGTACTGTACTGGGACAGTGCTGTGGCAACTGTGAGCTCCTTTGTGGCAGCTCGAGAGTTCCGTTTCCGACAAGACTCGACTTGCCTGCGCAGGTTTATGAGGAGCTTTTCTTCCGGCTTCTTCTGAGGTTTAGGGCATCGGTCCAGGGTTGCTCCGAGCGCAGGACCTCGTTCCGTTGGTGCTGGAGGCCACTAGCCACTGTAGCGGCAAGCTTGGATTCTCAGAAAGATGCTCCGCGAAAGCGCGTGGAGGTTTTTCCCTAAAATCGCTCTGAGCTCCGGTCCCTCAGTCTGCGCCCAGGAGGGCGCTGACGTCCCTGGCAAGCTCAGGCTGCAAGCTTGGACTTGTCTGGTGTGTCCGACTCGTGGTGGATGCATCTAAAGACCCTGCCAAGCGACAGCTTCCTCAAAACCAGTGCGAGAATCGATTTCAGAAGGAATGCAGTTCTTTCCTCAATGACACCCCTATAGTCCCAGATCTCTTGGAGACGCGAAGAGCTCTGGGTGCCGACTGCCTGCGAAAATCCGAAAGCCGTGCCGTGTTAGAGCCTGATGTTTGGGCCAGTATTTTATAGTATTCCACTTCGGTGTTCGGCCGCTTCATTGAGAGCTGCGACCCTAGAGGCACCTCACAGAAGCTGTTGGAGAGTTCATTCGTTTAGAAGGTGCTCGACTGTAGCTAGGATGTGACATCTCTTGCAAAACAGCGCTATGGGATGTTAGGCAAAACGGCTGTCAACGAGGAATGCATTATGCAGCAGTGTCGGCGCAGTCAAAAATTTGCTTTGCGACCTGTCCCTCACTTGTGCACAGCTCGACGACGGAAGACTGTTCTATGTCAACCGCGCACGGGCTAATTTGTCTGGGGGGCGGGTGGTGGTGGTGGTGGTGGTGGTGGTGGTGGTGGTGGTGGGGGCCAATTTGTTGGAGGACGGGGGCAGTGGTGGTGGGGGAAATTGATTGGGTGGCCCGTGAAAGAGGAGGGTTGAGGGGGCGGAGTGGTCGCCCCGCTAGGATTCAAGCTTGAACCCGCACCAAATCAAAAACTCCCAAACCATCCAGCTCGTCGCATGTAGACCGATCAGCAACACGAGGAAATTGTGGGCTTTGCTCCCTCGAAACATGCTCCCGAAGGAGACCCCTAAACACATGCGGTTTTGGGATGCCCTTTTTCGGGTCTGGCGATCTCCAAAGGACTCGAGAGAGTAAGCTCGCAACGCAGCAAAACGTCCCCACGCGATTGCAGCCTGCAAGCAGGTTTAGGAAGAACAAGGATTCTGGCTGCGACACCTTGAATCCTCAACCTGTTAAATTTTGTGCAAGCCCCCCGATGTGGTCGGTGGAAGACCGCTCGGTGGGGTATGAGCTTGCTTTTCAATGCGGGAGTCTGCTGCCTAGACGAAGGTCTCAGGGTGAGCCAGTTGAGCTTCCGAAAATCACTGGAAGGGGACATCCTCCCTGCCCATTGGGGCTAAATCAGGCGCTGACGGCAGTCTTCAGCCTTGCCGTCCGGGGCTTATGAGGCCCCAGCTCGCTCGCTTTGTTCAAATCCGTGCCCTGTACGCTGGTAGGCGCACGTAGGCGATGCGAGGCTTCGCGTGTACGTCTTGATGCCAGTCGGTGCTGCAATGCTGTTGGCTGTTGGCTCGTGAGATTGTTTGATGGGCACGATCCGCCCATCTGAATTGCTTGAAGTTTGAATTATGGAGCGCGCAACATGCCTGCTCTTGTGGCTTGCCGCCTTCCTTCCGCTGGGGTCGGGAAAGCCGACTTGCACCCGCGAGGAGGGATGCTCGCAGGATTCGCAAGGCTCCCTCTTTCTGCAGCGAGAGACGCTCTCAAGGATTTCCCAAATGGCAACCGAGGACCGTACACGCCGTATGCGAGACCCGTGCAGTCATGCCAAGATATCGTGTCAACGAACTTTGTCCCGCCGCAGGAAATCTACGAAGCCCTCGGGATCACCCGAACTCGCGCTGCTGACGCCCGTTTCCTGATGAGAGCGACCTGGCAGGCATTTCTCGGCATGGCATGTTTCTGAAGAAAGGAGCGTGTTCAGGACACGGCAGCACAGCACGTGACTGAAGGGGAGACGGGGAGACGCCCGGAGACGCGACATGTCGAGCGCTGCTGAGGCCAGCTTCGGGCCTACACGCGAGACCTTGTCCGAGTTGAGCACTTCGGACAAGACAAGAGTGTGCAGCCGTTCCTTTTAAATGTTTCTACACCGAAGATTTCCCAGAAGAGTCTAGACGCTTGAAGGGTTGAGCTGTCGCACAGGTCAGAAGAGCCATTCTGATTGGATCCTGGAGCAGATGAGCCTTCCAGTCGAGTCCCTTCGCGAGTACTACCGCGAGCGCGTGAACCCTTTCTACAAGTCCGACGTGGACAGCGAGCGCGACTTCAAGCCTTACACCCCCTGCTCCCCTGGATCTCGCTGGAGACGATTCGTCTTCATGCTGAGCGACAACAGGAAGCAGGTCCAGGTTGCTGGCGGCCAGATCTTTGTGGAGGGCGCATTCCGCTCAGATATTCCGACTGGCCTGTTTGCTTCTCGCTGGAGCGGTGTCTCAGCTATAGGAAAACATGTGTGCATGTCAAACACCGCTTTACATAAGCGGCGAATGTGCAAGCTTGTACGTAAGGACTCGGGAACTACTCTGCCTACATTTGCTTTCTGGAAGAGGGTGTCGGCAACGATGTGCACCTGTCCAGCGACCAAAGCTGTCACTGGTCGGTGCCACTGACGAACATGCCAAACCCTGCTCTATTCGTGCCGCTTCGCTGCAGCCAGGCTAGCTTCGTCACAGCGTGATGCGGCGGTGAGGTTGTTAGCTTCAGATCTGAGGTCGGACCAGTCCAAAGTCACGGCCGTTTCGATGCCTTTCCAGCAGGGCCTGCCCGACACACTACTCTTGCAGAGTCACTCTGAGCCCTGCTCGCTGGACGAGGCCCGGGCAGAAAGGAACCCTTCCAGCCACGACACGAACGGCTCACGCCAGGCTCTCAACCAGGTCGCCCAGGGGGAGCAGCTCTTGATCCAGGCGGGAGTTTTGGGAGCCACAGAGGGGATGGGTCTTCCGGTCTTCCACTTTTGCTGTGAAGCCAGGCCCAGGGCGGCATCTATGCCTTCCATCCTCGGGTTCAGCTTCATACCAACACGCCCGGAAGCCCGATGCCCGGGCTTTGCGTGCCCCCATCCTTTCTCACCGAAGCAAACTGCAAAGCGCCGGAGATTCTGCAATCTCAGGCAGGGCCCTTTTCAGCTCGTTTTCCTTTCCGCAAGCTGCACGTAGGCTTTGTCTGTGCGTGAGCACTCGCCCTCGCCCGAGGGGCCTGCGGTGCCTGGCCTGCGCGCGGAAGTGCACGTGCTGAGCTCCAGCCCTTCAGGTTTCGTCAGCGAGACATTGAGCCAACCCAGCTTCGCGTTCTTGGACCCTCAGATTAACTATCCTTCCTCCAGCAATGCTTGGACCCCCGAGCTGCCAAGAGACTACTATGCCATCCGCTGGACGGGCACGCTGACAATCCAGCAAGCTGGCGAGTACGAGTTCTTCCTGGAGTCGGACGATGGGTCGAAGCTCGATCTCGATGGCTCCGAGGTGGTGAACAACGGCGGCTTCCACGGCATGACGGAAAAGAGCGGCAAGGTCAATCTCACTGCGGGAGGCGGAGGGGTCCGGGGGTCGCTGACGGGAGTTTGATACTATCATAGGTGACCCTAATTGCAAGCTCACGTCACCCGCATCCCTCAGGCCACGCTCTGAACATTGAGTACTACGAGGGCAGCGGCGGTGCTGGAATCCGCTTTCGGTGGCAGGGCCCTGACAGCAGCGGCACCAAGGAGATCGTGCCAACCAGCGCCTTGCAGACTCCTCCGCCCAGCACATCGATCTGTCTTGCCTGTGGCTCACCGGGCGAGGTGGCTGCGCCTCAAGATCTTTGAGCGGATTTCGGGGTGGGTTCTGAGCATTCTGGGCTCAGTGCAGCAGCGTGCCAAGATTCGTTAAGTCGTTAAGTGCCCAGGTGGCCAATGATCCAGCCAAGGGGCACCAGTTTCGGTTCTACACCACCAGGCTCTCGCGAGGGCTCAGGAGTGCCAGAGGAGAGGGGCTAAAGTGTAAAGGCGAACGGCTGAGCACAAGCCATGCCAGGGATCGTGCAGACCAAGACCTGGACAACCACTTCTTCGACCGATTCGCGGATGAGTTGTCCAAGTCGACCGTGTGGACGGCCAAAGCCCTGTCTGCCAAGGAACCGCGCCGTTCATGCTCCTGTTTAGCTCCCGCTCAGTTCGGAAGGGTTCTCATGGGTTCTCCCCTCGTCAGGATCAGCTCCGCCAGCGCGTGGCTTGGGCATTGTCTCAGATCTTCGTCGTCAGCGCTAATGGCTTCGGGATGGACGACCGGACTGAGCTGTGGCTCAACTACTACGACCCTCGGCTGCCTCGGCCAAGCTTGAAGTGTTGCATCCCCATACCTGCATATGCCTGCATGGCTTGCACTCTGCAAAGCGAGCAAGGACATCTTCGTCCGCAACGCCTTTGGCAACTTCCGCGATGTGCTCCGGGAGGTCACCTACAATCCACTCATGGGCCGCTATCTTACCAACACAGGGAGCTCCTCCTTCGACTACAACGGCCGCTTCCCAAACGAGAACTACGCCCGTGAGATTATGCAGCTCTTCTCGGCGGCTCGGCTGCAGAAGCCCTCATCAAACCACTCTCGAGCGAGAGGGTCACCCCGAAATTGCATCGTGTGCTGGCGAGGTGGGCCTGGACTTGCTGCACCCGAACGGGACACTCCAGAGGGATGCCCAGAACAACAGCATCCCGACCTACGGCATGGAGCAGATCGTCAACTTTGCAAAGGTCTTCACAGGCTTCCGGGAGCGACCCTTCCGACCCAACATCGAGAACGAAGACGACGACAACCTGATCGATCCGATGATCATGGACTCCCAGAGGCATGATGTCCACCCGAAGCCCGACTTCTACGGCGGCTTCCTGGGCGATGGGCTCCCTTCCTGTGCCGAGCCAGGGGTCCACAAGTTCCTTGCCAAGGGTGCCCGCTTTGAGTTCTATCCCGTGGATCACTTGGGGGAGGTGCTGGAAGTCTCCCAGGGTTCCGGACTCTATGATGCCTTCTGCTCCAAAGTTGGCAATGAGTGCACCTTCCCTGCTACCTTGCTGCTGGACAAGACCCTGCAGTGCGCTGGTGCGGAGTGTGCGGCTGGCGACGTCAGCATCGTCAAGGTCGACGCCAGGCACTACATCTTCATCCCTCCGCCATGCGTATACTCGTATTTCAAGGCAGTGCCATTCAATGCCTCGGTCGGCCTCTTTGCCCTCGAAGAGGCGGAGTTTTGCCCAGATGGCTCGCATATTGAGGACCAGGCTGCCTGCGAGCAGGCTATTCTGGCCGTCTACGGCTCACACGACGGCAATCCCTACACCAATCCAAAAACCTGGTATCCCAAGGGCTGTTCGTACAGAGGGGGCCGCATGTACTTCAACACGGACCCCGTGGGCAGAACCAAGTGGGGCGACTACCGACCCATTTGCTTCTCACATCTGTTTGTCCACGAGGATGGCAAGGCCAGCGCAGATGGTGTCGAGGCCAACAACTTTGCAGTCCAATGGACAGGGGGAGTGCCCTCCAGCGGGATGCAGTTCTTGAAGATCGAGGCTGGGGCGGTCTTCAGTGAGACACCTTCCAAAGTGGATGCAGTCAAGCAGCTCTTCGTCGGGGCATACGTGCCGAACACGACGTGCTCAGTATGCGGGGGGGATGTGGAGGTGTTCCACCTTCCTGGAGACGGTCCGGCCATCACGGCCAACACGATCTTCAAGGTGGACGGTAAGTTCTACAAGAACACCATGAGTACTGTGCATGTCGCCGGTTCTACCCTCCGAAACCCACCCGCATTTCTGAGGGACCAGGGCGCAAGGCAAGCGGATGCAGCCGCGCTGGCAGAAGTTGAGAGCCTCTTAGATCAGCTGTTCATGCACGAGAACACTGCGGTTTTCATCAGCAAGAGGCTCATCCAGAGATTTGGCACGTCGAACCCCTCAGCGGCATATGTAGAGGCAGTGCAGCTTGCATTCCGGGAAGGGGAGTACGGAGGCATGCTTTTCTCGGGAAAGTACGGTGACTTGGCCGCCACCGTCGCGGCCGTCCTGTTACACAGCGACGGCGACATGGATGGCCACTTGTACCAGCAATTCCACGGCAGCCTGCGGGAACCCATGCTGAAGGTGCTTCACTTCATGAGGTCCATGGAATATCAGGACGTGGCCCATAAAGACGTGGTCTTTCGCGAGCTCCAAGACGTGCTGGGCCAGTTTCCGTTCCAGTCGCCGAGCGTTTTCAACTTCTACTTGGCCGAGCCTCAGCTCGATTCCCGCTTTCCCGACTGTAGTCGCAGTCGCTTCCTAGTCTCGAAAAGCCTTTAGCCCCAAGCCCAAACAACTTGGGTCCGTATCCCGATGTCCCTCCAGAGCGGTGGTTGAGCCAGGACTTCAACGTGCCCATGCCGACGACGAGCATGCCGGAACCGGAGCTCGAGTCCGAGCAGCTCGTGGCCGTGATGCTTGTCTGTATAGAGTGTGCAGAGACATGTGTCAGAGCCGTTCCAACTGCATCGATGTTTCACAAGCTGCGGCCTGTGCTTTTTGCTTTCTGTGGTTGTTTGGTTGCCTTTAGTGTTGCTAAGGCGAGAAATAGTGGC
>CAJNDT010000538.1:0-57500 GCA_905221615.1 Symbiodinium sp. CCMP2592
TACAGGTATAGATACTACGGATAGCACGGTCGTTGCAGAACATTAACACCGGTACTGCTTTGCGAGGTAACATATCCACACTGCTTTGTATGTGTTTGACTCTGTCAGAAAACATTTACGTTATCTGTGACTGCAGTGATTCATCCCGTCATTTGTGTTTTACTGTTTAGACATGTAGGCTAGCACATGCATTCCATTCCAGCGGCGTGGTACAACTAGGAAAGCTCAAGTTCATATTGATAGAATTGTTATTACCCTTTTGACATGTGCAAAGATCTTGTTGAAATTAAGTCAGCCTAACCGCTAGTTTTGTAGTTTGACGGATTGGCCGGATCCAAGTGTTGGGCACACATGTGGCACATGTGCTCTTGCGATGTGATTACATATGCATATAAGTTGCTGCACGTTTTGTGAACATGTTCGTCAAGACTAGGCATGAATCTCTGCCTGAAGACGGTACTTTAAGAAGACCACTTCATTGATCGTCTTCGTCCGTTACCGTGTACGGAACTAGACGTATCGTCTACTCTTGTCTAGGACTGAAGCCTTCACTAAGGGAATTTTAGTGTTAAATGGAAAACGTATTGGCTTCGCTTACACTTTTCTAAAGGTACATGTATAACGTGTGTTGCTTCATGCTTGCATGGGGGTGTCTCTAGTTGGTGCACTTTCTTTTTTGTACGTGTTTAACTGGTGCTTACAGTAAAGAGCACTACCCAGTACAGTCACCACAAAACTCTGACATACAGGAGTCCTTATTGATCATCAGGTGCGAAACTTGTAAGCGACTCTGTAAGAACAGACAGGCCCCAGCTCGATAGGATGGACATGATTCATTTCATGCGATGCATAGGCTAAAGATTACCTAAACTCAGAGTACACATGTAAAGCTTACAGTTGATATCAATACAAGAGCGAGAACAACAAGCTTATGAATCAGTATGCGTGTGTTTGTGTATGTTGGCAAATCGTGCAAGCACAGTGCAAATCTTCGAAAAGTTGCAGCTCGTAGGCTTGTATTTTATCAAGATGTGAACAAACGTAGGATTCAACAACTAATACATTTACTCCGACAGGTCGGGCTAGTATGAAAACAGTGTGACCAATAGCCACGGGACTAGTGTGGGAAAGTTTTTCAGACATACTAAGACAGGGGTAAATAAAGAGTGTTAGCTGGGTTACGTACCTAGGAAAGTGTTTATTCAGACATAGTAAGACAGATGGAAATAAAGAGTGTTAGCTGGGTTGGTTTTACTGAAGCAATCAGAACGGTGAGTGTAACCATAGTAATAAAGACACTGGTCACAGGAAGAGCATCATTGGTAAATGTAACAGTGAAACTACACTTGGTGCTGGCATAGACGAAAATATTAGTGCTTTCGTGTACTTTGCATATAACCAAGAATAGTGGCGATTGGAAAGGTTTGTAGGGCCACGACGACGATCCCGCACAATTCAAGCACCAAGCGTGGGGACATGGGGGGGTAGCATATATATATATATATATACATATATATATATATATATATATATATGTATATATATATATATATATGTGTATGTATGATATGATAACTGATATATATCTATATATATATATATATGTAAATAGAATATAGATATATCTACATCTATATTTGAATCTTTTCTATTTCTATATTCATATCTACATCTATCTTTATATCTATGTCTATATCTATCGTATCCACTGCCATTCCAAGTCTTCTAAGGAAGGGCCAGGCCAATCCCAGCTTGTCAGATGATAAAGTCGGGGACTCCCCCAACGAGATGGGTGACCATCTCCCATTCGTTGACCTTGGAATGGGCCGGACGGCCGTGGAGGTGGTTGGTGGCGATACGCATAGTTGCGCCCGCCTGGATGATGACACATGGCATTGCTGGGGCTTAACGACAGATTGGGCGAGCCTCTCAGCTAGCACCGCTTCCCTTCCTGTTTCTCGTTGTTTCAATTTGTTTCACGTACAGGGCAAGGGCCTCTAGAAGTGCAATGCTAGGCGGCGACGTGTGGGTTTATGGGGCTTGTTCTTGCTACGGCCCGTTCCGGTGCTAGAGCAGCTTCTACAACAGTGGATGCTGCATCTAGCTGTGCTATCTGTGTCTGTTTCTCCAGCTCTTTCTGTCTCTCTCTGTCTTTGGCGTCTCTCTCTCTCTCAGCGAGACGAATTATAAAGGATAGAGGGGGGCTTCCTGCCTCATGGCCAAGGCTTGAACATCTGAACGTCTACCAGTCGGCGGCTCCTTGGGGAGGCTCGTTGAAGCTTCGGGACCCGAAGAGCTCCCGGGGTCTCTGCAAGCATGGGGCATATTCCCCCGGCTGTGTGGGCATGCGAGGCTCTTGCGGCTTGCGCAGTATCGCTTCGTAACTGTAGGAGTACTTGTAGCAAGCGGCGAAGAGAAATGAACGCTGCCGCCACGAGCCTCGCCAGTTTTGTTGCGTTTAGCACCCCTGAAACGCGTTGCACCGTGCTGCAACTCGTAGGGATGCCAGCCCCTGGCACCTCTCCAAAACTGAATGGGCAGGTGCTAGGACTCACTGAGAACTCGAATGGCGCCATTTTGGGGGCGCAGCTGGGACAGAGGGCTCGGGGCTGGCGAGCTCGGATGCACCGCTGCGGAAATCTCGTTTCGAAAGGGATTTCAAGATTTCCGTCATTTCCGTCATCTCAGCATTCCGCCAGACGGAGCGGGTCACCATACGAGTGATACCGCGTGCACCAGACGAGGTTGGACAGCTCCTCTCAAGGAAACCCATTTCGTTGAAAGTTGCCACGCTGAAAGCGGCAGAAGCAAATCAATCTGAGATCCAACCAGGTCTGGTCTTGAGCTCCGACTATAGATTTGTTTAACAAGTTCCTGAGTGGCATGCGTATCTGCAATTTAGCAGATGCGCAGCGAGGCTTTGTGCAGATGCATGATGCACACGAAGTCCGGTTCCAATGACTTGTTTGAGGGGCGGCAGGTGTGCCGCCAGCCGCAGCTGCAGTACCGGCTCTGGCGAGCAAGGCTTTTGGGCCGCGGTGCCAGTGAAGACGCATGTGGAACAGCCTGCGATCAGCTCGTTTCTGCAAGGTTTCAAACCCACGGCCCATGCGAGCAGCCTCCCTGCTTCTGCACAAATCGCCCGCCGCCAAAAGCGCGGCGGCGGCGTGCGCATGCAGCTTGCTTAGCAGTTTTGTCGTGTGCGCAGTGGCAGAAAGCGTGGCAAGCTGCAGTCAGAGGATGGAGCGGTAACGGCTGAAGCGGTGCGGTTACATGTGGTTGCATGAGACGGCCGTTTGCTTGCTTGAGCGGAGTGTGTTGAAGAGGATGCTGGAAGTTCCACGTCTTCGGGCTGGAGGACTGAAAGACTTCTCAGAAGAATTCACGCAGGCCTCCCTGGAGCAATCCCTACTATTACTTAACAAGAGCCATATCATATCATGTCATATCACATCATTTCATATCACACCATATCACATCATATCATATCACATCACATCACATCACATCACATCATATCATATCATATCATATCATATCATATCATATCATATCATATCATATCATATCATATCATATCACATCATATCACATCATATCATATCATATCATGTCATGTCATGTCATGTCATGTCATGTCATATCATTTCATATCATATCATATCATATCATATCATATCATATCATATCATATCATCACAACTGTACTATCGTTCCTTGACGGAGACCCAATTGAGCAGCCACGCTAGGTCAGTAGGGCAGGCCATATAGACTTGGATTGCTTCTCATTGATCTATTCAGCTGTTATCCTGCGGCGAAAGATGTCGGGAGCCACCCAGTGGTCAAGTGATTTTGAAGACAGCTTTGAAACTTTCAGTCCGAATCGTGTGGAGGCACAGACTCGCAGAGATGATTTCATGTGCAAAGCACGCGGAACTTTGGTGGTCTCAGACATCAGACAGGTGGATCGGAGTGCAGCGTCCAGCAGAGTTGCATTGTCAGAGCCTTGCAGGAATCCGCGGACCTTGCATCAACGGTCTGCTGAACGCCGTGACGAAGAGGCAGTCCCAGCATCAGAAACAACAACTGTGTGGTCATCACCATCACCATTACCATCACGGCCGCATCCGGAAGCATCAACAAGAACTGACAGCAACATGACAACGGATTCTTTCCCGTCCTTGCTGCAGCAAGAGCAGAGATCAGGCTTCCAACAGCGAAGTCGGAGCGACAAGAGGAGTCAGCACAAGAACCTAAAGAATGACATAGTCAAGCTAGACGTCGCAATATGATTTCTTAGAATCTACAAATCCCTCTTTTGCTGCCGAGTGCCGGCGAACTCGACAAATTCGAAGCGTCAACTTCAGCTCGGGTAACGGGAAAGAGGTGCTCCGAAGTCCATCCCTGTTTACTCCACACTTCTGATGTCCAATGGCCAGGCTCTGGGAGACACTGCGCAGCTCTCCCGAGACGCCGCCGAGGTACTTACCTTGTTTAGGTTCTGCACGGCTGCGCAGCCGCAACCAAGAAGTAGTCTTGGTCCTGTTTTGGGTGCAAGAACAGAAGCACTGCATCTACAGGCCAAGTTGGTGGCGGTCCTCTACGCCAGAACCTCGGGTGTCACACGTCCGGTGTTGTGGCTCTTTGCAGTACTGCCAGAAACCCACTCGCTCCCCAGTCCAAGGAGTGGCAAGGCCTTGCCCTACGAATCGGGAACCCGGGAATCTGAGAAGGAAATGCCGTAAAGTTATCTACAGTTCCCATCCTCACCTTTGCCCCTCGGGCCAGGACAGGGGTGCCAACTTAAGGACCCGGCCAAGGCCTGTTTGGTATCTTTCCTTGTATACTCAAAGTAGGCTGCAAAAAGTTGCCTGTGTGGCTGATGTGGTACGCTCGCGCTATGCCGCGCAGCCAGTACCAAGCTAGATTGTCTTCCGTAAGGCGGGGCCTAAGTGAGGTCAGTGGGATACGTAGGACGAGTGGGGCCACTGGGCCAGGTGGGCAAGGGGACAGTGCGCCAGTGGATGCAAGGGGTGTTGCGTACTTCTGGTTCGGCAGAGGTGTTGCGCAAGCCTGTGTTTGGTGCGTATATTGCGTGACTGTGGGTTTGGCGGGGTCGCTGCACAATTCTTTCTTTAGTTGGGGTGTTGCGTAATTCTGCGCGGCGGGAATCATAATTCCGTGCTGGGGTGTTGTGTAATTCTTGGTTCGGGGGGTGTCGCGTAATTGCGTGTTTGGCCGCACGCCGTGTAAGTGTTGGTTGGTTCAGCAGAGATTTTGCCCCTGAGCCCCTCGCACCGTCATGCTGAACCTAGCCATGGTTTCCCTTTAGCTAAAAGGTCCGAGTCCGAGTACGCAAACAATGAGGCTTCAGGCGAACAGCTGCAATTTAAAGGGGCCAGCTCAGGACCTGATACACTTATAAACCCTGCCCTACTTGGCGGATCATGGGGCCTAGTAAGTAAGGTTACAAAATTTAGCCGGAGTTATAAGTAATTAAGTATATCTACAGGACTGTATTTATAGCCCTACATACTAAGTCCCATGATCCTCCAAGTGGAGCCCTTAGGCCTGACATGGCTCCGGGTGGTGATCCTGGCTTCTAAACATGGCTGCCTTATCTCTAGTTTGGGGTCCTTATAATAAGGATCCGATCCTACTATGTAGGGCCTGTAGGGTATGGTATTACACCCCTGAACCCTAACCCCCAAACCCGAAGCCCTGTGTGAGCGCCGAAACCCGAAGCCCTAAACCCGAAACCCTAAACCTTAAACCCCAAACCCTAGGGCCCCCTATTATCGGAGAAGCCTGACACCCTTAGGCCGAGCATGTTTTGGGCTGCTGAGCCTGCGCCCTGCCTGCGCCAGAGGCCGCCCTTTCCGCAGCACCAGCTTTTGCGGCTTAGGACTTGGGGTTTAGGGTTTAGGGTTGAGCTGGATGCAAAAAGGGTGTAGGGTTCAGGGTTTGGGATGATTTTGACAGGATTTGGGATGATGTGATGCTTAGGGCTCAGGAGTTTCTTGGAATGCTGTGGGGTTCAGTGGCTTCGGAGTTCGGATGATATGTGGATTCAGGACGCACGGGTTCGCAGGTCTCCGGCACAGAGCCCCATCCTGACGTTCTGGCTTCCGCCTTTCGGGGTTCCTGTATTGAAGGCTGGAACATGATGAGGGTTGCATGTGTGGTTTAGCGATCGGAGGTCCTTGAGAATGAGATGGCTCAGAGACGATTGAATCCACTTGCCACTATAACTGTTGCAAGCTCATCTCCCAAGCTGCCCGCGGGTAATATCATTTCTCCGCACGCCACTGCAAGTTCTCCAAACTCTGGGGAACCCCATCTGCGGTCCCTGCGCAAGGAGGCCCCGCGTTGAGCACATGGCCTTGTGCCACTCCCGAAATTTTGAGCGGCCCTTTCTTTTTCATGGATGTTTCGTTCATTTAGCTCCAAGCCTTGCGCCCCAACGAGTAGAAGACGTACCGGTCATATCCTCATCTTTATCTCTCTGCCAGAAGCATCAGGCCTTTGGCTCAATTTGATTTGGAATGGCACGGAGCTCAGATCCGCGGCTACACCCACGTGAAATTCTACTGTTTTTGGAGTTCAGGGAATTTGCCAGAAGTCCTCGGTGGCTCCTGCTTAAATACGGTCTGTTTGGATGCTGCCTTGACCTCTAGAAGGGAATGAACCTTTGGGACGAGTGTGTTGTCAGGGGTAGCGGAGCTGCAGACATCCGTTCCCCACTCCCACTCCCTGCCCTGCCACAAAAAAGGGCTGCCGGGAAGAGCCGCTGAGGCATGCAGTCGCTGTGCATGGGCCCATGTGAGCCGGCAGAGGAGCTGTGATCAAAAAGCATCGGTGTTTTGTTAGACAGGGAGGTGTCCCCGATTGCGGAGCGAATGACCTCCTCAGGGATGGGACTGAGAGTCCCTGAAGCTGCCGTAGCTGAGGTTGTTTGTTTGCTTCGACTCGATGCTCCTAGTACTGTGACTCCTGCTGTGTGGCCCAAGTTGTTTTTGACGCCGCGTCAGCCCACCGACCTTAAAGCCGTGCCTGGGACTTCCCACCATGCTCCCCGGCTTCGCCTCGCGCTTGGCAGTGCCTCGGCAGTGCAACGAATACTGTAGCTTTCCAGAACCTGTCGCGCCTGTGCCCATACTTCCTTTTTCGGATTCTTTGGTTCTTTCGCTGTTGAGGCCTCGACCGGCCTCGTGGCTGCCTTGGCCTTGGCCACACAGGCCATGTCCTTCGCCCCCGGCTGCGAGGCGACCGAGGAGACCTGCGAGCAGGCCGCGCTGCTGCAGGTCACCGCCGGGAAGTCCGGCGGGCACTCGCTTTGGCCCTTCCCCAGCTTGGCGGAACACGCGGCAGAGCGCGGAGCAGACATGGAGGAAGGAAGGCTGGATGAGGTCCACAAGGTCCACAAGGACATGGAGGCCCTGGCCCTGCAGAAGCTCGCGGAGATGGAACATGCCGGCAACCTCAGCGATTACAACCTGACGCGCGAGGACTTCGGCTTGAGCAACACCACGATGACTCTCCTTCACTCCGTGCTCACGGAGATGCAGAGCTTGCTCGCGCAGATCAACGCCTCCCACCTCGCAGACGAGCAGCTGCTCCTTGACCTTGCGGAGGGCTTCGCTCAATGCAACAGCGATTTGTCGTCTCGACAGCTTCAAAGCCAGAACCTGAGCACCCTTGTGAGCGGCGCCAGCAACTCCCACGACGCCTGCCGCACCACAGAGCAGACCTTGTCGGGCCAGAACGGAACCGACTGGCTAACCTACCTTAACAAGGGCAACGAAGCGCTGCCCCAAGACGTGAAGGACTGCATGCAGGCCTACCTGGACGGCTACAACCCGCAGACGGCCGAGCATCTGCAGGTCATGATCGATTGCGCAGCCACCATCAGTAGCTTCTTTGCCAGCTTCGAACCTAGCATGGTCACCCTGAAAGATACCTACTTCAGCAGCCTCCATGCGGTGAACAACCGAAGCGAGGAGTGCCGGGTGGAGCAGTCCACCTTGGAGAGCCACTTCTGTGAGTACCGACAGCAGCTGACGGACAGCTGCGATGCCATCGACACGTGCTATCAAAATGTCAACCAGACGTGGCTGCAGTTGCTAGCCACCATTGCTGCTTCGGACTCACGCCGTGAGGCTTCCTACACTGCCGCCAAGAAGGTCATCTGCTACATTCAGCTGCTCCAGAGCAACCTCACCCAAGCTGCTGTGCAGGCGTGCCAGGACCTGGTCGTCGACACTTCCGGCCTGGCAGTCCACATCCCTGACCCCGCGGCAAAGCAAGTTTGCGACAGCTCGCCAGTGGCCGACTTCCCCTGTGAGACCGCCTGGGTGCAGAGCGAGTATTTGGATAAGAGCTGGTACACCGGCAACCCGGAGATCGCCCCCGACACCTGCCCGGGGCCTCAGAGGAGCAATGCTCAGAAAGCGTCACACATTCGCTTGCTGTTTTGCAGCGGACGGCTTGTGAGGCATCAGTTGCGCGGCAAGGACGTCCACCACAACGACGACTGCCCCTCAAGCATTGGCCTAGGACTCAGCAGCCTGCAGTAGCTTGCAGCACAGGGCTTGGGGTGACGTGAAGGGCCTCTTGCAGGCACAGGCCGAGTAGAGGGATGTAGCGCGCACTTTTCAGCATTCGTTCAGGCCAACCTCGCAGCCTTTGAGAGAGGCACCTGCGCCATCGTGGAGAGCGCCAACGTTCCTAGCAAGGTATGGTGCGTTGGTTCGAGCGTTTACGGAGCCCAAGCTGGAAACAAGGTGGACCTTGGACAGGGCCGCACCGCAACGGCTTTGGCTTCTCAGGCTTCAGGCAATCACGTTTGTGCTCTGCTTGACAACGAGGAGACAAAGTGTTGGGGCGACAACAGGCGGGGGCAGCTTGGCTTGGGCGACGACGCTAACAGAGGCACAGGTTGGCCTGTGACAGGCATGGGGGATGTGCTGCCTGCGGTGGATGTAGGTTCCAATCGCAAAGTCGTGAAACTGATGGCCGGGAACCATTTCACCTGTGCCATCTTGGACGATCAGTCCGTTAAATGTTGGGGCTTCAGTGATGCCGGACAGCTCGGCTTTTCACCCAATGCTGTGAGCGGCGGCTACGGAAACAACAATGACGAGGCCGGGGATGCTCCGGACGAGATGGGTGACAACTTGCCTACTGTGGACCTGGCGGGCAACCCTGCACTTGACGGCGATGCTGGCACTCAGAGTGCATGTGCCATTGTCCAACACCCAACAGATGGCCGGCAACTGACGTGTTGGGGGCGGAATTGGGAAGGCCAACTTGGCCGCGGCAGCGTAATCGGTGACACCAAGTCTGCACCAACGTACGTGCCAATCGATCTGGGTACCGACCTCCACGCAGTGCAAGTGTCAGTTGGCTATCGTTCCGCGTGTGCTTTGCTCAACACTGGTGCAGCCAGCCGGCCCTTCTTAGAGCTCGGTTCGGGCCTTTTAGTGCTGATCCGTCTCGGTAGTTATCCGTAGGCTTTTGCTACAATCCTTATTGTTGTACGGTTGCACAGGGAAGCTGCGGAATTGAAAGACTTGCCTATGAGGTCAAGTGTTGGGGCGTCAATGACTTCGGGCAGCTGGGCAGGGGTCAACCCTCATCGGTGACGCCGAATGTTGGCAGGCAGCCAGAGGACATGGGTGATGGCTTGCCGGTCGTCGATTTGGGCACCAATGCAGGCACCCCACGGAAGCTCGGAGTATACCGTACCCATTCCGCCCCCGCATGATGTAGTAGTAAGTCTTCTTACTATGTCTTGGAAGGTCGTGTCAGTGGCTTGGGATTCCCATCAGTTCCGTTTTGTAATATCTGTCTAAGTATAGATCACCTTTCCAGGAAGGCCATCTACATCGCGCATGGCGGGTGGCATGTGTGTGCCATTCTCGAGGGCGGAGGTCTCAAATGCTGGGGCTGGAACAATTTGGGCCTTGCCCATCCTCAACTTTGGCCTTCACAATATAAAATTGGCGACGGCCCCGGCGAGATGGGCGACAACCTTCCATTTATCGACCTAGGGGTGGGCCGGACAGCTGTGAAGGTGGCTGCTGGAAGGGACCACACATGCGCACGCTTGGATGATGACACGTTCAAGTGCTGGAGCGGATTCGTCAACCGATTCTTTTGGCAGAGCCTCTTGGTCAGCACGGCATCCACTAGCGCACGTCAACGGGATTTCTAGTGGATGTTCAGTCATGTTACTACGACTCTTATGACGGTGGTAGGCAGAGAAAGGCTTCCGGGCTGCGTTGCAGAGCGAAATCAGTGGTGCACGACTTGCGGCTCTTGTTGGCAGACGTCTTGCTCTCAAACTTTGGAGTATTTAGTGTGCTGCCACTGCCTCTCTTGATCATCGCGTGCGTGCTGCCAGAGGCTTTGTGAAGCGAATTCCACAGCATGCAAACCTATAAGTGGGACTGCGGTCTCAAACGGCGCACCTCGGCCTAAATCAAACGCACTGGGCCCATAACGTGACTGGGAGAAATTGGGCACTGCGCATCGGCCAGTCCCTAAACGCGAAAGCCCGCTCTCTCTTTCCCTCCCCCTTTCTCTCCTCGGCGAAAACCCAAACTGGGGCGAACACAGCAACCACGTCTCACATCGCTCGGTTTAGACCGGGTTCTGACTTGTTGACATAACTTGCAGCTGAGGCTTAAACGACTACGATCTTTGAGTCGCTGGTCGTTGCTCTGAGCAGAGTAGCTGTGAACGTGGAGTGGGCTTGAGCCGGCTCTGGAGGAGGCTCTTTGAAGCTTCGGGACCCGAAGAGCTCCCGGGGTCTCTGCAAGCATGGGGCATACTCCCCCGGCTGTGTGGGCATGCGAGGCTCTTGCGGCTTGCGCAGTATAGCTAGTAACTTAGCATTACTAGTTGTAGCAGCCAGCGAAGGAAAATGAAAGCTGCCGCCACGAGCCTCGCCAGTTTTGTTGCGTTTAGCACCCCTGAAACGCGTTGCACCGTGCTGCAACTCGTAGGGATGCCAGCCCCTGGCACCTCTCCAAAACTGAGTGGGCAGGTGCTAGGACTCACTGAGAACTCGAATGGCGCCATTTTGGGGGCGCAGCTGGGACAGAGGGCTCGGGGCTGGCGAGCTCGGATGCACCGCTGCGGAAATCTCGTGTCGAAAGGGATTTCAAGATTTCCGTCATTTCCGTCATCCCAGCATTCCGCCAGACGGAGCGGGTCACCATACGAGTGACACCGCGGGCACCAGACGAGGTTGGACAGCCGTTGAAAGTTGCCATACTGAAAGCGGCAGAAGCAAATCAATCTGAGATCCAACCAAGTCTGGTCTCGAGCTCCGACTATAGATTTGTTTAGCAAGTTCCTGTAGTGGCAGGCACATCTGCAATTTAGCAGATGCGCAGCGAGGCTTTGTGCAGATGTATGGTGTACACGAAGTCGGGTTCCAATGAATTGTTTGAGGGGCGGCCGGTGTGCCGCCAGCCGCAACAGCAGTACCGGCTCTGGGGAGCAAGGCTTTTGGGCCGCGGTGCCAGTAAAGACGCATGTGGAACAGCCTGCGATCAGCGCGTTTCTGCAAAGTTTCAAAACCACGGCCCATGCGAGCAGCCTCCCTGCTTCTGCACAAATCGCCCGCCGCCAAAAGCGCGGCGGCGGCGTGCGCATGCAGCTTGCTTAGCAGTTTTGTCGTGTGCGCAGTGGCAGAAAGCGTGGCAAGTTGCAATCAGAGGATCGAGCGGTAACGGCTGAAGCGGTGCGGTTGCATGTGGTTGCATGAGACGGCCGCTTGCTTGCGTGAGTGGAGTGTGTTGAAGAGGATGCTGGAAGTTCCACGTCTTCGGGCTGGAGGATTGAAAGACTTCTCAGAAGAATCCACGCAGGCCTCCCTGGAGCAATCCCTACTATTACTTAACAAGAGCCATACCATATCATATCATATCACATCCTTTCATATCATATTACATCATATCATATCACATCACATCCTTTCATATCACACCATATCATATCACATCATACCATATCATATCATCTCATATCATATCATCACAACTGTACTATCGTTCTTTGACGGAGACCCAATTGAGCAGCCACGCTAGGTCAGTAGGGCAGGCCATATAGACTTGGATAGCTTCTCATTGATCTATTCAGCTGTTATCCTGCGGCGAAAGATGTCGGGAGCCACCCAGTGGTCAAGTGATTTTGAAGACAGCGTGGATGCAATGGGTGTTGCGTCCTGTACTTCTGGTTAGGCAGAGGTGTTGCTCAAGCCTGTGTTTGGTGCGTGTATTGTGTGACTGTGGGTTTGGCGGGGTCGCTGCACAATTCTTTCTTCAGTTGGGGTGTTGCGTAATTCTGCGCGGCGGGAATCATGATTCCGTGCTGGGGTGTTGTGTAATTCTTGGTTCGGGGGGTGTCGAGTAATTGCGTGTTTGGCCGCACGCCGCGTAAGTGTTGCTTCAGCAGAGATTTTCCCCTGAACCCCTAGCACCGTCATGCTGAACCTAGCCATTGTCTCCCTTTAGCTAAGGGGTCCGAGTCCGAGTACGCAAACAATGAGGCTTCAGGCAAAAAGCTGCAATTCAAAGGGGCCAGTTCAGGACCTTATACACTTATAAACTCTACTTGGAGGATCACTGGGCTTAGTAAGTAAGGTTACAAATACTTTAGCCGGAGTTATAAGGCATTAAGTGTATCTACAGTTACTGTATTTATAGCCCTACATACTAAGTCCCATGATCCTCCAAGTGGAGCCCTTAGGCCTGACATGGCTCCGGGTGGTGATCCTGGCTTCTAAACATGGCTGCCTTATCTCTAGTTTGGGGTCCTTGTAATAAGGATCCGATCCTACTATGTAGGGTATGGTATTAAACCCCTAAACCCTAAACCCTAACCCCTAAACCCGAAACCCTAAACCCGAAACCCTAACGCCAAGCCCTAGGGCCCCCTATTATCGGAAAAGCCTGACACCCTTAGGCCGAGCATGTTTTGGGCTGCTGAGCCTGCGCCCTGCCTGCGCCAGAGGCCGCCCTTTCAGCAGCACCAGCTTTTGCGGCTTAGGACTTGGGGTTTAGGGTTTAGGGTTGAGCTGGATGCAGAAAGGGTGTAGGGTTCAGGGTTTGGGATGATTTTGATAGGATTTGGGATGATGTCATGCTTAGGGCTCAGGAATTACTTGGAATGCTGTGGGGTTCAGTGGCTTCGGAGTTCGGATGATATGTGCATTCAGGACGCACGGGTTCGCAGGTCTCCGGCACAGAGCCCCATCCTGACGTTCTGGCTTCCGTCCTTCGGGGTTCCTGTATGGAAGGCTGGAACATGATGAGGGTTGCATGTGTGGTTTAGCGATCGGAGGTCCTTGAGAATGAGATTGCTCAGCGACGATTGAAGCCACTTGCCACTATAGCTGTTGCAAGCTCATCTCCCAAGCTGCCCGCGGGTAATATCATTTCCCCGCACGCCACTGCAAGTTCTCCAAATTCTGGGGAACCCCCAGCTGCGGTCCCTGCGCAAGGAGACCCCGCGTTGAGCACATGGCCTTGTGCCACTCCCGAAATTTTGAGCGGCCCTTTCTTTTTCATGGATGTTTCGTTCATTTAGCTCCAAGCCTTGCGCCCCAACGAGTAGAAGACGTACCGGTCATATCCTCATCTTTATCTCTCTGCCAGAAGCATCAGGCCTTTGGCTCAATTTGATTTGGAATGGCACGGAGCTCAGATCCGCGGCTACACCCACGTGAAATTCTACTGTTGTTTGGAGTTCAGGGAATTTGCCAGAAGTCCTCGGTGGCTCCTGCTTAAATACGGTCTGTTTGGATGCTGCCTTGACCTCTAGAAGGGAATGAACCTTTGGGACGAGTGTGTTGTCAGGGGTAGCGGAGCTGCAGACATCCGTTCCCCACTCCCACTCCCTGCCCTGCCACAAAAAAGGGCTGCCGGGAAGAGCCGCTGAGGCATGCAGTCGCTGTGCATGGGCCCATGTGAGCCGGCAGAGGAGCTGTGATCAAAAAGCATCGGTGTTTTGTTAGACAGGGAGGTGTCCCCGATGCCGGAGCGAATGACCTCATCAGGGATGGGACTGAGAGTCCCTGAAGCTGCCGTAGCTGAGGTTGTTTGTTTGCTTCGACTCGATGCTCCTAGTACTGTGACTCCTGCTGTGTGGCCCAAGTTGTTTTTGACGCCGCGTCAGCCCACCGACCTTAAAGCCGTGCCTGGGACTTCCCACCATGCTCCCCGGCTTCGCCTCGCGCTTGGCAGTGCCTCGGCAGTGCAAAGGATAACCTGCGCCCATACTTCCTTTTGCGGACTAGTTGATTCTTTTGCTGTTGAGGCCTCGACCGGCCTCGTGGCTGCCTTGGCCTTGGCCACACAGGCCATGTCCTTCGCCCCCGGCTGCGAGGCGACCGAGGAGACCTGCGAGCAGGCCGCGCTGCTGCAGGTCACCGGGAAGTCCGGCGGGCACTCGCTTTGGCCCTTCCCCAGCTTGGCGGAACACGCGGCAGAGCGCGGAGCAGACATGGAGGAAGGAAGGCTGGATGAGGTCCACAACGTCCACAAGGACATGGAGGCCCTGGCCCTGCAGAAGCTCGCGGAGATGGAACATGCCGGCAACCTTAGCGATTACAACCTGACGCGCGAGGACTTCGGCTTGAGCAACACCACGATGACTCTCCTTCACTCCGTGCTCACGGAGATGCAGAGCTTGCTCGCGCAGATCAACGCCTCCCACCTCGCGGACGAGCAGCTGCTCCTTGACCTTGCGGAGGGCTTCGCTCAATGTAACAGCGACCTGTCGTCTCGACAGCTTCAAAGCCAGAACCTGAGCACCCTTGTGAGCGGCGCCAGCAGCTCCCACGACGCCTGCCGCACCACGGAGCAGACCTTGTCGGGCCAGAACGGAACCGCCTGGCTAAACTACCTTGGCAAGGGCACCGAAGCGCTGCCCCAAGACGTCAGGAACTGCATGCAGGCCTACCTGGACGGCTACAACCCGCAGACGGCCGAGCATCTGCAGGCCATGATCGATTGCGCAGCCACCATCAGTAGCTTCTTTGGCAGCTTCGAACCTAGCATGGGCACCCTGAAAGATACCTACTTCAGCAGCCTCCATGCGGTGAATAACCAGAGCGAGGATTGCCGGGTGGAGCAATCCACCTTGGAGAGCCACTTCTGTGAGTACCGACAGCAACTGACGGACAGCTGCGACGCCATCGACACTTGCTATCAAAACGTAAACCAAACGTGGCTGCAGTTGCTAGCCACCATTGCTGCTTCGGACTCGCGCCGTGAGGCCTCCTACACTGCCGCCAAGAAGGTGATTTGCTACATCCAGCTGCTCCAGAGCAACCTCACCCAAGCTGCTGTGCAGGCGTGCCAGGACCTGGTCGTCGACACTTCCGGCCTGGCAGTCCACATCCCTGACCCCGCGGCAAAGCAAGTTTGCGACAGCTCGCCAGTGGCCGACTTCCCCTGTGAGCCCGCCTGGGTGCAGAGCGAGTATTTGAATAAGAGCTGGTACAAGGACCCTCCGCAGATCGCCCCCGACACCTGCCCGGGGCCTCAGAGGATCAATGCTCAGAAAGCGTCACACATTCGCTTGCTGTTTTGCAGCGGACGGCTTGTGAGGCATCAGTTGCGCGGCAAGGACGTCCACCACAACGACGACTGCCCCTCAAGCATTGGCCTAGGACTCAGCAGCCTGCAGTAGCTTGCAGCACAGGGCTTGGGGTGACGTGAAGGGCCTCTTGCAGGCACAGGCCGAGTAGAGGGATGTAGCGCGCACTTTTCAGCATTCGTTCAGGCCAACCTCGCAGCCTTTGAGAGAGGCACCTGCGCCATCGTGGAGAGCGCCAACGTTCCTAGCAAGGTATGGTGCGTTGGTTCGAGCGTTTACGGAGCCCAAGCTGGAAACAAGGTGGACCTTGGACAGGGCCGCACCGCAACGGCTTTGGCTTCTCAGGCTTCAGGCAATCACGTTTGTGCTCTGCTTGACAACGAGGAGACAAAGTGTTGGGGCGACAACAGGCGGGGGCCGCTTGGCTTGGGCGACGACGCTAACAGAGGCACAGGTTGGCCTGTGACAGGCATGGGGGATGTGCTGCCTGCGGTGGATGTAGGTTCCAATCGCAAAGTCGTGAAACTGATGGCCGGGCACCATTTCACCTGTGCCATCTTGGACGATCAGTCCGTTAAATGTTGGGGCTTCAGTGATGCCGGACAGCTCGGCTTTTCACCCAATGCTGTGAGCGGCGGCTACGGAAACAACAATGACGAGGCCGGGGATGCTCCGGACGAGATGGGTGACAACTTGCCTACTGTGGACCTGGCGGGCAACCCTGCACTTGACGGCGATGCTGGCACTCAGAGTGCATGTGCCATTGTCCAACACCCAACAGATGGCCGGCAACTGACGTGTTGGGGGCGGAATTGGGAAGGCCAACTTGGCCGCGGCAGCGTAATCGGTGACACCAAGTCTGCACCAACGTACGTGCCAATCGATCTGGGTACCGACCTCCACGCAGTGCAAGTGTCAGTTGGCTATCGTTCCGCGTGTGCTTTGCTCAACACTGGTGCAGCCAGCCGGCCCTTCTTAGAGCTCGGTTCGGGCCTTTTAGTGCTGATCCGTCTCGGTAGTTATCCGTAGGCTTTTGCTACAATCCTTATTGTTGTACGGTTGCACAGGGAAGCTGCGGAATTGAAAGACTTGCCTATGAGGTCAAGTGTTGGGGCGTCAATGACTTCGGGCAGCTGGGCAGGGGTCAACCCTCATCGGTGACGCCGAATGTTGGCAGGCAGCCAGAGGACATGGGTGATGGCTTGCCGGTCGTCGATTTGGGCACCAATGCAGGCACCCCACGGAAGCTCGGAGTATACCGTACCCATTCCGCCCCCGCATGATGTAGTAGTAAGTCTTCTTACTATGTCTTGGAAGGTCGTGTCAGTGGCTTGGGATTCCCATCAGTTCCGTTTTGTAATATCTGTCTAAGTATAGATCACCTTTCCAGGAAGGCCATCTACATCGCGCATGGCGCGTGGCATGTGTGTGCCATTCTCGAGGGCGGAGGTCTCAAATGCTGGGGCCGTAACCATTTGGGCGGTGCCCATCCTCAACTTTTTCCTTCACAACCTAACATCGGCGACTTCCCCAACGAGATGGGCGACAACCTCCCATTTATCGACCTAGGGGTGGGCCGGACAGCTGTGAAGGTGGCTGCTGGAAGGGACCACACATGCGCACGCTTGGATGATGACACGTTCAAGTGCTGGAGCGGATTCGTCAACCGATTCTATTGGCAGAGCCTCTTGGTCAGCACGGCATCCACTAGCGCACGTCAACGGGATTTCTAGTGGATGTTCAGTCATGTCACTACGACTCTTATGACGGTGGTAGGCAGAGAAAGGCTTCCGGGCTGCGTTGCAGAGCGAAATCAGTGGTGCACGACTTGCGGCTCTTGTTGGCAGACGTCTTGCTCTCAAACTTTGGAGTATTTAGTGTGCTGCCACTGCCTCTCTTGATCATCGCGTGCGTGCTGCCAGAGGCTTTGTGAAGCGAGTTCCACAGCATGCAAACCTATAAGTGGGACTGCGGTCTCAAACGGCGCACCTCGGCCTAAATCAAACGCACTGGGCCCATAACGTGACTGGGAGAAATTGGGCACTGCGCATCGGCCAGTCCCTAAACGCGAAAGCCCGCTCTCTCTTTCCCTCCCCCTTTCTCTCCTCGGCGAAAACCCAAACTGGGGCGAACACAGCAACCACGTCTCACATCGCTCGGTTTAGACCGGGTTCTGACTTGTTGACATAACTTGCAGCTGAGGCTTAAGCGACTACGATCTTTGAGTCGCTGGTCGTTGCTCTGAGCAGAGTAGCTGTGAACGTGGAGTGGGCTTGAGCCGGCTCTGGAGGAGGCTCTTTGAAGCTTCGGGACCCGAAGAGCTCCCCGACCGGGGTTCTGCTAACATCGGGTATTCCGGCTGCGTGGGCATGCGAGGCTCTTGCGGCTTGCGCAGTATAAGTCAGCATTACTAGTTGTAGCAGCCAGAGAAGGAAAATGAAAGCTGCCGCCACGAGCCTCGCCAGTTTTGTTGCGTTTAGCACTCCTGAAACGCATTGCACCGTGCTGCAACTCGTCGGGATGCCAGCCCCTGGCACCAAAACTAAATGGGCAGGTGCTAGGACTCACTGAGAACTCGAATGGCGCCATTTTGGGGGCGCAGCTGGGACAGAGGGCTCGGGGCTGGCGAGCTCGGATGCACCGCTGCGGAAATCTCGTTTCGAAAGGGATTTCAAGATTTCCGTCATTTCCGTCATCTCAGCATTCCGCCAGACGGAGCGGGTCACCGTACGAGTGATACCGCGGGCACCAGACGAGGTTGGACAGCTCCTCTCAAGGAAACCCATTTCGTTGAAAGTTGCCACGCTGAAAGCGGCAGAAGCAAATCAATCTGAGATCCAACCAAGTCTGGTCTCGAGCTCCGACTATAGATTTGCTTAACAAGTTCCCGTGGTGGCATGCGCATCTGCAAATTAGCAGATGCGCAGCGAGGCTTTGTGCAGATGTATGATGTACACGAAGTCGGGTTCCAATGAGTTGTTTGAGGGGCGGCCGGTGTGCCGCCAGCCGCAACAGCAGTACCGGCTCTGGGGAGCAAGGCTTTTGGGCCGCGGTGCCAGTAAAGACGCATGTGGAACAGCCTGCGATCACCGCGAAATTTCAAACCCACGGCCCATGCGAGCCTCCCTGCTTCTGCATATATCGCCCGCCGCCAAAAGCGCGGCGGCGGCGTGCGCATGCAGCTTGCTTAGCAGTTTTGTCGTGTGCGCAGTGGCAGAAAGCGTGGCAAGCTGCAATCAGAGGATCGAGCGGTAACGGCTGAAGCGGTGCGGTTGCATGTGGTTGCATGAGACGGCCGCTTGCTTGCGTGAGTGGAGTGTGTTGAAGAGGATGCTGGAAGTTCCGCGTCTTCGGGCTGGAGGACTGAAAGACTTCTCAGACGAATTCACGCAGGCCTCCCTGGTGCAATCCCTACTTTTACTTAACAAGAGATGTATCATATCATGGCACATCCTCTCATATCACATCATATCATATCACATCATACCACATCATATCATATCATCACAACTGTACTATCGTTCCTTGACGGAGACCCAATTGAGCAGCCACGCTAGGTCAGTAGGGCAGGCCATATAGACTTGGATCGCTTCTCATTGATCTATTCAGCTGTTATCCTGCGGCGAAAGATGTCGGGAGCCACCCAGTGGTCAAGTGATTTTGAAGACAGCTTTGAAACTTTCAGTCCGAATCGTGTGGAGGCACAGACTCGCAGAGATGATTTCATGTGCAAAGCACGCGGAACTTTGGTGGCCTCAGACATCAGACAGGTGGATCGGAGTGCAGCGTCCAGCAGAGTTGCATTGTCAGAGCCTTGCAGGAATCCGCGGACGTTGCATCAACGGTCTGCTGAACGCCGTGACGAAGAGGCAGTCCCAGCATGAGAAACCTCAACTGTGTGGTCACCACCATCACCATCACGCCAGCATCCAGAAGCATCAACAAGAACTGACAGCAACATGACAACGGATTCTTTCCCGTCCTTGCTGCAGCAAGAGCAGAGATCAGGCTTCCAACAGCGAAGTCGGAGCGACAAGAGGAGTCAGCACAAGAACCTAAAGAATGACATAGTCAAGCTAGTCGTCGCAATATGATTTCTTAGAATCTACAAATTCTTCTTTTGCTGCCGAGTGCAGGCGAACTCGACAAATTCGAAGCGTCGACTTCAGCTCGGGTAACGGGAAAGAGGTGCTCCGAAGTCCATCCCTGTTTACTCCACACTTCTGATGTCCAATGGCCAGGCTCTGGGAGACACTGCGCAGCTCTCCCGAGACGCCGCCGAGGAACTTACCGAATTTAGGTTCTGCACGGCTGCGCAGCCGCAACCAAAAAGTAGTCTTGGTCCTGCTTTGGGTGCAAGAACAGAAGCACTGCATCTACAGGCCAAGTTGGTGGCGGTCCTCTACGCCAGAACCTCTGGTGTCACACGTCCGGTGTTGTGGCTCTTTGCAGTACTGCCAGAAAGCCAGTCGCTCCCCAGTCCAAGAGTGGCAAGGCCTTGCCCTACGAATGGAAATGCCCTAAAGTTATCTAAAGTTCCCATCCTCACCTTTGCCCCTCGGGCCAGGACAGGGGTGCCAACGTAAGGACCCGGCCAAGGCCTGTTTGGTATCTTTCCTTACATACTGAAAAAGTAGGCTGCGAAAAGTTGCCTGTGTGGCTGACTGATGTGGTACGCTCGCGCTACGCCGCGCAGCCAGTACCAAGCTAGATTGTCTTCCGTAAGGCGGGGCCTAAGTGAGGCCAGTGGGATACGTGGGACGAGTGGGGCAACTGGGCCAGGTGGGCAAGGGGACCGTGTGGCAGAGGATGCAAGGGGTGTTGCGTACTGTACTTCTGGTTCGGCAGAGGTGTTGCACAAGCCTGTGTTTGGTGCGTGTATTGTGTGACTGTGGGTTTGGCGGGGTCGCTGCACAATTCTTTCTTCAGTTGGGGTGTTGCGTAATTCTGCGCGGCGGGAATCATAATTCCGTGCTGGGGTGTTGTGTAATTCTTGGTTCGGGGGGTGTCGCGTAATTGCGTGTTTGGCCGCACGCCGTGTAAGTGTTGGTTCAGCAGAGATTTTCCCCTGAACCCCTAGCACCGTCATGCTGAACCTAGCCATGGTTTCCCTTTAGCTAAAAGGTCCGAGTCCGAGTACGCAAACAATGAGGCTTCAGGCGAACAGCTGCAATTTAAAGGGGCCAGCTCAGGACCTGATACACTTATAAACCCTGCCCTACTTGGAGGATCATGGGGCCTAGTAAGTAAGGTTACAAATACTTTAGCCGGAGTTATAAGTAATTTAGTGTATCTACAGTTACTGTATTTATAGCCCTAGATACTTAGTCCCATGATCCTCCAAGTGGAGCCCTTAGGCCTGACATGGCTCCGGGTGGTGATCCTGGCTTCTAAACATGGGGAGTTTCCAAAAATTTACGGCTACCTTATCTCTAGTTTGGGGTCCTTATAATAAGGATCCGATCCTACTATGTAGGGTATGGTATTAAACCCCTAAACCCTAACCCCTAACCCCTAAACCCGAAACCCTAAACCCGAAACCCTAAACCCGAAACCCTAAACCCTAAACGCCAAACCCTAGGGCCCCCTATTATCGGAAAAGCCTGACACCCTTAGGCCGAGCATGTTTTGGGCTGCTGAGCCTGCGCCCTGCCTGCGCCAGAGGCCGCCACTTTAGCGGCTTAGCACTTGGGGTTTAGGGTTTAGGGTTGAGCTAGAGTGCTTCCCAGCTGATCGGCAGAGTCTGGGTTCAAAAAAGGGTTGAGCTAGATGCCAAAAGGGTGTAGGGTTCAGGGTTTGGGCTGATTTTGATAGGATTTGGGATGATGTGATGCTTAGGGCGCAGGAGTCACTTGGAATGCTGTGGGGTTCAGTGGCTTCGGAGTTCGGATGATATGTGGGTTCAGGACGTACGGGTTCGCAGGTCTCCGGCACAGAGCCCCATCCTGACGTTCTGGCTTCCGTCTTTCGGGGTTCCTGTATTGAAGGCTGGAACATGATGAGGGTTGCATGTGTGGTTTAGCGATCGGAGGTCCTTGAGAATGAGATTGCTCAGAGACGATTGAAGCCACTCGCCACTATAGCTGCTGCAAGCTCATTTCTGGGGAACCCCCAGCTGCGGTCCCTGCGCAAGGAGGCCCCGCGTTGAGCACATGGCCTTGTGCCACTCCCGAAATTTTGAGCGGCCCTTTCTTTTTCATGGATGTTTCGTTCATTTAGCTCCAAGCCTTGCGCTCCAACTAGTAGAAGACGTACCGGTCATATCCTCATCTTTATCTCTCTGCCAGAAGCATCAGGCCTTTGGCTCAATTTGATTTGGAATGGCACGGAGCTCAGATCCGCGGCTACACCCAAGTGAAATTCTACTGTTGTTTGGAGTTCAGGGAATTTGCCAGAAGTCCTCGGTGGCTCCTGGTTAAATACGGTCTGTTTGGATGCTGCCTTGACCTCTAGAAGGGAATGAACCTTTGGGATTGCTTTGACGAGTGGGTTGTCAGGGGTAGCGGAGCTGCAGAGATCCGTTCCCCACTCCCACTCCCTGCCCTGCCACAAAGAAGGGCTGCCGGGAAGAGCTGCTGAGGCATGCAGTCGCTGTGCATGGGCCCATGTGAGCCGGCAGAGGAGCTGTGATCAAAAAGCATCGGTGTTTTGTTAGACAGGGAGGTGTCCCCCGGCGCCGGGGCCCCGGAAGAACGAGCTTTAAGCCCGAAGCCCTAAACGTCCTTAGACAAGTAGGCTTGCGTAGGCCGGACCCTCGTGCAGACGCAAAAGAGCCCTCAAAAAAAAACGTCCTTAGACCCCACATCTTCAAAGCTCTCGGCTGGGCCCTAAGCCCTGAAGCCCAAGTCTGCGAAGTGGCCACCGTCCTTCTCTCCAAGGCTAGATGCTCGAGATCGCTGGAGGGAGCCTCTGGTGCAGGCTCGCTCCCGAAAGACCGAACCCGGAGGTTTCGCATTTGGGGTTGACTGGGTTCTTGTTAAGGACTTTCGTTTAAGTTGCCATGATAGGGATCTGATATAGTAAACAATATGGTTCCCCTCATTCTGGCAACTTGAATTTAATATCCCACAACAAGAACCGAGTTTAGGGTAGAACGCCCCACAAGCTTGGGCCTTCCGAACTTGGAGTCCCATGAGACCTTCAAGCCTTCAATCCTGATGCGTCACTCTTACGACCCCGAACCCCAAACTGAAACAATCCCCGAACTCCCGAAACCCTAGACCAGCTACAAAAGCCTAAACCCTAAAGCTTGCAGCATGCGTGGCATTGCCTTCTGTTGGTGCTGTCTTTCATATGCCGCCGGGAGAGTACTCTAAGCCACTGTCTTGCCGACCATGAACCTCGTCTGGATGCGTCCGAGCTGCGAGAGCGTAAAGCTTGCAGCAGGAGCTTGTGTTCCACCCCTTCACCCCTTGGAGCGCAAGAACAATTCCCGTGCCGGTGGGCTTCGAGGCTGTCATGCAGGGGCTCGGAATACCTAGTCACAATTATAGGTCCTATAGGAGTATGGTAAGAATTGCACCAATCCGTGCCGCTCCCGATGGATGACAAGCGGGCCATCTGATCAACTAGCCTTTCGGTTCATTCATCTGATTGGACACGGCTTCTTTGGAATTGTGTTCTCTGAATCATCTGCATGGCAGGCTTTGGCGCGGCAGCTGCAGCAGGTCGGTTCTTCCAAAAGAGGTGCGGTCTCAGGGCTTTCGTGAAGAAGAGAAGCTCTGTGGTGGGCACAGGCCAGCACGATTAACGAGAGTCTTGAGCCACTGGCAGCAGCAGACGGCCGCCGAGCAGGCTGGGTTCTCTCTTGTGTAACATGCAGAGCCCTCGTGTGTCCCTGGTGTGACTTGTTATGATAGGGAAGCGCATCACACGCATTTACGAATACTACTTGTCTGGTACAGATGTGCGCATCTCTCTCGCTGTTAAATTAGGAATGCCAGCTATTGTAGCTAGCTAGCTGGCTACCTACCTGTACATGTATTCATCGATGCATACATGCAGTCGTTTGCGCACCTTGGTCAGATTTGGAGAGCTCCTCTGCTGCTCTTTGCGCAAGGTGCGACGCCAGTCCAAGAAGGAGGCGCTTTCGGGCCTGGGCTTTTCTCGAGATGGAAACCGCATTCCTTGGTGCTCCTATAGGAGCTGAACCACCTTGGGAGAGGTCGTGGATACATAGGCCGGTGGGCCGGTGCACTGACTTACCTTTGGTTAGTAGGGAATGGAAGAATGGCAGTAATAGTAATTAAAATTTTGTCCCGTTCCTCCATTCCCTACTAACCAACGGTAAGCTGAGGGCTTACATGTTGAGGACGCCTGGAATGTGCAGACCTTGCCTCCAGGGACTGCAGCGGCGCTGCGATGTTGGCTTTGCGATGAGCTGCCCTTAGATTTTCCACAGATCGCAGCTTTTGGCTTCTTGCACCCTCGATCCCAAAGTTTCGAGACCCCAAACCCTAAAGCCTAAACTCCCTAACCCCCCCAAAGTCGCCCCAAAGTTGCGGCTCCTTGAGGCCTTGGAGCCCGCTCAAGCGGTCACTGTCCAGCTGCGGCCCCTCGTTTAGATTCTGGGCGAGGGGAGAGCCCAAGAAGGGATCTAAAACTTTGGGGCTGTTTGGGGAGTTCGGGTTAGGGCAGTTAGGGTTTAGAGTTCATGGCAGGAGCCCTGAATCCCCGGAGCCGCAGACCCGCAACCCCCCCGAGATCCCTTCAGCCCCAAGCCTTCAACACCAAAAAACCTGAACCCTGAACCCCTAAACTTTAAACCCTGAACCCTAAACCCTAAATGTAAAAAGCACAGTGAGCCCGAAGCCCTATCCCTCAGTGAGGGCCCCCGCTCTCTGCAGCCGTGGCAGCCTCCCTGGTGCTCTTCGCCTGGCAAGCAGTGGGCGCCAGGCCCGAGCCCAGGGCTCTCCGGGCTCTACTGGGAGGTTTTAGGGGGAGGGGTTCGGGCTAGTTCCTTCAGGATCTATAGGGATTCTATAAGGGGTATAGGATTTCGGGCTACGTGGAGGTTCATGGGGAGTTATAAGTGGGGTTATAAGTAGGGTAACTATATACTTATAATCCATATTAGGGGTCTTGTAACACCCACTTACAACTACCCATGAACCTCCAAGTAGGGTTACAGTCGGAAGTTCTGCAGAAGCACATGGGTCTATAGGGCATGAAGAGGTTTCCGCACCTGTAAGAAGGATCCTACCATTGATAGCCTATATAAAGGGGCTCCTAGTCATTTTCTCCGAGTTGCGATCACAATCCACTCTTTGCTAGACACAGATCATGTATATCACGGCAAATCGATTCTTCATATCAGTACTTCCCCCAGCTCGGACGTCTAAGTCGGGTCAGATCTCCAAGTATGAATGCATAAAGTGGGGAATGCGTCCTTCCAACACATCGACTATCCACATCTCTTCATGTCATTGCAAAATCCTACAACCCCCCCCCAAAACAAAACTGAAACCTAAACCCTGAAAGTTAAGCCCTCAAGCTCAAACCCTCATCCCTAAAGCCGAGCCTCGACCCTGAGACCAGCCCTCAAACCGACAGGTCTTGCTTCTGGATGCTCATGTGCTGCCACTTGGGTCAGCTGTGCGTGTTTACATGACCACCCCAGGCCAGGCGACAGGACGGATTTGAAGGTTTGGGGAGATGGTGCATAGTGTCATGCTGTGACAAAACATCTGCAAGCTTATATGAAGTCCACTCTTGACACTCTCTCTTTTGCTACATCCATGACAGGGTCCAGATGGTTTCCATTCCCGCTGGTGGCAGCCACTGCAGCTTGAGCCTCTGTGCGCCGCGTCTTCAGTGGCCTTATCGAGCTGACGTACAGCTCTGTCAGTGCAGGTTTCCGCGAACCTGATACGCTATCAGGCCTGGAGGGGTGTCCTTTGAGCAGCATGGCGAGCCGTACCTGGAGTAGAGAGAGAGAGTCGTGATCTTGATACTGCCACGGCTACTACCCCTGTCGTTGCCAGTGTCGTTTTCAGACGATCAGTTCTGCGGTTGAAACTATGTATCCCACTATCGTGTGACTTAAGATACTTTTCTGATCCTGAAAAGCCGTTGCAACTACTGTGAATGTGAGGTGAAGCGGCGTCTGGCCCGGCTGAATATGATGCACATCAGATCCCAGCTGGAGGCTTTCCATCTCATCGTCATTCTTTAGCTTTTATCTACACACACACACAGCCGCAAATGTGCTTGTATGTATCTATCCAAGTATGTAGGTATGTAGCTATGGAGATATATGCATGCACGCACAAATCTGGTGCAGTAACATGAGATTGCTTTTCCCAACCAGCTATTCGTTCTGAAGCTCATGTGGCATCGAGCCTTCCGCCCCCGTAGACGTGCTTTGGAGACTGCCCAGGGATGCCAGGCTGCAAAGGGAAAGACACGTTCCACTGGACATTCGCGAAATCAAAGGAACCCCCTAGGGAGCCCTAAGTCGGCCCCAGGGAGCCGTGACCTTAGAAGCCCCAAGCTTCTGCCGGGCAGTCGGGCGCGCTGATCCTTCTTCTCCTGCTCTTCGGAGCCTCCTGTGCAGGCTCAGTGGCTTTCAGGGGTTTACGGGTTTAGGGTTTCAGGGTTTAGGGTTTCGGGGTTTAGCGCTTAGGGCTTTAGGGTTTAGTTTAGGCTTCGACTCGAAAGGGAGTCCCTTGCAGTTATACTGCTGGGTAATGGGTAACATGACGGTCGGCTAAGGTCTGTACCTTTGCAGCGGATCAGGGATGGGACTGCGAGTCCCTGAAGCTGCCGTAGCTGAGGTTGTTTGTTTGCCTCGGCTCGATGCACCTAGTACTGTGACTCCTGCTATGTGGCCCAAGTTATTTTTGACGCCGCGTCAGCCCACCGACCTTAAAGCCGTGCCTGGGACTTCCCACCATGCTCCCCGGCTTCGCCTCGCGCTTGGCAGTGCCTCGGCAGTGCAACGAATACTGTAGCTTTCCAGAACCTGTCGCGCGTGTGCCCATACTTCCTTTTTCGGATTCTTTGGTTCTTTCGCTGTTGAGGCCTCGACCGGCCTCGTGGCTGCCTTGGCCTTGGCCACACAGGCCATGTCCTTCGCCCCCGGCTGCGAGGCGACCGAGGAGACCTGCGAGCAGGCCGCGCTGCTGCAGGTCACCGCCGGGAAGTCCGGCGGGCACTCGCTTTGGCCCTTCCCCAGCTTGGCGGAACACGCGGCAGAGCGCGGAGCAGACATGGAGGAAGGAAGGCTGGATGAGGTCCACAAGGTCCACAAGGACATGGAGGCCCTGGCCCTGCAGAAGCTCGCGGAGATGGAGAATGCGCAGAATCTCAGCGACTACAACCTGACGCGCGAGGACTTCGGCTTGAGCAACACCACGATGACTCTCCTTCACTCCGTGCTCACGGAGATGCAGAGCTTGCTCGCGCAGATCAACGCCTCCCACCTCGCAGACGAGCAGCTGCTCCTTGACCTTGCGGAGGGCTTCGCTCAATGCAACAGCGATTTGTCGTCTCGACAGCTTCAAAGCCAGAACCTGAGCACCCTTGTGAGCGGCGCCAGCAGCTCCCACGACGCCTGCCGCACCACAGAGCAGACCTTGTCGGGCCAGAACGGAACTGCCTGGCTCAACTACCTTGGCAACGGCACCGAAGCGCTGCCCCAAGACGTCAGGAACTGCATGCAGGCCTACCTGGACGGCTACAACCCGCAGACGGCCGAGCATCTGCAGGTCATGATCGATTGCGCAGCCACCATCAGTAGCTTCTTTGGCAGCTTCGAACCTAGCATGGTCACCCTGAAAGATACCTATTTCAGCAGCCTCCATGCGGTGAACAACCGAAGCGAGGAGTGCCGGGTGGAGCAATCCACCTTGGAGAGCCACTTCTGTGAGTACCGACAGCAGCTGACGGACAGCTGCGACGCCATCGACACTTGCTATCAAAACGTCAACCAAACGTGGCTGCAGTTGCTAGCCACCATTGCTGCTTCGGACTCGCGCCGTGAGGCCTCCTACACTGCCGCAAAGAAGGTCATCTGCTACATTCAGCTGCTCCAGAGCAACCTCACCCAAGCTGCTGTGCAGGCCTGCCAGGACCTGGTCGTCGACACTTCCGGCCTGGCAGTCCACATCCCTGACCCCGCGGCAAAGCAAGTTTGCGACAGCTCGCCAGTGGCCGACTTCCCCTGTGAGACCGCCTGGGTGCAGAGCGAGTATTTGGATAAGAGCTGGTACACCGGCAACCCGCAGATCGCCCCCGACACCTGCCCGGGGCCTCAGAGGATCAATGCTCAGAAAACGTCACGCATTCGCTTGCTGTTTTACAGCGGACGGCTTGTGAGGCATCAGTTGCGCGGCAAGGACGTCCACCACAACGACGACTGCCCCTCAAGCATTGGCCCAGGACTCAGCAGCCTGCAGTAGCTTGCAGCACAGGGCTTGGGGTGACGTGAAGGGCCTCATGCAGGCACAGGCCGAGTAGAGGGATGTAGCGTGCACTTTTCAGCATTCGTTCAGGCCAACCTCGCAGCCTTTGAGCTTGGCACCTGCGCCATCGTGGAGAGCGCCAACGTTCCTAGCAAGGTGTGGTGCGTTGGTTCGAACGAGCACGGAAGCACAGGTGGCACCAGCGCATCGCCCCCCTACGGAAACAAGGTGGACCTTGGACAGGGCCGAACCGCAACGGCTTTGGCTTCGGGCGGTGCAGGCTTTCACGTTTGTGCTATACTTGACAATGACGACACAAAGTGTTGGGGCGACAACAGGGTGGGGCAGCTTGGCTTGGGCGACGATGCTTACAGAGGCCAAGGTGTTGCAGGGACAGGCATGGGGGACTTGCTGCCTGCGGTGGATGTAGGTTCCAATCGCAAAGTCGTGAAACTGATGGCCGGTCACCGTTTCACCTGTGCCATCTTGGATGATCAGTCCCTTAAATGTTGGGGCCTCAGTGATTTCGCACAGCTCGGCTTTGTACCCAACGGCAACAAGGCCGGGGATGCTCCGGACGAAATGGGGGACAACTTGCCTACCGTGGACCTGGCCGGCAACCCTGCAATTGACGGCGATGCTGGCACTGAGTTTGCATGTGCCATTGTCCAACACCCAACAGATGGCCGGCAACTGACGTGTTGGGGCCGAAATCGGGAAGGCCAGCTTGGGCGTGGCAGCGACATTGATAACAGCAGGTCTGCACCAACGTACGTGCCAATCGATCTGGGTACCGACCTCCACGCAGTGCAAGTGTCAGTTGGCTATCGTTCCGTGTGTGCTTTGCTCAACACTGGTGCAGCCAGCCGGCCCTTCTTAGAGCTCGGTTCGGGCCGGCCCTTTAGTGGTCCGTCTCGGTAGTTCTCCGCAGACCCTATAGGCTTTTGCTACAAACCTTGTTGTTATACAGTTGCACAGAGAAGCTGTAGAATTGAAAGACTTGCCTATGAGGTCAAGTGTTGGGGCGAAAACGGCTTGGGGCAGCTGGGCAGGGGTGAAACCTCAGCGGCGACGCCGAATGTTGGCAGGAAGCCAGAGGACATGGGTGATGGCTTGCCGGTCGTCGATTTGGGCACCAATGAAGGCACGCCACGGAAGCTCGGAGTACACCGTACCCCACCTCGCCCTCGCATCATGTAGTAGTACATTTTCTCATTATGTCTTGGCTTCTATTCTATTCCTGCTGGTCGTGTCAGTGGCTTGGGATTCCTATCAGTTCCTTTTTGTAATATCTGTTTAAATATAGATCACCTTTCCAGGAAGGCTATCTACATCGCGCATGGCTCGTTCCATGTGTGTGCCATTCTCGAGGGTGGAGGTGTCAAATGCTGGGGCCGTAACTATGTGGGCCTTGCCAATCCTCAAGTTCCTGAAGACAATCCAGTCGGCGATGCCTCGAGCGACATGGGCGACAACCTCCCATTTATCGACCTAGGGGTGGGCCGGACAGCTGTGAAGGTGGTTGCTGGAAAGGACCACGCATGCGCACGCTTGGATGATGACACGTTCAAGTGCTGGGGCGACCCTAACAGAATGAACAGTTGGGCGGGCCTCTTGGTCAGCAAGGCATCCACTAGCGCACATCGACGGGATTTCTAGTGGATGTTCAGTCATGTTACTACGACTCTTATGACGGTAGTAGACAGAGACAGGCTTCAGGGGCTCCAGCGTTGCAGAGTGAAGTCAGTGCGCATGACTTGCGGCTCTTGTTGACAGATGTCTTGCTTCTCAAACCTGGGATTATCTAGTGTGCTGCCACTCCCTCTCTTGATCATCGCGTGCGCGCTGCCAGATGCTTTGTGGAGCGAGTTCCACAGCATGCAAACCTATAGGTGGGACTGTGGTCTCAAGCGGCGCACCTCGGCCTAAATCAAACGCACGGGACCCATAACGTGACTGGGAGAAATTGGGCACTGCGCATCGGCCAGTCCCTAAACGCGAAAGCCCGCTCTCTCTTTCCCTCCACTTTTCTCTCCTCGGCGAAAACCCAAACTGGGGCGAACACAGCAACCACGTCTCACATCGCTCGGTTTAGACCGGATTCTGCCTTGTTGACATAACTTGCAGCTGAGACTTAAACGACTACGATCTTGGAGCTGTGACCGTGGAGTGAGCTTGAGCCGGCTCAGGAGGAGGCTCCTTGAAGCTTCGCGACCCGAAGAGCTCCCGGGGTCTCTGCAAGCATGGGGCATATTCCCCCGGCTGTGTGGGCATGCGAGGCTCTTGCGGCTTGCGCAGTATAGCTAGTGACTTAGCACTACTAGTTGTAGCAGCCAGCGAAGGAAAATGAAAGCTGCCGCCACGAGCCTCGCCAGTTTTGTTGCGTTTAGCACTCCTGAAACGCATTGCACCGTGCTGCAACTCGTCGGGATGCCAGCCCCTGGCACCAAAACTAAATGGGCAGGTGCTAGGACTCACTGAGAACTCGAATGGCGCCATTTTGGGGGCGCAGCTGGGACAGAGGGCTCGGGGCTGGCGAGCTCGGATGCACCGCTGCGGAAATCTCGTTTCGAAAGGGATTTCAAGATTTCCGTCATTTCCGTCATCTCAGCATTCCGCCAGACGGAGCGGGTCACCGTACGAGTGATACCGCGGGCACCAGACGAGGTTGGACAGCTCCTCTCAAGGAAACCCATTTCGTTGAAAGTTGCCACGCTGAAAGCGGCAGAAGCAAATCAATCTGAGATCCAACCAAGTCTGGTCTCGAGCTCCGACTATAGATTTGTTTAACAAGTTCCCGTGGTGGCATGCGCATCTGCAAATTAGCAGATGCGCAGCGAGGCTTGGTGCAGAAGGTTCCAATGACTTGTTTGAGGGGCGGCCGGTGTGCCGCAGCCGAAGTTTCGGCGATCCGACCACGAAGCACCGGCTCTGGGGAGCAAGGCTCAGGGGCCGTGGTGCCGCTGAAGACGCACTTGGAACAGCCTGCGGTCACCGCGAGGTTTCAAATCCACGGCCCATGCGAGCAGCCTCCCTGATTGCATATATCGTCGTCGCCGAAAGCGCGGCGGCATGCACATGCAGCTTGCTTAGCAGTTTTGTCGTGTGCGCAGTGGCAGAAAGCGTGGCAAGCTGCAATCAGAGGATGGAGCGGTAACGGCTGAAGCGGTGCGGTTGCATGAGACGGCCGCTTGCTTGCGTGAGTGGAGTGTGTGTGTGTGTGTGTGTGTGTGTGTGTGTAAGAGGATGCTCGAAGTTCCGCGTCTTCAAGCGGGAGGACTGCAGACTCTGGCCTTCAAATTCTCAGTTTCCACCATGCCATAGGGCCATCGCCTGGCAGTGCAAAGAGATGACTGCTGTTACAAAGATGCTTGGGAGGACGTTCGTCGAAGCTCTTGTCAGACCTAGAGGTAACTCCGGGCAGCGCCCCCAAGGGCGACCTTCGCATGTTGGGCCAGTGTCCTGTTCGCACTTCCCAGGCTCCTACCTGTGGAGATCCTTGGGGAGCGTGGGGTTCCCAGCAGTCCGCAGTCCGTTGCTCAGAAACATGGCCAGCTTAAGTTCCTTGCTTAGGCAGAGAGTGCCGCGGCCTGGTGGAAGCAAGCCAAGGCCCGGCCGGGGGCCGGCCTGGAAGAGGCCGCTCGAAGGAGTGACTGCGAGGCAGCTTCGCGCACTCTCTTCGGGGCAGCTCGGGGAGTCCGGCTCCCCAGATGAGCCTGAAGAGCCCTTGACCGACTCAAAAATGCTCGAAGCTTCCCGTTTTCCCGTTCCTGTCTTGCAGGCCGCCGCGCGGGTCGAATTGCGGCTGGCGGCCCAGCCTTAAACCTGAGGGTTTGTTGGCTTTGTGTAGCTTCGTGTGCTGGCCTGTCGCAGAGCCTGGTCCAGCGCACAGAAATGCCGGGCTTCCGTTACAATCGTCCAAAAGGCTATAAAGTCTATGCTAGTCCAAACTTTCATCGCCTGCAGACGGCTGCCGAGCAGGCTGGGGTCTCTCTTGTGTAAATCGCAGAACTCCCGTGTGTTCCATGCGTGACTTGTTTCGATAGGGAAACGGAAACATCACACACATCCACCAGTAGGAGTTGTTTGGCGTAGAAGTGCGCATCTATGTGAATGTACGATCCATCCATCTATCCTTCTTTCGATCTATCTATCCATCTATCTATCTACCTAGCTGCCTGCCTATCTACTTATCCACCCACCTGTCTATCTATTTACTTGTCTAGCTAGCTAGGTGTACTCGTCGATACATACATGCAGTAATTTGCACAAGGTGCGGGGGAACGCCTTGCGACGCCCAAGAAGGAGGCGCTTTCCGCTTTCGGACTTCGGCCTCTCTGGAGATGGAAACCGCCCGATTTTGCCTTGGCCCTCCGCAAGGAGCCGAGCCACCCTGGGAGAGGTCGTAGACAGGCGGGTGCACTGAGGGCTTACATGTTGAGGACGCCTCGCATTTGCAGACCTTGCTTCCAGGAACTGCAGCGGCGCTGCGATGTTGGCTTCGCGATGAGCTGCCCTCAAATTTTCCAGAGATCGCAGCTTTTGGCTTCTCGCACCCTCGACCCCACAGTTTCGCCCTAGACCCTAAACGCTAAACCCTGAACCCGAAACCCCCAAAGTCGCCCCAAAGTGGCTCCCTGAGGCCTTGGAGCTGCAGCGGTCGCTGGCGAGCTGTGGCCCCTCGTTTAAATTCTCAGCGAAGGGAGAGTAGGGCATTTCTGTTTCAGGGGGTTTCTACAAAGAGTTCCTTTAAGGGTTCTTGAGGGTCCAAAAACCTTCTGTCAACATTCTATGAGGGTTCTTTTGGTTCGGGGGTTTCTGTGTGGCCGGCAAGCAGCTGTGTACTACACTGTGTACTGTCGCGGGACGTACTACGCCGCAGCACCATGCGACGGCATGCAGCAGCGTTCGAGATCGAAGCTCTCGAGGTGTCCCGTTGCCGCAGCCCATCAGCCTGGATTCGTGGTGCGCGCTTGCAGGCGCCTCAGCTTCGACGCCGCTTGTGTCCAAGGGCTTCTGAGAGAGAACCTGCAGCCCACGACTTCATCTCGAGGGGCTGGAGAGGTCTTGGGAGCTTCGTCTGCCTGTCGAAACTTCTGCTGGTCCTCCATCGCTCAAATGCGTCCACCGGTTTTTTTCCCGAAAACCCCTCTGGGGTTGGGTTCTCGTTTAGTGCTCCAAAGCGAGGCGCGCGACATCGGACCGTGTCTTGACGGAAGAGCTTTAGAGGACTAAACGGTGGCACGCGGGCCTTGACATCGGGTGCGCGGACGGTGCGCGAAGGGGCGGGAGCGCGATATCGGGTGCGCGGTGCGGTGCGCGGGCGAGGGCGGGGACAATGGGCGGGAGCGAGATATCGGGTGCGCAGACGGTGTGCAGGGAAAGGCGCGGATATCGGGTGCGCGGACGGTGCGCGGTGGAGGGCGGGGACAAGGCTTATAAGGGGCGGGAGCGCGATATCAATTCTCCTTCTGCCTTCTCGCTCGTTTCTTATTTGTTTAACATGGCGCGGGCCGGAGCCATCCGAATTCTCCTTCTGCCTTTTCGCTCGTTTCTTATTTGTTTAACATGGCGCGGGCCGGAGGCATCCGAATTCTCCTTCTGCCTTTTTGCTCGTTTCTTATTCTTTGAACATGGCGCGGGCCGGAGCCATCCGCATTCTCCTTTTGCCTTTTCGCTCGTTTCTTATTTGTTTAACAGGGCGCGGGCCGGAGGCATCCGAGTTCTCCTTCTGCCTTTTCGATCGTGTTTTGTTTGTTTAACATGGCGCGGGCCGGAGCCCTCCGAATTCTCCTTCTGCCTTTTCGCTCGTTTCTTATTTGTTTAACATGGCGCGGGCCGGAGGCATCCGAATTCTCCTTCTGCCTTTTCGCTCATTTCTCATTTGTTTAGCATTGCGTGGGCCGGAGCCATCCGACTTCTCCTTCTGCCTTTTCGCTCGTTTCTTTTTTATTTAACATGGCGCGGGCCGGAGTCATCCGAATTCTCCTTCTGCCTTTTCGCTCGTTTCTTATTTGTTTAACATGGCGCATGCCGGAAGCATCTGAATTCTCCTTCTGCTTTTTCGCTCGTTTCTTATTTGTTTAACATGGCGCGGGCCGGAGTCATCCGAGTTCTCCTTCTGGCTTTTCGCTCGTTTCTTGTTTGTTTAACATGGCGCGGGTCGGAGCCATCCGAATTCTCCTTCTGCCTTTTCGCTTGTTTCTTTTTATTTAACACAGGGCGCGGGCCGGAGTCATCCGAATTCTCCTTCTGCCTTTTCGATCGTTGCTTATTTGTGTAACATGGCGCGGGCCGGAGCCCTCCGAATTCTCCTTCTGCCTTTTCGCTCGTTTCTTATTTATTTAACATGGCGCGGGCCGGAGCCATCCGAATTCTCCTTCTGCCTTTTCGCTCGTTTCTTAGTTGTTTAACATGGCGCGGGCCGGAGCCATCCGAATTCTACTTCTGCCTTTTCGCTCGTTTCTTATTTGTTTAACATGGCGCGGGCCGGAGCCCTCCGAATTCTCCTTCTGCCTTTTCTTTCGTTTCTTATTTGTTTAACATGGCGCGGCCGGAGGCATCCGAACTCTCCTTCTGCCTTTTCGCTCGTTTTTTTGTTTGTTTAACATGGCGCGGGCCGGAGGCATCCGAATTCTCCTTCTGCCTTTTCGCTCGTTTCTTGGTTGTTTAACATGGCGCGGGCCGGGGCCATCCGAATTCTCCTTCTGCCTTTTCGCTCGTTTCTCGTTTGTTTAACATGGCGCGGGCCGGGGCCATCCGAATTCTCCTTCTGGCTTTTCGCTCGTTTCTTGTTTGTTTAACATGGCGCGGGAAGAGGCATCCGAATTCTCCTTCTGCCTTTTCGCTTGTTTCTTATTTGTTTAACGTGGCGCGGGCCGGAGCCATCCGAATTCTCCTTCTGCCTTTTCGCTCATTTCTGAGTTGTTTAACATGGCCCCGGCCAGAGGCATCCGAATTCTCCTTCTGCCTTTTCGCTCGTTTCTTGTTTGTTTAACATGGCGCATGCCGGAGGCATCCGAATTATCCTTCTGCTTTTTCGCTCGTTTCTTATTTGTTTAACATGGCGCGGGCCGGAGTCATCCGAGTTCTCCTTCTGCCTTTTCGCTCGTTTTTTTTCTCTTTGTTTAACATGGCGCGGGTCGGAGCCATCCGAATTCTCGTTCTGGCTTTTCGCTCGTTTCTTTTTATTTAACATGGCGCGGGCCGGAGTCATCCGAATTCTCCTTCTGCCTTTTCGCTCGTTTCCGCCATCCGCGAAAATCAGCTCACCCAACCACCCACCACCCACCACCCGCCACCCACCACCCGCCACCCACCACCCACCACCCACCATTCACCAGCCACCACCCACCACCCACCGCCCACCACCCACGCCCCCCCACCAACCACCACACACGGCGATGAGTCCTGACGGGGGCTCTGGGGAGCAGGGTTTAGGGTTTACCCGCCACCCGCCACCCGCCACCCGCGAAAACAAGCACCCACCACCTACCACCCACCACCCACCGCCCCCCGCCCACCACCCACCACCCACCACCACCCCCCAGCCGCCACGCCCACCACCCACACCCCACCGCGCTAAGCACCACACACCACCAACCACACAGCACCCACCAGCCACCACCCACGACTACCCAGCACCCGCCAACCACCACCCACCACCCACCACCCACCACCCACGACCCACCACGCACCACCCACCACCCACCGCCCACCACCCGCCACCCCCCACCCGCCACCCGCCACCCGCGACCCGCCATCCGCGAAAATCAGCTCACCCAACAAACCACCACCCACCACCCACCACCCGCCACCCACCACCCACCACCCACCACCCAACATTCACCAGCCACCACCCACCACCCACCGCCCACCACCCACGCCCCCCCACCAACCACCACACACGGCGCCCTCCGAATTCTCCTTCTGCCTTTTCGCTCGTTTCTTATTTGTTTAACATGGCGCGGGCCGGAGCCATCCGAATTCTCCTTCTGCCTTTTCGCTCGTTTCTTAGTTGTTTAACATGGCGCGGGCCGGAGCCATCCGAATTCTACTTCTGCCTTTTCGCTCGTTTCTTATTTGTTTAACATGGCGCGGGCCGGAGCCATCCGAATTCTCCTTCTGCCTTTTCTTTCGTTTCTTATTTGTTTAACATGGCGCGGCCGGAGGCATCCGAACTCTCCTTCTGCCTTTTCGCTCGTTTCTTGTTTGTTTAACATGGCGCGGGCCGGAGCCATCCGAATTCGCCTTCTGCCTTTTCGCTCGTTTCTTGGTTGTTTAACATGGCGCGGGCCGGGGCCATCCGAATTCTCCTTCTGGCTTTTCGCTCGTTTCTTGTTTGTTTAACATGGCGCGGGCCGGAGGCATCCGATTTCTCCTTCTGCCTTTTCGCTCGTTTCTTGTTTGTTTAACATGGCGCGGGCCGGAGGCATCCGAATTCTCCTTCTGCCTTTTCGCTTGTTTCTTATTTGTTTAACGTGGCGCGGGCCGGAGCCATCCGAATTCTCCTTCTGCCTTTTCGCTCATTTCTTAGTTGTTTAACATGGCCCCGGCCAGAGGCATCCGAACTCTCCTTCTGCTTTTTCGCTCGTTTCTTGTTTGTTTAACATGGCGCGGGTCGGAGCCATCCGAACTCTCCTTTGCCTTTTCGCTCGTTTCTTTTTTCATTTAACATGGCGCGGGCCGGGGCCATCCGAATTCTCCTTCTGCCTTTTCGCTCGTTTCTTATTTGTTTAACATGGCGCGGGCCGGAGCCATCCGAATTCTCCTTCTGCCTTTTCGCTCGTTTCTTACTTGTGTAACATGGCGCGGGCCGGAGCCATCCGAAGTCTCCTTCTGCGTTTTCGCTCGTTTCTTGTTTGTTTAACATGGCGCGGGCCGGAGCCCTCCGAATTCTCCTTTTGCCTTTTCGCTCGTTTCTTAGTTGTTTAACATGGCGCGGGCCGGAGCCATCCGAATTCTCCTTCTGGCTTTTCGCTCGTTTCTTGTTTGTTTAACATGGCGCGGGCCGGAGCCATCCGAATTCTCCTTCTGCCTTTTCGCTCGTTTCTTATTTGTTTAACATGGCGCGGGCCGGAGCCATCCGAATTCTCCTTCTGCCTTTTCGCTCGTTTCTTGTTTGTTTAACGTGGCGCGGGCCGGAGCCATCCGAAGTCTCCTTCTGCCTTTTCGCTCGTTTTATATTTGTTTAACATGGCGCGGGCCGGAGCCATCCGAATTCTCCTTCTGCCTTTTGGCTCTTTTCTTATTTGTTTAACATGGCGCGGGCCGGAGCCATCCGAATTCTCCTTCTGCCTTTTGGCGTTTCTTATTTGTTTAACATGGCGCGGGCCGGAGGCATCCGAATTCTCCTTCTGCCTTTTCGCTTGTTTCTCATTTGTTTAACATGGCGTGGGCCGGAGCCATCCGAATTCTCCTTTGCCTTGTCGGTCGTTTCTTATTCCCAAAACCTTTCTGGGGTTGGGTTCTCGTTTTTTGTGCGCCAACGCGAGGTGCGCGATATCGGACCCTGTCTTGACGGAAGAGCTTTAGAGGACTATAATCGGTGCACGGGCCTTGATATCGGGTGCGCGGACTCAGGGGCGGGAGCGTGATATCGGGTGCGCGGACAGTGCACGGTGCAGGGCGGGGACAAGGGGCGTCGGGTGCGCGGACTGTGTGCGGACGGTGTGCGGACGGTGCGCAGTGGAGGGCAGGGACAAGGGGCGGGAGCACGATATCGGGTGCGCGGACGGTGCGCAGTGGAGGGCGAGGGCAAGGGGCGGGAGCGCGATTTCGAGTGTGCGGACGGTGCGCGGTGGAGGGCGGGGACAAGGGGCGGGAGCGCGACATCGGTTGCACGGACGGTGCGCGGTGGAGTGCGGGGACAAGGGGCGGGAGCACGATATCGGGTGTGGACGGTGCACGGTTTTCGCTTCCCGCTTGACCTTGTTCGCTTCAGGGCAGCCCGTGCTTCTTGTGCGGTGCATGCCATGCGCTGCACGCGCAAGCGTCGATGCGCAAAGGCTCCGGCGGTACCAGGCAAGAGGTGCCATCATGGCCAACTTGCTCAGAGTGTCCGTTTAGCTACGGATAGAATGGCCGCCCCTTTGCCCCGAGCAAGGTCTATCCAACGTTGTGAGAGCACGAGCTGCGAAGCACGAGTGTGGAAATGCTAAGCCAAGATATCAAAAGGACGGTCTCGCAGCAAGTTAAAAATACTTACTGTTGGCGACAGTTGCAAGCAGGGTAGAACCCCTGAAGCATCTGCAGTTTCTGGTTTAGATGCATACCAAGCTCAGCGCGGTAGTTGGGTAGTTGCTCTGAAATCCCTTGACCTCGAACTAAGGGATTCTCAACTTCGAGGAGCAGGTGATACCGCGCGCATCCGAGAGCCAGAAAAGAAGTCCGCTTGGTCTCACTGCCCTGCTCGACGGAGCCATCGGGATAGGCCTTCGATTCTGCTTGAGATGTTTGAGCAGCTGTTTGCCTCGTTTTGCCTCCTTGATCCTTCTTGCAAGCTCCAGATTTGCCGCGATGCTCGTTGGCACCGCGGTGCGCTTGGCCGTGCCTCGGCAGGGGGTCGGATCGTGGGAGGTTTGCTTGCCCACTCAGCATTTTTCGAGTTGTGACAACTCTCGTTTCTCATGTGGCGAGGTCCTGGCAGCCTTCGCAGCCGCCGTGACGTTGGCCGCCAGCCTTGGCTGCGAGGAGACCGAGGAGACCTGCGAGCAGGCCGCGCTGCTGCAGGTCACAGGGAAGTCCGGCGGGCACTCGCTTTGGCCCTTCCCCAGCTTGGCGGAGCACGCGGCAGAGCGCGGAGCAGACCTGGAGGAAGGAAGGCTGGATGAGGTCCACAAGGTCCACAAGGACATGGAGGCCCTGGCCCTGCAGAAGCTCGCGGAGATGGAAAATACGCAAAATCTCAGCGACTACAACCTGACTCGCGAGGACTTCGGCTTGAGCAACACCACGATGACTCTCCTTCACTCTGTTCTCACGGAGATGCAGAGCTTGCTCGCGCAGATCAACGCCTCTCACCTTGCGGACGAGCAGCTGCTCCTTGACCTTGCGGAGGGCTTCGCTCAATGCAACAGCGACCTGTCGGCTCGACAGCTTCAAAGCCAGAACCTGAGCACCCTTGTGAGGGGCGCCAGCAGCTCCCACGACGGCTGCCGCACTTTGGAGCAGACCTTGTCGGGCCAGAACGGAACCGACTGGCTAACCTACCTTAACAAGGGCAACGAAGCGCTGCCCCAAGACGTGAAGGACTGCATGCAGGCCTACCTGGACGGCTACAACCCGCAGACGGCCGAGCATCTGCAGGTCATGATCGATTGCGCAGCCACCATCAGTAGCTTCTTTGCCAGCTTCGAACCTAGCATGGTCACCCTGAAAGATACCTACTTCAGCAGCCTCCATGCGGTGAACAACCGAAGCGAGGAGTGCCGGGTGGAGCAATCCACCTTGGAGAGCCACTTCTGTGAGTACCGACAGCAGCTGACGGACAGCTGCGATGCCATCGACACGTGCTATCAAAATGTCAACCAGACGTGGCTGCAGTTGCTAGCCACCATTGCTGCTTCGGACTCACGCCGTGAGGCTTCCTACACTGCCGCCAAGAAGGTCATCTGCTACATTCAGCTGCTCCAGAGCAACCTCACCCAAGCTGCTGTGCAGGCGTGCCAGGACCTGGTCGTCGACACTTCCGGCCTGGCAGTCCACATCCCTGACCCCGCGGCAAAGCAAGTTTGCGACAGCTCGCCAGTGGCCGACTTCCCCTGTGAGACCGCCTGGGTGCAGAGCGAGTATTTGGATAAGAGCTGGTACACCGGCAACCCGCAGATCGCCCCCGACACCTGCCCGGGGCCTCAGAGAAGATCTCAGCCAGCGACATGCATCACTTGGCTAGTGTAAGGCATCAGCTGTGCGGCGCGAACTTCCACCACAACCACAACCCCGGACAGGAACTCAGTGCTGCACATGGGTGGTTGTCAAAATTAGGGTCCTTTTTTGGGCACCCTAAATAATAGGTGCCGTATTAAAATAGGGACCCAAAAAGGACCATAATTTTGACAACCACCCCACATCGGCGCCTCGAAGTAGGAGGCTTCGTGATAGCTGTGGGGTCTTCATTGCTCAGGCCACCATTGCAGCCTGGGATTTCGGCAGCTGTGCCATCGTCGAGAACGCAAGCCTTATTCCCAGCAAGCTTTGGTGCGTTGGTGATAATAATTATGGGACGACAGGTGGTCGTTCGTCATCCCCCCCCTACGGCAACCAAGTCGACCTTGGACGCAACCGCACGGCCAGGGCCGTGTATTCAGCGCTCAATAGCGCACACGTGTGTGCTCTGCTGGACACTGAGGACTTGAAATGCTGGGGTTGGAACGCTCACGGACAGCTGGGCCTAGGTGATGCGAGCGACAGAGGGAGGAGTCACGATGGGAGTGGTATGGGAGATCAGCTACCGTCAGTGGATGTGGGCGCTGACCGCAAAGTTGTTGGCGTGGCGGTGGGCGTGTTCCACACCTGCGGAGTCTTGGCTGACCGCTCCATGAAATGCTGGGGCTACGGCCAACACGGCAGACTGGGCTTCATGCCCGACGCCGGCGGCTACGGCAACAACAACAACAAAGCCGGGGATGCCCCCGGCGAGATGGGCGATTTCTTGCCGACCTTGGACTTTGGCGGCGAGCCCGTTCTTGATGTTTCGGCCGGACAAGAGCACACATGCGCTATCCTCCAGAACAACAGCAACGGGGCGCAACTCACATGCTGGGGGTCGAACTCCTATGGCCAGCTGGGTCGCGGCTCTGCAATCGCTTCTACTGCAAATCACCCTCTCGTCGAGCCTGTCAACCTGGGTACTGGCCTCCATGCAGTGCAAGTTGCAGCGGGCAATGACCACGCCTGCGCTTTGCTCAGCACTGGCAGAGTCACTTGGCCTTTCTCAAGAGTTCGTGGCTGGCCTAAACCTCAAGAACTTTTCTGTTTTGAGAGGTTAAATGCTGGGGACGCAACGACTATGGGCAACTCGGCAGCGGCTCCACGACAGACGTTGGCAGGTTAGCCGCGGACATGGGGGACAACTTGCCAGCGGTCGATTTGGGCACCAGCGAGGGCGCGCCCTTGCAGCTCGCACTAAACCTTCCTTTCACACGCAAGCTTTCCGGTAGAACAGCGGGATGCGGCTGGCTTTTGTGCATGTGAGATTCCTATCATGCTGCGCAGTCTGCTCGGCACTGGCCATTCTGCAGGAATGCCATCTACATCGCGGGTGGGCGCTACCATGCCTGTGCCATTCTCGAGGGCGGAGGTGTTAAATGCTGGGGCTATTTGACTGATGCGTTGCTTGGACCATCTTCAAGTTGATCCGGCCCGCCTCATGTCTCACATCCCAGTTTATCTTCAAGTCTTCTAAGGAGTAACTCAGCGGCCAGCATCGGCGACGGCCCCAACGAGATGGGCGACCACCTTCCATTTATCGACCTAGGGGTGGGCCGGACTGCTGTGGAGGTGGCTGGTGGTAGCAGACATAACTGCGCGCGCCTGGATGACGACACGCTGCACTGCTGGGGCTACGTGCCGCAGGATTGGGCGAGCCTCTCGGCCAGCACCGAGGCTTCTGGCTAAGAGTCGTTTTCATGCAGTGCAATCTGAGTGAGACGACGAAGTAGAGGAGAAGAGGAGGGCTTCCCCAAAACCCTAAACCCTAAACCCTAAACCCCTAAACCCCTAATCCCCAAACCCCTAAACCCCTAAACCCTAATCCCTTCCTGCCTCAGCTCTATGGCCGAGGCTTGAACGTCTGAACGTCTACCAGTCTGATAAGCGCCGGCTCTGGAGGAGGCTCCTGGAAGCTTCGGGACCCTGAGAGCTCACGGTGCCACTGCTTGCATCCGGCATATACCCCCGGCTCCGTGGGCATGCGAGGCTCTTGCGGCTTGCGCGGCATTGCTTAGTAACTCAGTACTACAAGTTGGGGCAGCCAGCGAAGGAAAATGAAAGCTGCCGCCACGAGCCTCGCCAGTTTTGTTGCCTTTGGGGCTCCTGAAAGGCGTTGCACCATGCTGCAACTCGTCGGCATGCCAGCCCCTTGCACCTTTCCAAAACTAAGTAGCTAAGTGGGCAAGTGCTACGGCTCACTCAGAACTGGAATTGCGCCATTCTGGGGGCGCAGCTGAGTCAGGAGGCTCGGGGCTGGCGAGCTCGGATGCACCGCTGCGGAAATCTTGTGTCGAAAGGGATTTCAAGATTTCCGATTTCCATCATTTCATCATCCCAGCATTCCGTCAGACGGAGCAGGTCACCGTACGAGTGATAGAGGGCACCAGACAAGGTTGGATAGCTCTTCTCCAGGAAACCCATTTCGTTGAAAGTTGCCATACTGAAAGCGGCAGAAGCAAATCAATCTGAGATCCAACCAAGTCTGGTCTCGAGCTCCGACTATAGATTTGTTTAACAAGTTCCCGTGGTGGCATGCGCATCTGCAAATTAGCAGATGCGCAGTGAGGCTTGGTGCAGATGTACACGAAGTCCGGTTCCAAGACATTGTTTGAGGGGCGGCCGGTGTGCCGCAGCCGAAGTTTCGGCGATCCGACCACGAAGCACCGGCTCTAGGGAGCAAGGCTCAGGGGCCGTGGTGCCGCTGAAGACGCACTTGGAACAGCCTGCGGTCACCGCGTTTCGGCAAGCTTTCAAATCCACGGCCCATGCGAGCAGCCTCTGGCAGCATCCCTGATTCTACGTATATCGTCGCCGCATGTCGCCGCCAAAAGCGCGACGGCGTGCGCGCTCTGCAGTTTTGTTGCAGTGGCAGAAAGCGTGGCAAGCTGCAGTCAGAGAACTCCGCGGCAACGGCTGGAGCGATGTTGAAGCGGATGTAGACTTGTGCAGGCATCTGGCCCAGACACGTTGGTGGCTTTGCAGTACTTAATCCTGCCTGGGTGTGCCAAGACATGTAAGAGCCCGCCGATGAAGCACCTCCTGCAGGCCTGATTGTTACTTGGGACTCCACGCGCGCGTGTGAGTGTGTGTTTGTCAATACAATGTGGCAGGCTCCTGATTGTGTCGTGTTTCAGGACTCAGTATGCTGCACTTTTCCTTCATACGGAGCATACATGGTTTCGGTGGTCTAAATTTCGAGGTATTTGGTGGATTGAAGGCCCGGCGCGGGCCCTCTAATCTAAAGCGAATCATCCGCCCATAAACGGAAATCATAAGCCGACTACCTCCAAAACATCAAAAACGTCGTATAGCCTAAACCTCAGAACTTTAAAAAGTCTTAATCCTAAAAGAAAAAATCCTACAAGCACGATCAATGGACAGGTGTGCGCTTGCCTGAGTTTTACGATCCGTGCAGAGGAGCCGACCTGGACATGTCTCAAACCCATTTCACGGTTTAGGGCAAAGCTTCGCGGTTCAGTGAGGCTAAGGCCTCATGGTTTACGGAGTCGTAGGTGACAGTGTTGAATGGTGGCGAAGTCTGCGTTGTAACTTTCGAGAGTTAAGATCTTCGTGTGCAGGCGAAGAGGTCAAGCTTCACTCATAGTCTGCATCGAGGTACGTGGCTTCGGGAACTTGCCTCATTCGCTCACAATCGTTCGGTCATAATCAGGAGTCATAGTGGCGAACTTCATACTAAGGTCGTGGGACGCAGCATGCAGTGGAGTTTGCCTTCACGAAATGATTATGCCACAGGTACTCTAGGGTATCATGACTGGCTCGTATTCGTAAGCTATCGGCTCTCGCAGTACAGACTGAAGGCATAGTGGTTGGCAAGCTAAGTCGCATGATACGGGCCAAATCTGAATTTTCTGATCGGACCTCGCACCGACCTCTTTCTTAAACACTAAACTACAGTCTCCTTAGGGATTTTTATTTTTGTTCATAGTATACAACCCAAGAATATTACGAATACTATTTTTATAATGGTTCTAAGGGGGGTATAGTACTAGAGATCGGCGTCTCCAGGCCGGACCAACCCCAAAATCCCAACACAGCTGTACAAGGGTTTAGGGTTTAGGGTAGGGGCAAAAAGGGGTTTAGGCAAAAAGGTGTAGAGTCTACGGTTGATGATATAAATCCTGCATTACCCATAATAAGGAATATATCATAATTACCATAGTTTAGGGTCCTTAAGGTAATGCAGGATTTATATCATCAACAGTAGGGGCTTAGGTTTCGTGAGCAGCCCTTGGTTCCTTCTGTTGGCCTTCATCTCCTTTCCTCTAAGGTAAAAGCCAGAAAGTTGGAATATGATTATCCTAACCCTTCTATGGTAAATTATAGGGTATCCTACCATGAAACCATATTCCAACTTTCTGGAGTTCCCTCTACGGGCTCTGGATTTAGAAGCACAAGGCTCGAAAGGGTCACTGAAGCATGTCAAGAGCATCGTGTTATTGGTTTGTGTGGGGGGCATGCTTCACTTCGCAAAACGATCTCTGTAGCACACAAATATGTATATGCATATGTATATGTATCTATATGTATGTATACATATAGAGTGCCAACCTTTTCAGGCAGAATCTGGGAAAATCGGGCAACCATGGGTTGAAAATAGAGGAGAGGTTTTTCAAGTAGATGCGGAGGCAGTTTTCAGACACTATCCCTGCGATTTTCAGGAACACCTACGGCAAAAGATAGGGAACGGTAGCGGGGCGGGAGGGGACTACGAACGCATGTGCATTTACATGGCGTGTTCAAATGCATGGCGGTTTCTCTCTTCGTTCCTCTGTCACTGGATGATTTTTACCTTTGCTGAAGGCAAAGGGTTTAGGGTTTTGGGATAGGGGTTTCAGGGTTCAGGGTTTTCGAACGTGTCTATGCCCGATGTATCCCCATGTTCTCGGACCTGTCTGATTTTTTGTCTATTCCCGATTTCACTCCTGCATCTTCATGAAAATCCCAACGTCCCTAACCATATATATATATATATATATATATATATATATATAGATACATATATCTATACACATATGCGTTCTTGATGAGTGCAAGCATTCTGTTTCCCTCGCTCTGTATCCACGTCCCTTCCCTGACCCGTTCGTTATGCCACAGTTTTATCCAAATCTCGGCAGTGACCACATCGACTTTCTCATAATATGTCCAAGGAGTATCCAAATCGCTTCCCTGACCCTCTCGAATCCAAAATAATCTTTTCGAGTATTTTCCTGAATCCCTTCCCAGAGCCTTATCAAATCCGAAATAATACGCCAATTTTGTATTCTCCAAATCCCGTCCCTGACCTCTTCGAATCCAAAGTAGTACATCCCATTGTCACCAAAAACCCACGCCGTAAACCTTCAAATAAGGAGTTCTCTGAATAAGGCTGTAGGTACCAAGAGTTATACGCACTCGCAAAGGCCGTAAAGGCATGTCACATCTAAGTTTTCATCGCTTCCACGGAGGTCAAAACCATCACTAAACACAGGATGCCCAGCAAAATCGCCAAACCTCATGTTTTTCTGGCTCCAAGCCGTACATTTTGTTAGCATTACGCGCTGTCGTGAGGGTGGGGGGCATGCTCCGAAACAAATGGGAGTTTCCGAGAATAGGGGACCCCAATATAGCACCCGAAATACTAGGATCCTCATTACAAGGACCCCCCAAATAAGGTACCCCTAATCTTGGAACACCCTTAACCCTAAACCCTTTATAGAACCCTTTTAGATCTCTTTAAGGAACCCTTAAGGAATCCCTTTAGAGGTACCCCAATTTTCGGAAGCTCCCAAATGAAACATGCAAAAGTCTTGGGGCAACTGGACCTCTGGCATGGTCCCGAGATTTGATACTATGGTCTCCTTAGGAATTATGTTTGATTTTTGTTCATATAAAACCCAAGATAATATTGAACATATTATTTTCATTATGGTTCTAGGGGGGTATAGAATACAGGGACCGAAGTAAATAGAATAGGGCTTTGGGGGTATATTTATCCTTTAACTGTGATCAGGAACCCCCAAAATGGTATTGGTAATTGTTTAGGCTCCTACTTTAGTGTGCTGTTTTTGAACTCTGTCGTTGTGCTGCCCAAAGATATCGCGAGATTCTACAACAGGAGCTGGAGAACACAGCCCCCCCCTTCTGACTCATAAGGAGTCGTAGACCTCCTTTGTGTAGTTTGAATACGACGGGGAGCTGCTGCATACGCGTCATTAGATCAATAGGGGTTCAGGAGGTCCGGTAATGCAAAGAAACTCAGAGCTCAGAATAATTCGTGCTTCAGAATTCTGAAACGGCCTCTTCGGCAACACCGCCAACACCATTGCAAACGGTTGATGATATAAATCCTGCATTACCCATAATAAGGAATACACCATAACTCCCATACCTTAGAATCCTTAAGGTAATGCAGGATTTATATCATCAACCGAAAGCAATCAGCCTTGGGATCTGGGGATGTGCACGTTATATGCCTGGATATTTAAATCGTATGTGTTGGGGCCTTCCCTGCTAAAGCAGAAACAACGTGGCGAAGGCACCACTAAGTAAAACATGTGCAAGACTTTCGTATTGTACATAAATATTACTGGACCTGGGCGTCAGAAATAGTATTGCCGGTACAGTGCTTGTACAGGCCTTTGGCTAGACACACAGGTTTTCAACAAGTCTCACGAATCCCCGTCCATGCCAGAGTTCACAAGGGCTTTCTCCGCTGGGTCACACTGACGAGCGTCTCGTACTCCTTTACCGTTCTCTTTATGCGTGGATCGTGTTGATTCCGCCCTGAATTCGTTTAAACATCGTGCCCATCTCGAATCCGGAGTTTTGAAAGTGGTAGTTGATCTGAAAGTCCTTGACACAGAATTTTTCAGAAAGGCCAACTCCATAGCCAACTATGCCTTCGCGAAAGTTCCGCGACTGTGCCCCGAAAGTACAGCTTTACGATTACTATTACTACTACTGCTACCACCACCACCACCACCACCACCACCACCACCACCACCACCACTACTACCACGAGGACGACTACTGAACCTGCTGCTGCTACTCTACTCGTACTGTTATTGCCGCCAACACTTCCTACCACTACCATCCACTACCTAATACACCTACGAGTCACAACCTACGACCCACCTCCGACTACCTACGACCGCCTACCTCCTACTGCAGCTGCTACTGCCGTAGCTGTTGCTACCCCTACCAGCTCTACCACCACTACTGCTTGTAGTGCTGCTTCCTCTAGCCCAGCCAGGTGCCGAAGTTAGGTTCTCACACAGGGTCTAGCGAGAAAGTTCCGTGAAAGTGTTGGCATTGGCAGTTCCACGAAGCCGAAATGAAGTGTTTTGCCAAGAGTTGCTGGGGGGGAGGGCGGCGTGTAGGCAATTAAGATATCCTGTCCCATCAGCGTTAAGTTGAAGACAGTTCTCAACTTAACCAAAAGGTTCTCAACTCCCCGATACCCCTCACGGACCAGAGGACTTAGTACATTGCGTTATAATGGCTTTTCTTGGACGTCTAAGCTTATACGTCGAAGTACTAAGTGTCACGGCTCCTTGCGCACTGGGCTTCAAAGCAATATACAGGTAGAAAGCCGAACTCTAGCATGCGCAACATATTCATATCAGACTATGGTTTGCCATTTTGATTGTAACTGTTATGAGGTATCAGCTTCTATGATACCAGATGCTGTTATACTGTATTGTTATGCTGTACTTTAACATCTTGTGTTTCATTGTGCTAGTTGATTTATTTTGTATTGTACTGTCTTGTATCGTATTTCTTTTCTTCTACCATACACTTTTCTAACTTGCGAGATGGTTGCACAAAAATATTACATGTTGTTGTGGTGTATGGCATGCTATTTACGTGTTGCATTGCTTTGTAATGCACTGTGTCATAGTGTAATATGTTGTATCATAGTCTTATGTTTGTTGTTTTTCACCTTTCTTGATGTGCTATACTAGCTTGCAATTTACTGTATTTGTTATGTTGTTCTCCGTTATAGTACCTTTTAGTACGTAGTTTTGTTGATGTGCTATCGTGATATGTTTTATGATGCCGTATCGTATCAAAAAAACTTTTCGTACTTAGAAAACACATTTCATTGTATTACATTTTCTACATGCTTTTACATGATGTTTGATTTTTGATGCCATTTCGTATTATGCCATGGGACATTGTATTATACCATGTCGCATCCTGATACATCATGCCACACTGTGCTAGAACATATTTCAGTACATTGCATTATATTACATTATCTTGCATTGTATTATGCGGCCTTCTTGTATGTGCATTTCAGGTTTTGTTATAGTATACAAGAATATTTTGAATCATGTGTCAGTATGTGGTTTTATATTGTGATGTTTGGTAGAACCGTGCGTTACATCAAACCACACATTGAATTACCACATGTTACACTATACTTACTCGTAGATGGCATCATTGCATATGATGTTGTATTGCATAAAATGCTATCTGTACTCATTGGCATACTGATTTTCGCATTCGATGCTAACATCGATATTGGCTTTCATTGTTATGGATACTAAGGGCTTGCTACTTCTGTAATATTGGCATTGCGTGAATGTTGACCTTGATATTCATGTCAAAGCAATATTTATTAGCATGTTATGCTGTCATTATGTTATCATTGTGTTACGTCAATACTGAATGACGTTGTGTTATACACCTTAGTTTGTAAATGTCTAGTTTGTTGTATTTATACTGAGCTATAGCACAGTTTACTTTTCTACATTGGGTCATGCTCTATTATAGAGTGTTGTTCTCTCTTGCCCGAAGTCTTACCGCGGTATACCATCTTACAGTATTGTACATGTCTTAGACTACCTAAAACTATCTTGTCTATATAATACAACACCGCTGGGCTTTCATAGTACTTTTTTCGATATTCTAGTATGATATTGCGGCGCCTTCTGTTTTTCATGTGGTACTACGCTGTCATTCTGTTTTACAGGATTTGGTTATGTAGGCCAGAGGCGGCTGGAGCTCGGCTTTGCCAACAACAAATCTCCGCCCTATTGAAAATGTTATACGGTCACAACTCTGGATGGAAAATTGAAGATACTGTCAAAGCCTCTTAAAACAACTGTCATGGGGACCTAGAACCTTGTATCCACAGGTTACAAATTCAGAGCTCGGAGAATTCTCCAGGAATCAGCCATGACACAGTTCTTTAACATATCGGAGACATATGGGTGGTTGTCAAAATGACGGTCCCTTTTTGGGTACCCCAAGTAATTAATAGGTGCCGTATTGTAATAGTGACCCAAAAGCGGGACCATAATTTTGACAACCACCCATATCGAACATACTTAAAGGATCATGGGACTTAGTAACTGGGGCCAGAATAAGGGCAACTGTACTTGTAACTACTTATAATGCCAATTAAGGTACTTATAACCTGACTTACTGAGTCCCACGATCCTCTAAGTAGGGGGTTCCGGGGCTGGGTTACCGTATGCTGCCTGCTGGGATGCAGAGGATTTTCTGGTAAGACTTGTCCGCGTTGCGAGAGCAAAAACCCTAAACCCTGAACCCTGGAGGTTGCTAGGTAGGAGGGAAAAACACTCCAAACCCTTGGCCTTATGGAAGCTCAGACGATTGGGCAGCCGTAAAAAGGAGTTCAAAAAATCCTGAACCCTTGCCCCCGCAAGGACGAGACGTCTGCCATGCAGTTGGGCACCTTGCTCGGCGGGCGAAGTGCCGACTCTGAGCTGGCGGGATTGCCAATTTAAAAAAGGGGCCTCAATACTTGTTATCCGGGGTTCCTTTAAAAAGGGCTCGGTAAGGGTTTCTATAAGGGAGTCTATAAGGGCTCTACAAAACATAGGGGCCTCCATTTGGGTAGTGCTCCCACTCAGTAGCAGTTGGAAAATATTCGCAATATGGTTGTATTAGGCCCTCTATAGTAGCCCTATTATAGGCTGTTACTGTCTGGGGGCCGTACCCAAGCCTTAATGATTATTATCAGGGGTTCCTTTAAAAAGGGCCCGGTAAGGGTCTCTATTACGGATTCTACAAGGGCTCTACAAAATGTGAGGGCCTCAGTAGTTACCAATACTATTTTGGTGGTTCCTCATTATGAATAGTGTATAAATTGCCCCCTAACCCTTTTCTAATTATGAAGGCTCTTATAGTATATTGTAGCTACAACTGTTGTCATACTGCTTCTACGACTACTACCACGACGACGACGACGACTACTGCTACTACTACTTGTATAATATATTGCTATGATCACTATGACTACCATGGTGCTACAAATTACTACTACTGCTGCTGCTTCTGCTGCTACTGCTACTGCTCTGCTACTGCTACTACTACTACTACTACTACTACTACTACTACTACTACTACTACTACTACTACTACTACTACTGCTACTGCTACTACTACTACTACTACTACTACTACTACTGCTACTACTGCTGCTACTACTACTACTACTACTTCTATTACTCCTGCTGCTGCTGATGCTGCGACTGCCACCGCCACGGCCACGGCTACTGCTACTGGCTTTTGCTACCACTGTCCAGCAGAACGAGTTGTTTAAACTACAAGTGCAGACAGAGGCATGTACGTCAAGAGTCCGGCTGGGGCTGGCTGCAACCGGACAGTCGCACGAGCTCTCGCACTAACTGCCCTAAAGCTTGATGGCTACATTTTCTGTTTAAAACCTGCAGATCTTGCTCCCCCAGCATCCGCAAGGTCTTTTCTGGACAACCTCCTCAGATAGCCTTGCGACGCTACGCGTTTAACAGCAGCCGTATACTTACCCTAAACCGTTTCAGCTTGGAAGCCCTAAACGCAAAACCCTAAACCCCACTGTACGACTCCGCACCTAAGAACCTCGCCTGGCTGTGTCCGACTTGTGAGAGCGTGAACCCCACTGTACAAGTACAAAACCCAAAGGCCCGGCATCCCCAGAGGCCAGCGTCAACCTCGTCACCCTGGCAGCCGAGACCCGTGCCGCTGGATTCTGGGGCCTTGCGCAGTCCTTGCAGAGCTTAGAGGCAAGGCTTGAGATTTCGGATCCTCGATTGGGGTATTGTTAAGGAACTAGGGTTAAGTCGCTTAAGTCATCATAGTCAGGAATGCACCCTTTTTGCCAAAAGATGTCCTTACGGTGGCAACGTAAGTCCTTTAGGCTTCCAGAGGCCCGTACCTTATGCTTTTCCGGATGGGCCTAAATTATGGTGATTGCGCGCTCATCGAATTTGCAGTAAACCTGTCCAGCAGGGAGGAGTGTCACGAGGCTGGCTGTGAAGTAACCAGTTCCATGAAGTTGGACTGGGGTTCAGCAAAATTATCAGCTACTTGTAGCAGCAAACGCTGAATACCAGCCTGGCACTCGAAATGGAGTTGCTTAATTGACCATACCGTTGTATCTATCTCCCTGCTTTGTGTACTCAGCCATGCACGAGGGCAATCAGTTACTTGTAGTCCACAATCCATCGAAAAGTGGCTTTCTTCAACTTCCACGCTCCTGCCGCCAAGCCGCTCTCCACGCGACCCTGACTTGCGCCGGCAGCGCTCCACAGTACTATCCGCCAGGGTGGGGGCCTTGCTCTCACTGCTGGGGGTGGTTGTGCGTTGGAGCTGCGCTGGGCGGTTTGTGCTTATGGCGGCAGGCTGGGCGCGCCGTGCGCCCCCGCCCGCCTGGACGGCTGCTGCGGAAGAGATCCTGCGCTGCGTCGCGATTGGGGGGGAGCACGAGCTCGCCGCACTAGCGAATGCGGCCGGGCAGACACCCGAAGAGCTGTTGTGCCGTGTCCTGCACGCCGCGACTTCGCTGCACACGCCCGGATTGCCCCCGCCGACACCCTTGCGCGACGCGCCGCCCACTCGCAAACGCCGGGGCTCGAGACTCTGAGCAGCGCGGGGCCCGCTCCAAAGGCGCCGGAAGGGAGTCGCGGTGGACGTTGCGACGCAGGGCATTGTAGCGGGGATGCCTGCGCACACGCCTTCGCAGGAGGCAACCTTGCCGCCGCCACAGGGACGGCGAGGGTGGCAGGGCCAACGCCTCGGAAAGCAAATCTTTCACGCATCTTCACAGGCGGGTTCTACGGGTAAGAGCGGGGAGCCAACAGTGCAGAGCACTTCTTCCCGCCCCTCGTTTCAAGACCCGCCTCAGCAGGGCTGCGTGCAGAGTCATTTTATGCATGTGCGTGCCCGCAGCCATTCCAACTCGCAGCCATTTATGCCTAGCCAGTCCCACCCCCCGCAGCCCCAGCGCCGCACGTGCCGCCTTCGCCTCGTCAGGCTGGACGAGGCACGCTGCCGCCCGTGCCAGGCAGTGGTGGCCATCCAAGGCTTGGTGCACAGCCCCCCGTGTCATGGAGTGGCCAGTGGAGTCCTTGCTGCTGGGCGTGGTTTCGGCTCTCCGCGCCATGGCCTCGGACGAAGAGGAGCAACCGCCATCACCAGGCCCGGCACGCCTTGGCAGCCGCAGCCGAGACCGCAGTCGCAGCCGCTCCCGCGACAGCCGCTCCATGAGCCGGCCGCGAGGCCGCGAGCATGGCTACGCAGGAGAGGGCAAAGGCGGCAAAGGCGGCCCAACACCACGCCGCAGACGCCGCGGGGGCAAGGATGCCATGGACGGCAAAGGCAAAGGGAACCGACCCAAAGGCGGACACGGACATGGTGGCGGAGCTGGCAAAGGCGGTGGCAAGGCGCTGGGCAGAGATGGAGGCCATGCCGGGCTCATCGAGGCCGCTGCCGAGCGAGCCGCCGAGGCGGCCGCTGCGGCCGTGCTCAACATGCACTGAGCGGCGGCCAAGGCCATGTCTCGAGTTTTTGATCCTCTTTCAAAGCCCGCTATGTGCACACGGCGCGGAAGGCATGACCTTGGCATGCAGCTCAATGAAAAAGGCATGCCGAGCGCACAGGATTCGTCATGGGCAGGCCACTGCGCAGGCTCGAAGTCCCGCTTATTTACTTTCCGGCTGCGAGACGCAAGAGCGCAGGCGCAAGCAAACGCTTCCGACTGTCGTCGCCCGCCCCACCGCCATGCACACACCAACCACCAGTTCGCGAACGGCCCACCGACATCACCCGCACCGCGGTCGACGCGTGGGCGAAGCGTCACACCCCGGCCCGCCGAACGAGCCAACCCTCGGCAGAACACGGGAGCCAGCGCATGCATCCGTCCGCCAACAGAGCGCCCTTGCGTTGCATGCGCTGGCTCAAATGAAGCTCCTGCCCGCGGCCCCACCGTCACCACCCGCGAGCGTTTCCGAGACACTGGACGCCGATACACCTTTCGCTTCACCGGCTGCCTCCCCACGACGCGGCGCACCTCCGGACGCGGGCGTACCCGGGCGCGCAGGCGAGGCGCCGCGCCGCCCTTGTCAGGAGAGGCGACGCCAGGGTTCACGCCGCCGCAGTCTGCACACGACGAGGCGGCGCTGCCTTGGCAAGATGCCCGCCCGCCGAGCGTCAAGCCCGGCCTACGGTGCTCGTGGCTCTTCGTGCCGTTGCTACATGCTGGCGCCGGCCATCTCACTCACGTGGCGCTTGAGGCTTGGCATGGCCTGGCAGGCGCGACCGCGACTCGGAACTCGCTTCACGGAGCTCGCGTCAGCTCTACGTCGTGCTGCTGGCGTGCCACCCCCGACAATCATCCGCCTCATGCGCGCAGCCGCGGATTGCGAACCACATGCGACACAGCTGCGCTGGCACCGGACGCCGCCCGCGCCACGCAGCAACTCGCCGCGCTTCCGGCAGAGGCCCCGTTGCCACTGCCGGCGGCAGTGCTGGTCTGCATGACGTCCGATGGTTATTTCAGCGCTCCAGCCCAGTCAGCTTTGCTCGAGGCTTACGGAGGCGGAGCCCTCGCGGCGGAAGCGCAAACGCTCGCGGACGATGCGCGCGACAGCTTCGCGCCGAGGCCCGACCGTGCAGAGGACCAGCGCCATGGGCACAGAAGACCACGCCGCCGCCGCCGGCAGGCCCGACGCTCGCAAGCGGACAACGCCACAGCTGCGGACTCCGAGGCGAGCGCGGTTCCCACATGCCCGCGGCCTCCCTGCACGGCGGAGGCGGAGGCAGCTTGGGAGGTGCTCGACGCGGTCGATCTGACGGCCGAGCTTCGCCATCCGGCGCCGACGCTGCAAGATGTGCCACCGTTCTTACGTGCAGCCGTGCGTGGCACCCTCGTGAAGGCGCTCACCCGCTTGCACAAGGCGCTCGTGGAAGGTCAGGCTCAAGGCGTGGCTGCGAGTCGAGCATGGAAGCTCTTTGTGCTCACCCCGCGAATGCTGTTGGCTCGCCCCGAACACCAGGGTGCGCAAGGCCGGGCGACACTCTACGCAAGGGCACAGGCATTCCAGCGCGGGGAGTGGCCTCAGCTGCTGGCAGCCGCGCATCCTCGCCGACGTCCCGCAACACCGCCCGAGCTCGACGTCGAGGTTTTGGTGGAGCGGAAACGCGAACGCGCTTGTGCTAAAGTCCGCCAAGGCGAACTCTCCCGCGCCAGGCACGTCCTCACGGCGGCGGAGTTAGCTCCGGGCACTGAGGCCACTTGGACGGCATTGAGTGATCCAGCCAAGCGCCCGCCCGAGGCACGCGAAGCTCCGCCGCAACACTTGCTCCAATACCAACCTGAGCAGCCCGTCCGCCTCTCTTCACGTGCAGTGGCCGCCGCACTCCGCGAGGCTCGCCGGGGCGGGGCAGCTGGCCTTTCAGGAATGAGGGCTGCGCACCTCAAGCTGCTGCTGCAAGACCTCGAGGCACTGGATCTGCTCACCGAGGCGGCGACGTGCCTCGCGCAAGCCAATGTCCCTGCAGATATCGCCGCTGGACTGGCCATGGCGGCTGACGGCTCTGCGCAAACCCGATGGAAGCGTGCGGGGCATCGCCACAAGCGACGTCATTCGCCGTTTAGTGGCGAGGACGCTCGCCAAAGAGTGGGCTCATACTTTCGACCGAGCCACGCGCCCGTACCAGTTCGCGCTTCAGGCCCGCGCAGGCACGGACGCCCTAGCCGCTTGCGCGCGCGCCGCTGTGTCCCTCCGCCCCGATGCCGTGCTTGTGTCGCTCGATGGCCGCAGTGCGTACGACTGTATGTCCCGCACGGCCTTCCTGACCAAGCTGCGCGCGGTCGCACCGGAGTTGCTCCCGTTATGTTAGGTTGTTTTACGGCCAACCGTCGCGGTACTGTTGGTGGGATGCTGCCGGCCGCTGCAGGGATGTGCCGCAGGGCGAGGGCTGCGAGCAAGGCGATGCTCTCGCTCCGGCATTGTTAAGTCGCATAGGGACAGCACGAGGCTCTCTGCCGAGCAGCAGCCGCGCTGCATCGCGACGATGCCCTCATAGCTTTCCCTGACGACGTCTACGTTGTCACGGTGCCCGAGCGAGCTCGAGCGGGCTTTGACAGCACGACTGGAGCCGTCGCAGCCCACTGCGGCATCGCGTCCAACCTCCCGGGTCTACGCAACCGAGGCAGGTCCCCCGCCACCTGGTATATCGGAGCTGGGCGACGCGGTCTGGCGAGGCGACAAGCCGCCAGCTGATAGAGGCGTCGTCGTCCTCGGCACACCCATCGAGCACCCCGACTTCGTGAGCCCGCAAGCGCATGACGCGGGCATTTGCGGTCCCTGCATGGGCGGCTTCAGCGAAACCGACTCGCTTCACGCGTGGTCCATCGTCACCCGCCCGACTTCGCACACAGATGCCTCGCAGCACTCGAGAGCCGCGGCGGAGAAGCTGCATGCCTTCGCGAAGCGGCGGCGGCACGGGTTCTTTTGCAGCAGGAAGGATGGCGCGACTGCCCTGCCTGGAGCTCCCTCTTGCAAGGCACGCGCCCAACCCCGGCAGACGACGCAGGCCCCGGGGCCTGGCCTGGTTGGCAGATGCACGCTTCGCGCACTCGCAACACCCACTTTCGCGAATGCGTGCTACTGCCAGACATGTCGCCCAGTTCTTAGGCGCTTTTCTGCGGTCCCAGGCTGGGCCACAGGCGGGCGCTTGGCTCGCAGCGATCCCAACTGAGCCGGCCACAACGCTACCAGCGTGGGTCCGTGTCGCGAGAGAGGCGCTGGGGGCTGAAGGGCAGGTCGTGCCACAGCAATGGTTGGCCCACACCACGGCGCCAGGCGTGGCAGCAGAAGACAGGCGCCGCCTCGACCTCGTCGTGTACGGCGCGACACGCAGTGGTGGAGCCTTGTGTTGCGACTCTACGCTCGTGTCTCCTTTGACGCGAACGGGACACCCACAGCCCTCTGCCGCGGTGGTCGACGGAGCAGCACTCAGGGTAGCCGAACGCCGGAAGCTCACTACCTACCCGGAGCTTTCCCGCGGCGGGCCACAACAGCTCGTCGTGTTGGGTTCGGAGGTGGGCGGACGCTGGAACGAGCAGGCTCGCACTTTCGTGCGGGACATCGTCCGGTTGAAAGCTCACCGGGCCCCGCCCACACTCCGCGCAGCGGCGTGAGATGCTTGGGCGAGGCGCTGGTGGGGCATGTTGTCCGTGGCGGTGCAGCAGGCCGTCGCCAGCACAGCCTTGGGCGGCTGGGTGCACCCCCTGCAGCCCGAAGCCTGAGATGGCCCACCGCTGGACACCCTGCTCCACCATGAGGCTCCCGCCGGCCAGAGCCGCCTGCCGTTGAGGCCCTGAAAAGGGGCTGTAGCGTACTCTGTCGGGTAGCCTAGTCAGCTGCGACCGCGGCTGCAACCGCTTTCGCTCGGCAGCTCGAAAAGTCCGATGCAAAAAAAAGTGGCTTTCGCTTCCTCTTTGCTTCGCTGAAAGAGAGGCGAGCCACGGGAACTTCACTTCAAGCTTCCCCGAGCTGGTCCGACAATTGCAAGGAGCCGCCGACGAGCTGCTGCAGGACTTCAGTTTTCTGGAAAACTGGTGAGAAGGCCTGTTTCTGGCCAAGACTTGTTGTTGATAGGGTTTCGGGTTTAGGGTTTGAGCAAGTGTTCTCCATCTTCTCGGGATTTCATAACTGTTTGTTCTGCGCACCCGGGACCCAGTTTCGAGGACCAACAACAAGCTGCGGACTTGCTGCGGCGCCGAGCTGAAGAACGTCGAGCCTGCAACGATCATTTGCAGGAGAAGGGATGATCAGTATCATTACGACCTAGCAAGGTGCTTTAGAGAGGTCTCCTGATAAGCAATCCTCCACTCCCGGCCCCCCCGAACATCTTCGATCTGCAATAGTGGCTGTGCGTTGTGGCGCCCCCAAATCGTCTTTGGGCCAAAGTTGTTTCGGGGAGCATGGTCTAAGCTGTTTGCGGGCTCTCTTCTGGGCCTCTTCTTTTTGGGCCACTTCCGTTCTTCTTCTGGACCTCTCGTGGGCCTCTTCAGGGCTTCTTCGGTTCTTAGTAAGAGTGTCCGCTTCTCACAAATTACAACCGGAACAGGAACTTAACACAATTGAGGGTTAGTTTAATATTCTGTGCAGACCGAGTTTAGCTCTATTGAGCACACTACCACTAATCATCACTAATCATTAAGTCGCTTTCATGGGCTACAAATGTTTTCAGAAACGGCTTCAAGTGTCCTCCTCCGCCACCGCAGTCGAAAAA
>CAJNDT010000538.1:62500-102500 GCA_905221615.1 Symbiodinium sp. CCMP2592
GTACTGGTAGTGCTGTGGGGTCATGATGGTGACTTCAGATCTTCTTCATCGTTTGAAATGCTAGTTCTTAGAGTATCACTATCATGGCATTTTTGTCGTATGAGCTGTCCAAAACCCCAAGACAACCCAGAACCAGAAGCCTGGGCAGCACACGTTCGGACTGCTCGGCTTTGATTGCACGGGCGGGGGGTGAGTCAAGACCCTGAACCCCAAACTGGAAATACCACAGTTGCCTAGAAACACAAACCATAAAACCCTCCGCAAATCAGTATAGCGGTAGTTGTGCACCCGAACACAGAGACCTCGTCTGGCAAGTCCCAGTTGCGAGAGCGTACACCCTGCACCCTCCGCCCATTGTCAAAACGTCTTACAGCCCCCTGCCTTGGCTAAGGCGGTTCCTCGACGGACTGCTCTGAAAGCGAGGAGGGGGTTCTGGAGGGCCCCTTCCCGAACTGTAGCACAAGCAAGTGCCATCAGCTTATTAGGCGCTCTACTTGGTCAGAGGGAGCCCCCATTAATTTTAGGGTTTATTTAGGCTTGGGAACGCTTCATTCTTTGGTTTGCTTGCCTCTCCAGGCTTAGACTCTTGAAGCCCGCGATACCTACTTCCGAAGCATCCGCGGATTTCCTTATGGTTATGATTATTCTTACAATTATTACTATCATTACTATTAGTATTAGTACTATTATTACTATTGTTACTATTATTCGTATTATTATTGTTATTTATATTTTTAGACACCATGCCACGCTTGCCGGAGTTAACAAAAACTATGAAAAAGGCAGAATTCACAAATTTGTAAATCTGTCACCTTGCATCGCGAATCTTCAGCCATACACGAGGCCAAAATTACTACTATTGTTACTATTACTATGGACGGACATTCCGAGTATTGCTATTGTTACTACAACTACTATTATGATTTTTATTACTATTATGATTAGTCGTATTATTGCTATCATTACCATTATTACGATACTTATTATTCTTAATATTACCGCTATTATTACTAGTACTACGATTATTGCCACTATTGCTATTCTTAATACTATTAGTATTATTATTCTTATTCTTGCTATTATTGTTTTTATTGTTACTTATGATTAACGCCCGACTCGAGTTTTGCGAGATGCCCAGGAGAAGCTTGAGGAATGCGAGACCTGGGCCATCGTCGCATCCCAGGGGCCGGAGGCTATAGGAGAAGCATGGCCATGGCATCGTGCGAGAAGGTGCGGACATCAGTTCTCTTTCGGTTCCCTAGGCTTCCCCACCGCTTCTGCTAGCGCTGTGGATTGAGTTTCGAATAAGGCTAGGGCTCAAGTTGCCCTTGTGCGAAAAGAGTGGGCCGTCAGTTATCTAAGCCTCACGCGATCGGCCTTGAGCCCCTGTTTAGAGGCCAAAACACCAAGCGATGCACCCCAACGACTGTAAACTCCAATGATTGCCGTTCACAGCACCTAAGGCGCGCAACCTGGAACAGGGGCAAGCAAAGTGACACCAACAGCAGCTGCGAGCCTGCGCGGGGAGGCTTCCAGAAACATTTCTGCGAGCTCCAGGCAGGCAGGTTATAGGATGCTGGGACGCAGACTTGAGGATTCAGGATCCCGGGGTTGGGGTTGGGAGTTTGGAGACCAGGTGAACTTGACATCTACCTGCTTGGCGCACGACAACTGCTGGGAGAAAGCCGAGTCGGCCTGGCTCCATAGCCACGCCAACATCGCAGGTAAGGTCTCCAAGCGGAAGGCGGGTTAGTGACCCGAAACTCGCAGCGTCGGCTGCCAGCATGCACCCCTAAACCCTAAACCCTAAACCGTTTCTGGCCCTGCAGGTTGCTTTTGAGGCCGTGAAGCGAATGGCTTGTCACCTGGGTGACCTGTCGCAGCCTCCGGCTGATTGCGACAACCTGGTTCTGGACCCCGTGCCCCACATCTCCACGCCAGATGACTCTGGTAACTTTGCCATAGTTGGGTAACATTTTACATGTTTATGGGTACTTAAACTCAACAAGGAATAAAAATGTACATGTTTAATCCTATCCCAACAATGAACAAGGTAAGGAGGCTTGTGAGCTCATGGCCTGCCTGTCACTGTCCGATAGCAAGCTGACTCTGCAGTGCGACCCTTCGATCTGCAGCGTGACGATCGCTCGGGGGGGTGCTCTCCAAGCCGACGACGAAGAACTTTGTCGACACCATTTTTAGTGGGCGTCGGAGAGGGTTGGAAAAAATATTAGTCATATTGCTTGTTTGACAACGTTGTTTGGAAACCTGCTGGAGTTTTTGAGGTCAGGCACAGTGCGACAGGATCAGCGAGCAGCCAAGGACGATTGCTGGCAGTGGTCGGATGGAGAGTTGAGGTACCAACACTGTCCCGTGACATGCCGCAGGGCTTCTCCGCCGTGCCCAGACTACGCAGCAGAAGTTTTGAGCTTTGGATGTTGAGCGGTTTTATTTGAAGACTCCTTTAAGTCCTTCAGGGACTTCGAGCTCTGTTGCCGCAGGCAATCCTCCCCCCGCCGCCCCCGCCGCCCCGGCCGCCCCGGCCGCCCCCGTGGTTATGGTTACGGCTGGCGCCAGCGCCAGCGCAACTACAAGGCCTACGGCTCCCGGAGGCGGGATGCTAGGACTCTATAAGGGAGTTTCCGAACTTTCGGGGTACCTTTTTTGGGGTCCTTATAAGAAGGATCCTACTCTTTAGGGGACTATATTAGGGTCCCCTATCTTCGGAAACTCCCATAATGCCTGGCCTAGGGAAGGCAGAGGATCCTAGTCAAGTCCAAGTGGACTGTTTTTTTGAAATTTAGTTTTGGGATTTCATTTCGAGCGTCCAAGTTGTGATAAGTTACAAATAGCAATACAAACGGTATATACAACTTTAAATCAACGAGAATAGTATTCACAACAGTCAGTCTGGAACATATTCAACAGGTTATCATATCAGACGAAGGAGGTTAACAATTAATAGTTGATTTTTCAACGGTTATTGTATCAGACAGGAATAGCTGGCAAAGAAAAACATGCTATCATCACGCAAGCAAATAATATCATTCAACAAAATAATTGAAACACCAGAAATACACTTACCTTTGTTTCCAGCCATCACCGATCAATCATGATCACCTGTTTGCAGTACTAATCTTGTGTATTCACCAAACAAGGCTAAACAAACTGCATCAGGGAAAAATTCATGAATCAAGTTTGCCTGAAGTAAACCTCATCTTTGAAGCTTGAGAACACATGAAACTCTCATATGACAGCTCCCAGCTAGTCTCGAGGATACAAGCAGACATTCATGAAATGCTGGTTGGCTTTGTTGACTCCTGTAACTGGGACTTCTGTTCCCAAGATATGGGGTTTGGATTTGATAGGGTTTAGATATGGGGTTGAGCTGGAGCGATCTTATTGGAATACACCGCATGAATGCAGTTGCAGTTGGTGAGCATGATATGGCTTGGCGATGTTATCGCGCGGATCTTCAAGAGCACCCTTCTGTTGGTAGCTTTCTTGTCCAAACTGGCCCTAAACCCTAAACCCAACCGAATCAGGTGAAGACGAAAACACGGCCGCGGCATCTGGCAGCCTTGGGAGAGGGGCTAGGTTATGGGGGGGGATCTCAAGAAACCACCCAATGAAGGGATCCCTATTCTCCGGAAGTTCCTAATATGTAGACAATGGGCACTGACAAGAAGGATTCAGACGTGTAGCACGAATACCAGATATCAATCAGTGCGGGGTGGGGTTTCAGTTTCCAGCATGCTTTGGTTCAGGAGTGTGGGCTTGGCGTTCAGGGGAGAGCTCAGGATCTAATTAGTGATGCGGTTGATGATATAAATCCGGCATTACCCAAAATAGGGACGATACCATAATTCCCATAGTTTAGGGCCCTTATAAGGTACTTGGATTTTCATCATCAACTGTAGTTTGGAAGCGCAAACGCCGCTTGCAAGTTTATGTCCTCAGGGGACTGGCGGGAGCTCGTGGAGGAAAAAAGCACCAGAAATGCTACTATAGGGGCCTGAATAACTACCAATACTATTTGGGGGTTCCTTAATTTTGTAGTTATTGTATAATGGGCCCCAAAGCCCTATTCTAATCATTGAGGCCTCTATAGTAAGGTTTTGTTCCATGCAGAATCTCTTTACAGAGCGGTAGATCAGTTCGTTTGCTTCAATTCAACAGGATTTCGGCGAGCTTGGGCTCCCTCCGAAGGCGTTATGCACTGATAATAGAAGATATATCTAGAACATATGGCGAGAGTGGCCTGCCCTACGGTTCTTCTTTTCCGGCACCTTTGATTTGGTGCTGGCTGAGTGGTTGGGGTAGGCTTATATTCTTGGCCGCTTCTGATCCAGACGTGTGTTGCTTGAGCCCAGATGGCCGCGATCCAGTCTTACCTACTCTGCCCTCTCCTTACCTGCCAAGCAAATTATTCAAATTGGTAAACTAAACTGGCAACGGCCCAAATAAATCTCGAACCAAGCAATTGGGTCCTGCTTTCATGGCTCGGGGCATGATATGCAGAGTGCTTGTCGCGTCCTCAGATTCCTTTGCCGCTCATGGGGCCTTCCCTGTTTGTCCGAAATCAGAAGAGCATCATGTGATGGATGGGAACAGGCAACAGATGGCAACAGCAGCTGCGGGAAGGATCATATGAGGCCTCAAAAGGTGGGATGAAGGTAGGCGGGATATTCCCAAATAAGCGTCCTGATATAAGGGATCCTTAATCCTACCTACCTTCATCCCACCTTCTGAGGCCTCCGACATATGGTAGTTTCCAAGATGAGAAGTAGGGTCTCCTTTGCAAAACTCGATCCCCAGGATTGGGACCTGCCGAGAGGGCTTAAGCTCTGGAAACCCTGAACCCTGGCAGTGTCCGAGTTGCGAGAGCGTAAACCCTGAACCCCTAAACCCAAAGCCTGCTACAACGCAGCGGAGCTCAGCTCCACGCAGCTAGGCCCTGCTGGCTGCACTCGTCCGCCTCAATGGCCTGGATTCCGAGGAAAGCGACTAAGTGAGTTTCGGGTTCTTCGAGAAGTACTGGGGTTACTGGGGCTTTCCGAGACTTAAGATGCATTTTTTGCCAGGGGTTGGGCATTTATTTTTATGCTGAGGGTTTTTTCTTATGCTATTTTTTTCGGGCTTCCCCTTCACGCCCGTCAAGCCATGCCGGGGCCATGGTTTCAGGCGTTGTGGGAGTGGTTTTCTGTTTGCTGGATTCCCCTCCCCTCCCCTCCCCTCCCCTCCCCTCCCCTCCCCTCCCCTCCCCTCCCCCCCTCTCCTCCCCCCTCCCCTCCCCGGAACTTTGCCTTTATGGCTGTAGTCGCAGGGTTTCACAAGTGACACGTCAGCCCCGACGCGACGAGCAAAACCTCCATTTTCACAGCAAAAATGCAGAAGTTCAAATCAGGTTTCGCAGATTGCATAGTGGTTTTGCACATTTTGATTACCTGCTTGTGTTTGGGGGGTGTTCAGGGCTTTGCGTGCAGGGCGAAAACCTAGATTTTAGAAAGATACGGCACAGGCGGAGCAATTTTTGAAGGTAGCTTTATTGCACTTTTAATTTTCGGCTTCGGATTTTGCCCTTGAGGTTGCAGTCGAAGGGTCTTGAGGAACGGCCCAAAGGGGGGCAGCGCGACGAGCAAAAACTTTCATTCCCTGCCAAAAGGGCAGGAGTTCAAAATCAGGTTTCGCAGATTCCATTGTGTTCTTTCGTATTTTGATTATCTGCTTGTTTTTGGGGCGTGTTCAGGGTTTTGCGGGGTTTTGCGTGCAGGGCGAAAACCTAGGTTTTATGTAGGCACGGCACAGGCGGAGCAAGTTTTGAAGATAGCTTTATGGCACTTTTAATTTTCGGCTTCGGATTTTGCCCTTGAGGCTGCAGTCGGAGGGTCTTGAGGAACGACATGTCATGGCCGAAAGGGGGCAGCGCGACGAGCAAAACCTGCATTTTCCCTGCCAGAAGCGCAAAATCAGGTTTCGCAGATTCCATTGTGTTTTTTTTTTTTCGTGTTTTGACTGTGTGAACCCCGCGTTCTGTGGAAAAAATGCTTAGGCCGGCCGGCAGTAGTAAAAAAATGAGAAAATAGGTGTTTTGGGTCCATTTTCGCGGCTTTCACCACACCAAAAGCTGCTTTGGGGGGGGCAGGGGGGGGGGGGGAGCAGACAGCATAAGGAAAGGCCAGGTTCGCATAAGAAAAAGCCAGATGAGCATAAGAAGAGGAAGAAGAAGCCAGATGAGCATAAGGGTGGAAACCGTCAGCATAAGGAAAAGCCGGTCGCATAAGGGGAGAAACCGTCGGCATAAGAAAAACACCTAGCCCTTTTGGCCAGGGCTTGGAGTTCGCAAAATCTTTCTCAGGGTTTACAGGGGGCTTAGAGTATACGAAGGTTTTTAGTTTACGAGGGTTTCGGGTTTCGGGTCTTGGCCCATGGTTTTTGGTTGAGGACCTCTCAGCAGAAGCAAGCTTTTGTTTTCCGTGGAATGTCGTGGGTTTCGCTTCCAGTAAACCCAAAACCCTGAAACCTAAACGTTTCTGTGGACGTTGTGCATCACATCACTCTTTTCTGGCCATGTTGCCGAGCGCGCAATTTTGTCCGTTGCTCCTGTGGTACAGTAGCAGTCAGTAGCACTTGGAGCCTAGCTGAGATGCTGCAACACCCTAGAGATTAGCCGATTCACAGACAGAGACCTTCAGTGTCAAGGCCTTGTCACGTTCTTTCGTATCGATTCATAATATTCCTCTGCCTTGCACTGTCATCATTGCCACGTCCCGTGCCTCAACATGGATGGTTGTCAAAATTATGGTCCCTCTTTGGGTACCCCATGAGGATTGGGTGCCGTATTATAATAGGGACCCGAAAAGGGACCATAATTTTGACAACCACCCACATGAAGCCCTAACCTGTGAGCCTTTGCCTCAAGCGGTCGAGGGCTTCGGGCTTAAACAGCCCCACGTGTTCATAGGGCCAAAGGCTCGGCTATTGTGCTTTCCCCAACGCTCCGCAAGAAGCCCAAGTGATCCTCGAATCACTTGGCCTTCCTTGGGCTTCATGTTGGACGGGAGCTGGGAGAGGCTACGTTGGGGATCGTACAAGATCGTATGATGTGAGAGTTTCCGAAAATAGGGGACCCTAATATAACACCCTAAATAGTAGGATCCTTATTGTAAGGGTCCCAAAATGAGGTACCCCTTACTTTCGGCAACCCCCATGTGGGACCCTAAACCCTGAACCCTAAACCCTAAACCCTAAACCCTGAACCCTGAACCCTAAACCCTAAACCCTGAACCCTAAACCCTAAACCCTAAACCCTGAACCCTAAACCTTATAAAAAAAAGCACACACTAAACCGTGATCTCTGTAGCGCCTGTGACCCTCAGCCTCAAACGAAGCCCGGGGGCCTCAGGATGGCATGTGCCCATCACTGCGGAACCACAAGGCCAGGTTTAAGGGTTTAGGGTTTAGGGTTCAGGTTTTAGGGTTTAGGGTTTAGGGTTTGGTTCAGAGACATGGGTGGTTGTCAGAATTATGGCATTATAAGTAGATACAAGTACAGTCACCCTAATTATGACCCTAGTTACCAAGTCCCATGATCCTGTAAGTATGTTCGATATGGGTGGTTGTCAGAATTGCGGTCCCTTTTTGGGTCCCTATTATAGTACGGCACCTAGTATTGTGGGTACCCAACGACCATGATTTTGACAACCATCCATATGTTGTTTTTGGTTCAGCTGGGGTGGCATTTTTTCCGACAGCGACGAATATCTCGTGTTTGACGGCCTGTTTCGTTGAATTCGGAGTTGTCGCACCGAAATGCCGACAGTCCTCTCAAGCAGTAATCTGCCCTGCTTGTCAAAAGTAAAAGTGATGACGAGCAGCACTCTGGGACCAACTACGTTCGAGACCGCCTCGCAAAATGGACGACAATCTTCCGGCTTCGGGGTTTCATCATCTTTATTGAAATATCTGGAGCAAGCTCGAAGCGGAAGCTTTCTTCTCCGTCTGTGTTGGTGCTGGGTCCTCAATCGCAAGACTCGTCTTAGGATGATGACTCGTCCTAATTGCAAGATGCCCCGAACGGGAGCGCGAGGAATGCAGCGGCGCAGAATGCGGAGACTCACTGCCATCTCCGTGGGGTGGGGCATTCTCGTTCGATTTCCCGATCGCGGCACAAGAATCGATCCTTTTGAATCGTTGAAGATGCATGTCCACGAGCATCATCCACGTCGACATCGAGGTCGGCTTCAACGCGTCTGCCGATGCGGGTAAGAGCTGGATTTCGCAAGACCCTGTTACAAAGTAGTATGTCAGGCTCCATGACGGACAATCCCACTGCAATCCCATCAGCACCTCTCCGAAGTATTACAAGCCAATTCTGCATAAGGGGCGAAGGAGAAGGCTCTTCAGGATGTCAAAGGCGACACGCTCACGCGAGCAGATTGCGTCCAGCCACCCCGACACGGGCATTCTGCGTCAAACCAAAATATGTGCCGACAAGAGCGCTTACGACTGGTAGACTGCTTGCAGAAGCTAGTCCTGAAATCCTCCCGACAACTTGTGTCGCATTGGCCACTCAGACTGGTAAGTTGCCAAGATGTACTCGCGGAGAGCAGAAAGACTTCACGTAAGCCGAGAGTGTATAGAAGTGACGATCGGTCTGTTGCAAGTGGCCTAGGACGGCCTATGCCTTCCGCGTAGGGCCGGGGCTCTCGTCGGGAGGTCTTTCCCCTGCCTTGCCGCCCTGCCTTGCCGCCCTGCCATGCCCTGAAACCCTGCCCTTCAGGGTTTTTTTTTGCGTCAGACTGGGAGCACGAAGCCAGCACAAGTTTCATGTTACTTTAGTGGTATCTAGTGGTCATCCTGCCGGCACCCGGTGCATGCGAGGACCCTGCGGATCCTCATGGACGTCTTGGCCAGAACTCTTCAGCCAGAGATCTGAATGCCATGCTTCAGATCACGAGCCGCCGCGAAGCTTTGGGAAAGCGCTCCCAGATGACACAGGACCTCTGTGAGAGCATTGCGCGCGCCATGGTGAGTTCCAAGATGCAGCTTTCCAAGCACCTCGTGATGTACATCTGCGGGGTGCTCCCGGAGATCGGAGATTTTCCAAACTTGGCTTCTGGCTGCTTCGCGTTCCCGACCGACGACCTTCTCGGCAAATTCCTGAGAAGTCATGGCCAGAAGAAGATGGACCCTGACTTTGCTCTGAAGCTGCTGAAGGGCTTCTTCTTTCCCAAGGTCCGCGACTCCTGCGAAGTTCAGGGCGTCGTAACCACCTTGAGAGGCTTCAGCTATCAAGGTTGTGCTGGTGGCCTTCGTGTGGACACAGCGTGTTCGCCCTGGCAGAAGGTGTCCTCCACTCATGTGGGCACCCTGGCAGCTTTTCAGAGCTTCTCCTGAGTTGATTTACCCTTTTTGGCCCGGGAGCCCGGGCTCTTGGGCTCTTTCTGTTGATGCTGAGGTGAGAGTGAGATTTTCACCATTGGCGTCCTGCTGGGCGAAGACGAAGGCCACGGAAACCCTTCCGGCATCGGAGGCCTTTGGGAGAAGGAGAAGAAGGAGAAGAAGGCGAAGAAGGATCTCAAGCCGGAGCAGCAAGAGGAAGAGGAAGAGCTGGAGCTCATTGCCGACAGCGAGGAAGTCTCGAAGCAGAGTTACAGATGTTACTTGTCAGGCTGCTTCATCGACGATTCAAGGCGGTCGGATGGGAAGTGCGACTGCGAACAGTGCGAAGACGAACCCGGGCTAAGCTGCGAGTCATGCGGTGGCTGCCCGAGCTTATGCACCGACAGCCCGGCAGATTGTTTCCTACTCCGGCAGAACTTCACATGCGATGACGGCTGCATCGTCCCGGCGGGCAAGGTCGACAACAACAAGCCACTGGTATGAATCTAAACGTGACAGGGTCCGTGTTGTGCTAACCACCTTTGACCCAGCTTACATGGGAGTTTCCGAAAATAGGGACCCTAATATAGTACCCTCAATAGTAGGATCCTGATAGTAAGGACCCCCAAAATGAGGTACCCCTATTTTCGGAAACTCCCACATGCAGACCTGGAGGCTTTGTAATCCGGTCCCAACGAAGTCTCTTCGGACCCCAATACGGGTGGATCATATCCCAACTCCCTCGGCATGAATCTCGAGTTGTAGGAGCTTCGACCTTACTACTTCTATGTGTGATTTGAAGTCTTGCAGTGCTTCCCAGCTGATCGGCAGAGTCTGGGTTCAAAAATGGTTCGAACACAGATACCCGGACTGCAGACATATCGAGCAGCAAGTATGATCCAGGAATGCCGACCGTTTATGATAGGGGGCAGGACCCAGGCTATTGGCAACAGTGAAGGGTTCCTGCTGAGAGACAAGATCAGTACTACTGTAGCAAGATCAGTACTACTGTAACTGAGCTTCACAAATCGCCTGTCATTCATTCTGAGCCTCGTTTGCCTGCGGAGAGACGGGAAGGAAAAACTAACCAGGGCCATGACCAATACAAACTGACGGTACTTGCAACAATCCTAGAAGCACTGGCAGTCATCATTACATTCATCGATTCAAGATTGAACGAACTTCGATCAACCCAAGAATTCCATCCATTAGAATAGTATGAACAAGCGTAGTAGCCGGACGTACAGAGAAGCTGACTGCGAAGCAAGAACTAGACACTTGCAAAGTTGATTCGTAAGTGAGTCAAATGTCCTGATCTCCATGTCTATATCCATATAGCAATGATGAGCTTTTGCCATGCTTTACCCTGAGCTGAGGTGCGATTGTTCAAATTGCGAGGATGAGTCGCAATTTACCTGCGAAGCCTGCCACCCCTGGTTCCATGGTTTAGTTTGTGTTTTTGGTTGTGGAGTGCTGCTGCTGCTACTACTGCTACCACTACCACTACAACTGCCACTGCCCGCGGAGCTGTCAACGGCGTGCCATGTGGGTGACAAAAACAACTGCCACTGCCACTACCAGTACCAGTGCCGCTGCCACTGCCGCTGCCACTGCCACGACCCCTACCACTACCACCACTGCCACCACCACCAACACCACCAGCACCACCAGCACCACCAGCACCATCAGCCCCATCAGCACCAGCACCAGCACCAGCAAAAGCAGCAGCAGCAGCAGCAGCAGCAGCAGCAGCAGCAGCAGCAGCAGCAGCAGCAGCAGCAAAACCAGCAGCAAAACCACCAGCACCAGCACCAGCACCAGCACGAGATCATCCTTGCATTTTAAGACCGAATTTGCATCAGGAAGTCCGGAGCAGGAGCAAGAGCAAACGTAAGAGCAGGGGTAAGAGCAAGAACAAAAGCCAGAGCTAAGGCAAGAGCAAAAGCTGGAGATAGAGCACAACAAGAGCAAGAGTAAGAGCAAAAGCAGGAGGAAGAGCAGGAGCCACAGCAAGAGGAGGAGCGAGAGCAACAGACGTGGCAAGAGAGGGAGCAAAAGCCAGTGCAGGGGAAAGAGCAAGAGCCCTCAAAAGTGACTAGAGATAAACATGCTGCCTAAGAATAGAACACTTTCAGAGTTTTTAACATGGGATCCCAAATATCCCTGCTGCTCCAGCTTCAATGCCTGCATGGCAGTTTCCTTATATCAGGGCTATATCAGATGCATCTACTCAGGAACGGTCTTGATTGCCGTTCTGCAACCATTATCCAGGTTCAATGCTTGCCATGCAGAATGCGGTCGCAAAGAATCGGACTTCATTTTTTCCTTCGAGGAGAGGGACATTCGATCATGCAATTGCCTTCCCAGAGACTCCAATACCCCTTAATTAAGGCATATTCCTTAAATCATATTAGGGATCCTACTATAATTTAAGGTATATTCCTTAATTAAGGGGTATTGGAGTCTCTGCCTTCCTGCTTTCCGCAGCCCCCCGACCCCGCAATAGTTGATCAAGTGCTTCGTCAATTATGAGGAGTGCCAGAAGGTGGAGTCCATTGTTCCAGATGCAACCAGCGCTCCAGCTGGTTTTGCCTGGACGATCCCCATCAACTTCTACTTCTGCGACGATCCCACGAATGGTGGAGTAAATGTTTCCAGCCAAGCGGCCCAGACTGTGCTGAGTACTGGTTTGCAACTCTTTTGTGACTTTGCTTTCGCAGCCTTCCTGTCCTTCAAGTCGAGGTGACTTCTCAGATGCTGCAAGATCAGATTCGCCAGCTCAACCGAGACTTCAGTGGTCAAGAAGTTTGCCAGCTCGACCCGCTCTACGAGGTGCTCAAGCTGCTAGGGACTCGGGGAGGGGCCGAAAAGTTGATACAGGCTTCCTTTCTGAGGAATATGGAGGGTGCCGGCATCAGAGATCATGTCTATGGGGTGCCTCCTAACAAAATGGACTTGGCAAGGTGGCACAGGCCGACGTTCAAGTCCAGTTCTGGTTGGAGGGCATCACCACCATCGTGGACAGTCAGTGCTCCGCATGTGGAGCGAAAAAAATTCGCGATAACCCCACTCTGTGCCTTGGTGGTGCATTTTGTTCGAACGAGGGAGTCCGAAGGACTTAACCCTGTCCATGCTCAATTTACTTTCCGTCGGACCGTAGTAGGGTGAGAGTTCTGTACTCTGTGCCGCTCGGTACACTACAGGGCTTCACATGAATGTGCAACATCTTGAGGGGTCTTGGTGGGATTGCACGGCTTCATTGTTTTTCAGTGCACGTGCGTTGAACCAGAAGCCTGTAGCACTGCTGGCCCTCAGCCCTAAACCCACCTTGCCTCCATGATTCTGATATCATAATATAGTAATATAGCAATATACAAATATCATAATATAGTAAAACAATAATAACCCTAAACCCACCTTGCCTCGATGACTCTGACCCTCAAAGTCTTGTGGACGACGGAGGTCCAATGTGATCACCCAGATTCCAGGCGGCCCTTGTGGAGATCTCGGGTTGAGTCGCGTTCTTGGTTTAGCTGAAGCTCCCGTGACGAGAGCAAGTCAGTGTAGATCCTAAGAGCGGTTTAGGGTTTAGGGGTTTAGGGTTTAGGAAAAAGGGGTTTAGGGTTTAGGTTTAGGGTCTAGTGCCATAAACGGTTTAAGCAACAGCAGACAGTGAGCTTGTGCCTACGTTGTGCTTAGCCAGGCAAGCCGCTGTCACGGGAAAATGGAAAGATCAAGGTGGGTCGTTGTCAAAATTAGGATCCCTTTTTGGGTCCTTATTATAATACGGCACCCTAATATTTCCTAAACCCTAAACCCTAAACCGTAGGGTACCCGAATATTCCCTAAACCCTAAACCGTAGGGTACCTTGGCTACGGCTCAAGCCATTTTGGCTCAAGCCATTTTGGCTCAAGGCTCTGCCAGGTGCACAGGACGTTCTCTCCCCCTCCTTCTTCTCCTGTTCTTCTTTCTTCGGCGACATGAGTCGCGACGGGGAGTCAGACCGGGATATGGGTGATGCCGCTTCTGTCCGGACGGCTGAAGATGATGACGATGAAAGCCCCCTAAGCCGCCCAGATAGACCTGAACTGCCTTCTGCTGCTGCTGTCATTCGGGCATCGGACGAGAAAGCTAGGCAGAGTGCTCTGCGAGACGCTGCCGATGCTGCAGCGGCCCTCCAAGCAGCCCTCAGGCCTTCGGTAGACCCCCCTAATACCAACCCGTATCAAAGTGCCGCAATGGGGCCTCCGCAGGTCACTCCTCGACGTACTCCGACCCCGAAAGCCAAAGAGAAGAAGCCTACGAGCCCTGAGAAGCGACAGAAAACAGGCACCCCTCATAAGCAGGCCTCGCAAGCTGTGCCAGGACTTCACCCCCCACCATTGCTCGGAGGAAGTTCAGCCAGTCATGCAGGACATCCGCCACCGACAGCCATGCCGGGCACTCCTCCAGGACTGCCCACGGACGCTCCACCCCCTGTCCCGACAGGGGTCAATGGGGCAGGAGGACCGCAATACTTTCATCTGGATGTGGCTCCGGTTTGGGTTCAGGAACTCAGGGATTTGTTTAAAGGAGGGCAGTCAGAAATGAAGGCGGAGATTCGATCGCAAGGGCAACACGTAGCCAAAGTATCGGAGCAAGTCAACGTTCTTGCACAGCAGCAGGGCACCTTTCAGTCGCGTTTGGATGCAATGGAGCGGGAAATGCAAGATTTGCGAGCGGCGAGGTCAGTGAGCCCAGGGCCTAGCCGGCTCCCGCATCAGCAAGGAGACTACAGCCCCCGCAGCACAACAGCCTCCACCGTAAATCGAGGGCCCATAGTCGACGACCTACAATTGGTTCTGGGCGGGTGGGCCCAAGCCAAGAAGGGCGACATTGAGGAAGAAGTGCGCCATATCTTTCAGGAGATCCAGGCAGTTCCCCTCTGCCGCGACATTCACATCCCATTCGTGAGAAGTAATTTCGCTCGGGTGGAGCTGTTGTTTTCTGAGACAAGTCTTGCAGCCAAGCGAAAGGTTCAGTCCCTCGTTCTGGAAGGGATCAAGAAGTATCTGCAGAAAGAACCCTACAGCAAGATTTCGCAACAGTCTTCCTCACGCTTGTGGGTCGCACGAAACAGGTCCAAAGAGGAGAGGGCTAAAGTGCGTGCCCTGGTAGGCATTAAAGAGTATTGCCTCAAGTCTCTGCCGGCCATGTTCGTGGACCTCGACTGGCGGCGAAAACTTTGGGTGCGTAGTGAGCAGGTCTTGTTCTTCGCGGGCACCCGACGACCCACTGACGATTCCCTCATGCTCAACGATTCCCGAGGTGATGAATCGGGCTGGTGGGTCGATGTCAAGGTGCTGTCCAGGGTCTTGTCCAAGTCGCAAGATGAGGTCATTCGTGAGCTCACCGAGTGACTGCAGGTCCATAGGCCCCCCACCAAACGCCGTCGACATGCACTTGTTGAATTCAGAACGCTAACATGGAATCTGCATGGGAAGCACTTAAACGCTCTTCGGTCCCTGGTGGACCGTACCGAGGACCCATGGGATTTCCTCAGCCTGCAGGAAGTTGGAGGTTTCTCTCACCTCCCCAAAGGGGAGACCAAGACGGAGACCCTCTGCATATCGGGTCAGTCTTATCTTGCGGTCGTTTATCAGACAGAGGAGAGCTGCATAGACTGGGTCCTTTACCGGTGGCCCATGACGGAACAGCAATTCTGGTTGAGGCCAGACCTGAGGCAGGCGCTGCCCTCAGACCACAACCCCGTCATAGCCTCATTCACGGGCCGACTCGGTCTGACCAACCGGCCTCCTCGCCCGAAAAACGGGTGTGGACGATGGCATGTGCCCGAAGCAGTTCTGAGGGAGGCCGCTCAACTGCCTTCCTTTACGTTTTCGCAGGACAACATGCGTCTACTGTGCCAGGAGTTCGGGGTCAGGCTCCCTTCGCGTAAGTACCAGGACCCACCCGAAGTGAAGGAACTGCTCCGACAACGACGAGTTTGCCAGGACCCTCAGGAACGGAAGGAGCTGGTGGCTGCCATCGCAGCCTCTCGTACACAGGCGCAGAAGCAACATAAGCTCGACCTCCTCGCCTCGGCACGACAGGGGGATAGAGGGGCTATTTCCCATCTCAAGCGTAGTGCGTCCCAGACTCACTCAGACGGGAGGTTTATTGAAAGGCTGGGGGGACAGGAACAGGCAGTGCTTCAGATGCAGGACTTTTATCGTCGGAAGTATGAACGAGGACCCGATGATAGAGCTGTTTCGACCGCCCAGACTGAGGACCTCCGGGTACACCATTACGGTGAGAGAGCAGCCCCCTTTCAGCCCATTACTGCTGAAGAGGTTAATCAGGCTCTAGGCAGTGTTAAACCTAATACGTCCTCGGGCCCAGACTCTGTGTGCTATGGGGCCATTAAAGGCTTTTTTGCACAGGACACAGAAAACAAACTATGTGGCTTCTTCAACAAGGTGCTTTCGGGACAGGTTCCGATCCCGGCCTCCTGGAAAGTTGCTAAGGTGTGCTTCATCCCGAAAGTCCCGAAACCCGCTAAACCGGGAGACCTCCGCCCTATAGCACTCACACCCTGCCTCTCCAAAGTCTTTTCGAAGATTTTGATGTCTCGACTGCGGGCGAAACTGCCCCCGTATCGCTCTGGGCAACATGCGTGTCGACAAGGCACGCAAGTCATCGAGGCCTGCGCCCAGTCTGCTTTACGTCTCTACAAGAGGGCCCAGCACCGGGGGTTACACGTGTTGAAGTTGGACATAGCACAAGCCTTCGACACGCTTAGTCATCAGGCCATATGGCGTTTTCTTCGTAGTGCCGAGCCTTGCAGAGAAGCGTGGACACTATGGAACATGTGCACCGACGCCTCGGTTCTTCTCCAGCTGGGGGCCCAGGCATGGAGCCAAGAGGTGCAGCGCGGCACTCTTCAGGGGACTGCCTTCAGTGCAGACCTGTTTGCACGTACCCTAGATTTTTTCCTGGCGGATGCAGTGGCCCAATGGACGACCCTTCCGGCACTTCTCCCTGCCTCACTTGCTTCTGTATGCAGACGATATTCTGCTTTTTGGGGATTCGGCAAGGGATCTTCAGCGTAAATTGCATGACCTCCAAAGAGTACTGTCGGCGATTGGGCTCCGTATCAGCCTAGAGAAGTGTGCGATTCTTGAAGGTGAAGACGGAGAACAACCAGGGGTCTGGCCCCTTGGTTCCCCTCAACCACTGAAGGTCGTGCAGGACCTGGTATATCTTGGCGTTCCCCTAGCACATAGTCAGAGTCCTATGGGACAGCTGGGACTCAGTATGGCGAAGGTCTCGGCTTCATTCTTTGCTCTACGTAAGCTCTTCGATCATCCAGACACTCCAGTTCGTGAAAAGTTGGAGCTTTTTCGTTCGTATGTTGCATCCAAATGGACATGGTGTGCACCGGCGGTATGGCCCACACAAAAGGCACTGCGCAGCTTGGAAAGTTTCAAACATACTCTTCTTCTCTCTCTCTCTTGAAGCTCGATATTGATCCGCTACTCCCCTTTCTCTCGAACATCATCAGCCGTCGAAGGCCGGTCAAGGTACTCTGTCATGCACTGGGATGCCCACGATGGGGCACCTTGTGGCTACGCCAAATGTGGTCCTTCTGGGGCCATGCACTAAGGTCGCGGCTTGGACTGCCATTGCACCGTATGATGCAAGCCTGCAGCACTTCTGCGGTAGGACGTATTCATGTGCCGCGACATGTTGTGCAGGAGTTCATACCACGTTTGTTGCAGTTGTTCTGGGCTAAGCACCGGCCCGCCACCAGTCGCTACCCCTTTGTCGAGGCGGTAGCCTTGGACCGGAAATCCTGGCAGGACGCTCTTCCTCTATGGCTAAAGAAGTGGGGGTATCTGAATACGGGCGTTGACCTTCCCCCTAATTACCTACACGACCGTCAGCTGCTTTTGGTCGGGGACAAATGTGCGGCACTCAGACCAGCGCGTGTTTTCCCCGAGGAGCCGTATAGTCGGGAATTCCAGCATGTGCAAGTTGGGGTCCCGCGTAGGCAGCAGTGGATGGTGTGGGTCGTGATACCCAATCCTTTGGCTTGCTACTCCGGCCACCTGACTCTTTGAAAAAGGAGGCAGTTTGGATACAGGGCAGTGCCGACGGCGATCTGCTGAGGTTGCGCATTCTTTTGTTGCAGACCCTGGCTCAGTTATATCAGCATCTGCCCCAGCTTCAGGACACTAAAGGGGCCTGCTTTCTGCCAGCCTCAGCCTTTGGTGCCCAAATGTGGGCCCACAGGGTTCCTCTGGCACTTCTTTTCGAGGTTCAGGCTCTGGCCAGCCGTGAAACAGCCTTTGATTTTTGAGTTACTGCTTTCTGCAACCGAAGAAGTCACCTGAATGGCTTGCCAGTAGTCTTTCGCAGCCCATCGGACCCTTCCCGCAAGGACACAACTTTCTCCTCAGGACCTCATGTTTCACGTCGGCACGCTTTTTCAGGGATTCTTCCTTTTTGCGCCAGTTGTAACAGAGCAAGCTGTAATTCTGCGCCTTGTCTTCTTCACAGTCACATGTGTATGCACAGTCACAAAAGGGGGGGGCAGGGCGGTCAGTAAATTGCGGTAGGAGAGTGGTGATCGCGAGACCTTGCAGCAGCGAGACCTCTCGAGAGTCTAGCTAACAACCACTAGCCCGCGCGCAGCCATGGAAGGACGTCCACGTCAGCGTCCTGAGCCTGTGTTTGTGGGACCCATGAACGCTCCAGGGGAGCCGGATGTGGTGTATGTCCACCACACTTTGGAACCGGATGCGAGCCCGGTCTATGCAACATTATGGGGGCACATTATGGACCGCTCGGAAGGGATCGTCGTAGCCCTCGTGATTATCCTCCTTTTCAAGGCGGTGTCGGGGCTATGGCATCGAGCGAGTGCATGGGCACGTGGCCGCCACGGGGTTACAACAACGGCAGCCCCACCAAGTCTGTCTTCCCCAAGTGACGCGAGTGCCGACACTGCCGAGGCCGCGAAGTCACATGCGCCGGCAACTGCCCCGAGCCCAGCACAGGCGACAGCAGGCTCGTCGACTGTGGATGCTGGAATCGCTTCAGCTACGCCAGTCAAGCCTGCTGGTGAGGCAGGGCCGCCAAAGGACGATGCCAAAGTTGCGACGAAGAAGATTGATGACAAGAAGAGCCCCGACTCTGCTCCCCTGCCAGCTCCGTCAGGACCACCTACTTCCCTGGCACCGAAGCAGACTGTCAGTACCACCGCACCGCCCGAAGCCACAGGAGCACCTGCAGCGCAGGGGGTCACGGCGGCACGGATGCTGGCAGAGATTCAGAAGGTGGCCGGTGAGACACAGATGCTACGCAAGAGCATTGATGCCCAAGCCCTGGAAGCCAAGCATGCTACCTCTACGATGCAGACCCAGCTGAGTGGCGTCTCTCGACGGTCTTGAAAAGATCGTTGGAAGCATGGTGGCGAAGGTGGGTGAGAGGCCTGTACAGACTACGGTCCCGGCGCCGCCATCGTATCGGCCTGTGATACCCACGGGCCCAATGCAGGACCACGGGCGTCCACCGTTGCACGACCCCACCGCTCCTGCGAGGATTAACCTCCAGCAAGCTTTGCCCTCGGAGGCGAGTGGCTCGAACAGCCACATCACGATCAGAGGGGCTAGTGTAAGTCAGATCAGCATCCCGCTGAACAGCTGACCCATGGATGCCAACAGAGCATCGCTCCGAGCTCAGTGCGACTTTTTCGGCCTGGCACTACATGCTTCTATCATTTTGGGTCTTTAGGCCTTGAGCATGTTTCCTTCAGGTGCTGCCGACTGCCTCGCACTGTGCTCCTTTGCATGCCCTTGCTGCTGCTACTTTGCATGCCTCCTTGCGTACTGACTGCACTGTACTGTCGAATTTGTGCCTTGCAACCTGCGAACTGTAGTTGTGATTGTTGTATGCATAGTTATCATGCGTGGTTATCGTGGTTTGTGCGTTCTGTTGAGCAACCTTCCCTAAACTCCACCTTCCTCTGCGATGTACACCTATAGCTCGCACTGGATAATCGCTTTCCTTGCCAAGTACAGCCTTTTCGTGAATTCAATCGGTGGACTGCGGCCATGGGCAAAACAGATCTGCAAGCTGGGGTAGAAGCATACCAGACGTGCGATTTGTGTAGGCTGAGATGGGAATCCGCTCCAGCGCATGTAACCGGTAGTTCTCTGCTCCTGAGCAAAGAGAGGCTGTAGTCGGTGGTGTCAATGTCGACAGAAACTTCGTCCTCCCGGTCAACCTTCCGTCTCGATGTTGTGCAGCCTCCCCACCTCCTCCCCATCAGCCCCCTCGATCCTCAAGAGGTACATGATTGCCTCACCACGCCACCGGAAGCTGTGGTCAGTCTGATAGTGTCTGAACTGCGCACGTACTTTCTGATGTCGAGGGAAGCTTGGATCTGGTTCGTGCATCGTTGTCCGCTCTTGGATGACTATATTGCCGAGCTGTGCCTAGCAGTAAACATACTTGATCCCGTAGACCCAGACCTACCTCCTCCTGAGATTGATGATGAAGACAGGGCGTATGCTGACTGGCAAGTTCGAGAGTGGACACACCGTTTTGAGTGCACTGCGGAAGCTTTGGTTTGGGAGCACTTTGGGCTGCACTTACCATGTTGGGAGATTGTGCTGTTCCAGGCCACAACATTTCCCATCCGAGAGTGAGGTTCAAAGCGGGAGCAGAAGGGACGTGTAGACATGACTTTTTCGTGCGCACTGAGGACCATCACTCAGGTACATGACCTGATTACTGAGGCTTTCAATAGCGTTGGGTGTGACCTCGCAACCCCCCTGCCTAGTGCTCGCATTGACCTGGAGGAGCCAGCAGAGTCTCAGGTTGCTGTCACCGGTGAATGCACCGTGATCGCGAGTGACTCCCCGCCGGAGTTAGGACCGAGACTCCCCTCCTGGGGGTTTATCGAGGACCCGCTCCTGCGGAGCATCGAGTATAGCGCAGTGAGGCTTCTCAACAGAATCCAGCCCCCCACCAAACAGGATGTCCTATCACTAATCAACCAGTATCCCCGTAACTTCATGAAACGTGGAGGAGCCGGAGTGTACTACTTGGTTAGTGGGGCCAGCCCGCGATCCCGAGAACACGTCCTCAACTTTAGTGTTGAAATGCCCTATATGACCATGTTGGTTAATCGCTACATTCGCACTCTCACCCCCCATGCACCCTTATAGCACTTGGGTCCTCCGTAAAGGCTGCACTAACAAGGTTCACCGTGACATACGTAACGGGCCCCTGAACTCTTGGATTGTGTCGCTTACGGAATGTCGCGAGGGTGAAGGCCTTTGGATTGCAGATAGAGTTGGGAGAGAGTATAAGCAGTACCAGGGCCGTGATGTTGTAGGGACAGTCGTTAACCTTACGAAACCGTTTACGTTCAATGCTAGGAAAGTCCTTCATGCTGGTCATGTTCCCGACCTTGAAACAGCAGCACATCGTGTAGTTCTCGTAGCCTTTTGTACCCTAGGCTCGACTACCTTAGAAGCCGACGTCAAAGAACAGCTGCTTCAGCTCGGTTTTCACATGCCCAGCCGCAGCTTGTTCTTCGCGAGCACACACGGAGAGCAAGGTAACGACCCACCCCGTCTACGACAGTTCACACTGCGACAGGTGCTAGCACTCAGCCCCCGTCGGGCAAACGCTCAGGATGTCATTGAGGTTCGGGACGACACCGACGAGGACGCATGACTAAGGCATCGCCCGCCACCGTGCGTGCAATATGCACGGTAGCTGACAAGTCGCCCATCTGTCATTCTCCCAGTCCCGTCCTCCCTTTCTGCCCTGTCTGTTCTTTCCCCGTCGTCCTGCCTGCTTGCTCGGTCCACATCAGCCATTGTGTCTACGACCCACCCAGTACCCAACCTGCCCCTTGCTGCGACTCTGTTTTTCCTTTCATCGCACTGCCTTTGCTGGACTGTTTGCATGCCTGAATTTGTTTCCTTTGCTGGACTGTTTCTTGCATGTTGCATGATGCATGAGGATGGAGATGATGATGCATGCGATGGTACTCGTGTCCGGTCTGACTCCCCCGAACAACACCCCCAACCTTGATCATCCCGATTGAGATTATTCATTTCAAATAGTTCCCCTAACAAACCACGAACCCGCGACCCTGCGGCAGCCATGGCTGGACTAGCTGGTTCTGCGCACCACTGGCAATCGAGAAAGCCTGCAGTCTTACAGCTGACCAGTCTGCACCTTTGGATTGAAACTCCCGGCCACCCGGCTCCGACTGTGAAAGACGACGACCACCGTGGGTTTCCTGTGACAGTGCATGACAAACACGAGGGCTGAATACCTACCCGTCATGCAGACCGTGATAGGGGCCCTCAATTCGGCGGGTACCTGCATCTCCCTCTGACCAACAGCCGAGAACCTCACACAGAGGAAGTCCAGAGGTGCTTGAGAGACTGCCCTCAGTAGATGGGTGGGCTCCCTTTGTCAGTGCTGTCGGGCCCACCGAAAAGGCCGGTCTATGCGGTCGCTGTGGTGATGGCTGTGGAGAGACAGGACTCCATGTATGCTTTTGACGCCTATACCACGCCGGAAGTCAAGGGGCCATGCGGTCGTTGTGGTGACAGCTGCAGTGAGACCAAGCCTTCAAAGCGCAGACGTGTGTTTCAGCGCTTCTGCCCCTCCTCGAGCGACACTGAGAGTGCTGATGAATAAGACCCGATGTTTCACCAGTTCTGTCTACTTCTGTCCTTGGCCTGAGGTGTGTAGGCTTAGGGTTGAGGGTTGACTGCTGAGAGTGTGGTCAAAGTGTCACTGAATGAGGGCACCTGGTGTAGTGAGTGGCCTTACCTTGTGTTTAGCTGTTTTCGAAGGTACTAGGTGCCCGTACTGTACCGTAGTCATGTTCTTCCTGCTGGTATACGTCCAGGGGACCCTTTTGTCGGCGAAGATACAAGTCAGAACTTCGTGGCTTTACCTTGTGTTGCGCTGTTTGCTCGATGGAGGCTTGTTGACGCTGACAGTAGTACGACCTGTGGTTAGCGAAGCTCGGAGCCTGTCCTTTGTGGTCTTAACACTTATGTTCTGGTGTTTTCGTGGAGGCTTGAGCGAAGCTAACAGTAGCACCGAGGCGCACCAAGAACCTCGTCTGGCTTGTCCGAGTTGCGAGAGCGTAAACCGCAGGGGACCCAAATATTCCCGAAACCCTAGGGTGCCCTAATATTCCCTAAGCCCTAAACCGTAGGGTACCCCGGAACCCTCCACTGTCTCAGACTCAAAACCCCTAAATCCCAAACGTATAAAACAAGAGCGCCATCCTTGAAAAAGAAACACCACCAAAATCAGATTCCCTAAACCCTAACCGTAGGGTACCCCCCCAAAATCCAAAGGGCCAGAATCTTGAGAACCACCCAGGTGGTGATTTGTCCGCTCGAGGCCAGGGGATTCCTGGGACTGGCCGGGCTCCCTGGTTCGCCCTATGCCAACCGACCCAGCTCCTGTGCCATAGTTGGGTAAAATTTTACATCTTTAAGGGTATTTAAACCCAATAAATAAGGGATATAAGTTTCTTATCCCGACCATGAACTAGGCTTCAATGATGACTATCGTGCCGTGGCTGTAGATCCTGGGGCCCTTACAGGAGGGAACCTTTCGGCTTACAATCAGGGAAAGACGCTCACCCGCATGATGGGCCACTACCTGGGTCTCCGAAACACATTTGAGAAAGGCTGCGACCAGACAGTTGAAGGAGATTTCGTCAATGACACGGCCTTGGAGGAATCTCCCAACTTGGGAAACTGCAGTTCCTCGCGACAGAGCTGTGGCTCTGGGGACCCAGTGCACAATTACATGGACCTCTCCGATGATGCATGTCGCTGCTCATTCACGGCAGGGCAGGCTCGCCGCATGTGGTACTTCATGAGCAGCTTGCCTGAGCTCAGCTTGCAGAGGGGCTCTTGGTGGGGGCTTGGGATCAGAAATTCTGAGTAGCGACTGGTTTGTAGTGTGCTTTTTCCTTTCATGGTGGAACAGTGAACGGACCCGCTTTTGTGGGTTTCCATTTTTAGGAGACGCCAGAAAAGCGCTAGCCGCTAGACCTTCCAAACTCATCCAGACTCGATGCAGTTGTGCCCGCAAGGAGAATTCCAACCCGACCTCTTGATTCCCTCGCGCACCACCACCACTACCACCACGATAAACTTCGTGGCAATCACTGGTGCATTGGACGAGACGGAGACGCAGGAAGTGAAATCGGTGCTTGGCAGCCTCTTGAACAACATCGTCGTGCCCGGCAATCCCGACTCCGATGTCGGGAATGCCACCAACGACAGCAACGCCAGCAACGTTAGCATTGACAGCAACTCCAGTGGATCTGATGGGTCAGCATCAATCCTTGCAACGCTTCCCATCAACACATCAGGCGGTGAAGTTTTGCAAGTCACGGTACTGGATCCGAAGCGAGTTGCAAAAAACACCACCGTTTCGATTCCAAGCGAAAGTGGCGGTACAGTGGCAGTGACAGGAAATGCCTTGCAAAAAGTCGCAGAGGCCACAGGCTCAGACCTGGTGGTGTTGAGTTCCAGCAAGCTGAAGGCGAACAATTCGGCCGAGCTGGCGCAAAAAAGCAATGCGGAGGTCGAGTCTCTTCTCACCCTGAGCTTCCGCGACGAATCTGGCACCACCATCGAAGCAGGACCAGAAAATGGGGGTTTCCGAAAATAGGGGACTCTAATATAGAACCCTAAATAGTAGGATCCTTATTATAGACTTGACACCTCACCTTCCAAGTTTGGATCTCCTTTCAATGAAGGCTACATCGATCTGTGTTATTCCCAGAGTCGTCCCTTTAAGAACATGTCTTATTCGTATGTCTGTTGTGGTGTCACCTTGCACCTGATCTTATTCCCGAACCTTGAACTCACAACTTCAGCGGCAGCACAGAATAATCTGCATATGACCTCACGGCAGAGTCCCCCAATTACCACCTACGCAGAAGCCGGATTTAGCTGCATCATGCCAAGGGGTTGTTGTGGCCAGGAAATCTGCCAGAGCCCATCGACTTCACGATTCCAACAACGGATCCTGACGTGGAATGCCTGACCTGGGACGAGGATCTTCAGGAGTGGACGAACGATGGCCTCGAGACTCTCGAAGATCCGCCAGAAGGTTTCTTTGTCATAGTTGGGTAACATTTTACATCTTCATGGGTACTTAAACCCAACAAGGAATAAAAGTTGTACATTTTCAATCCGATCCCAACAATGAACAAGGCTCTAAACCCTAATCCCTAAATCATTCAAAAAAAACCCGAAACCCTAAACCATTTAAAAAAACTAAACCCTAAACCATTCAAAAAAAAACCTAAACCCTAAATCCTAAACCATTCAAAAAACCTAAACCCTAAACCCTAAACCCTAAACCATTCAAAAAAAACCCTAAACCATTCAAAAAAAACCCTAAACCCTAAACCAAGGCTTCCTTTCTTGCCGCACCTTCCATTTGAGCCTCTTCGGCTCCGGATGCCCCAGACCAGGAGCCAGCAAGCGTGAACAAACGAGGCCCACTTAAGGTTCCTAAAATCATATGGATCCTTAGGGGTGTAGGGGGAGGGGGGGTAGGGGGCCTTAAGGCCCATAATGAGGACTAATAAGGCCTATTTAACGAAATATAGTCCCCTACACCCCTCCCCCCCAACACCCCTAAGGATCCCTATGATAAAAAGGGATCCATAAGGGCTCTATAATAACTATAAGAGGGGTTTTTAGGGTTACTTAAAGGATCATGGGACTTAGTAACCAGGGTTATTATTAGGATAACTATACTTATAATTACTTATAGCCCTTTATTGGAGAACGAGGCCCAGTAGGCTGGGCTGCATCAACCGCTTCACCACCACCACGACCACCAGAGCTCCCACATCCGAAGTGCTCACTGAAGACGTAGCTAACGGCTCCACGAGCATCCCAGTGGCGGACGTGGGCATCTTCAGGATCGGGATCTCGGTTTATATCTCTGATGCCAGGATCGCAGGTAGAAGAGATTTTTCTCACACACAATATTGAGAGAAGCTCCGGACCGAGCTGCACCTTACACAAGAGGCCAGCGTGAATCCAAGGACACGGCTGGAAGTGAGGTCCGGACTGTCATCAACATCACCTCGGGTGTTGGCCTCGTTGAAGCTGCTTGGCTTTTCATGGGTTTTTCTCGCAGGACTTGGGCGGGTTGAGGGTGTGCATTTAGCGCCGAAGCTCCACAAATAGGCAGACGACTACTAGCACCCGCACGGCCAGTTAGACCCACCCGCGCACGCACGGTGATTATCCACGGTTATGTAACCACGGTGATTCTTCCTCTCCGTCACGAGACGCTCTACAGATGCGGCGTGAAAGCAAACCTCGTGTAGAGAAGGCCACATGGAGCTTGGAGGCTTCATGCAGTGCCAACGGGGAATCCGGGAGCCTTTTGCACGTGTTTCGCATTTAGGCTGAGGGCGGTATCGGCGTCGGTTTCGAGGCTTCAGAGGTCGAGGGTTTTGCAGCTGAAACCTGCAAGATTCTGCTGGGTCGAGCTACGCACTAGCATGGTGCCGTGGTTGGGGGAGACGAGACAGGGAATGAATGGAGGGCGGGAGCAGATTCAATGCATCCAGCCGCCAGGTTCCAATTTTGTTGGGTTGGGGATTTGCATCAGGATGTAGTGACGAGAAGCGCGACGTCGCTGTCGCTGGCATGGTGGTTGTGTTCCCTTTCAAAGTCGAGCTGGTCGGGGGTTTTGAGTGGCTTGCATCCATGCAGATGAGACTGGAGCCGTAAACGCTGCTGTCCAGATTCCAAACTCACCTGGAATACAGCCATTGCCCCAACCTCATCGCACGCAGCTGCGATCGAAGGCATGTGCCGAACCATCCTGCAGCAACAACCTCCAACCCCAGCCAAAATCCTACGCTGAGGGCAGTTCTGCATTCTCCCGCCGCCAGACGCCGGGCACCCTCTTTCTGAACTCGCCGCTCACGAACCAGTGCCCGCAGGGTTGCCACGACTCGATATGCCAATGTTCGCATCCTTGGAGTCAACACCCAGGGGTGTTTGGTTTCTGTGTCCTTAGATAAGAGAAAGAGCTGCTTGCCGCTGTGCACTCCACAAGCCTTGAGGATTTTGGGGTGTCGCGAGTGCAGGGCTTGGGGTAGGATTTACAGGTTGTTCCTGGAATAAGGTAGCCATACCGAATTAGTGATGCCCTGGCTTGGTAGGGTATTATTATAAGCCGATGGTTGTGATGGGTAAGCACTGCTGGCAGATGCCCACTCGCCCTTGTGCGCTGCACATGGTCGAGGTACTTGGTCAACAGGTCGGCTGTCATCGTGATCTCGACAGCTACGGCAGCCAGCGGACAGGCGCAGAGAGCCCAATACCCCTAATTAAGGAATATAGCTTAAACCATAATATGAAGCCCCCTATAATTTAAGGTATATTCCTGAATTAAGGGGTGTTGTCTCTGGGGGCGGGGGCAGTCTTGCATGTTGAGTGAGGCCATGGCTAAGGCTCCACCCTGACGGAGACTTTAGCCTTACTTTGCCAGAAGTTACCTGGTTTAGGGTTTAGGGTTTGCCAAGCTGAGGGGTCGTCGTACAGAGCGGGGGTATATTGGAGCCCATGAGCCTTCTTGCGTTGTTATGGTGCATCCGTTTTTCTTGCTACAGTTTGTTCTGATGATGATGAGAATTGTCAGCCAGTTGAAAGATGATTTGTTCCAGTTTGTTCCATGAACATGGAAAATCAGGAATCAGTGGAACCTAAACCCTAAACCCTAAAACTAAACAGCAAAACACATCTAACGGTGGACAGAGCGGTCACCATAACCCGCCCTGCAGCCGACATCCCGAATCAAGGCTCCAGTCCCGCGGGTTGGCGCAAGGATGGCTTATCCCCTAACCCAGAGAGCCCAACACCCCTTAATTAAGGAAGATACCTTAAATTATAGGGGGCTTCATATTATGGTTTAAGCTATATTCCTTAATTAAGGGGTTTTGGGCTCTCTGGGAATCAAGGGATTGTACACGCGGGTTGCAGGTGCGAGGGCGTGATCAGGCAGAGTTGTACAGGCATAGCAGGTGAGGTTGCAGGTTTGTCTTGTGGTTTGAAGCCGGATGGGCTGCACTTGAGGATGGCAGGCAGGGGCGAATGTGAGGGAACGAACTTCGTGGCTTCTCGGGACAGTTGCGACCTTCGGCAGCCCCTTGCACAGTCCTTCAGTATGTCCTTGCGGCCCCAGCAGAGACCACCCTTGTTGAGACTCCCAGGTGGTCCCACACATCGTGCTGGCCAACTTTAGGGCACCTGAGCGCAAGGATGGAGAACGGCCAGGGTGCAGGATTTCGGGTTTTCGGAAATGCGGGCCTGCGGCTGGAAGCTCCATTCGGCACCTAGGATCTTAAGGTCCTGATGGATCACAGATGCCATAGCACCTACAACTTTATTCAGACTCAATTGGTTCCAACCTGAATAAAAAAGCAGCTCAGGACCCGCAGCCTAAGTGTTTCAACGGAATCTCGAGGAACCTCAAGGAAATGCAGGGCGCCAGATGTAGGCCATACAAGCGGCACAGTCATTGTGGGGATAGGCGAAATGGACCATACTATGGCAGATTTCAATTTTTCGCCAATGGAACGGATAAATTGGTTTGCACTACCAATCCAGGCTCAGGGTTTCTTCCGTTTGCGCGATTTCGTCATGTCACCAGTATCACATGTATCGCTGGAAGGAGGGCACACTATAATACAACCTTACCAAGGCCGCATAAGCGCCTGTCTTTCGCGGCAAGGCTTTTCTCATTTTCCAGCCGAGGAAGCGAACGCCACCGACAGCCAGGCGGCGTGAAAGCCAGTGCCGACGACGGATGAGCAAGCGAACGAAAGGAAATCTAAGGAATGTAACTTGCGGAATGGTGCACATAGCATTCTCGGTTCCTGAGTCCTGGACCTACGAAAGGCCTGGGACCACAATCGAACCTGAGCTTTTGTCTCTCTGCAGGCGGTGAACTACTCCCAGTTCTTCGAGTGCTTGGTGCCACTTCCCGCAAGTGTTCCTTGGCACTCAGCCCGGCCCCCCCCTTCCCGAACTGAACCGGGTTTAGGGTTTAGGGTTTCCCGAAACTGCTACTGTACTTTTTTTAAAGTCTAGATACAGAAGCCCGAAGGTTACGAGTGACTCATGGACGCCTTGCTTCAATGCTGCGCAGCGCTTCTTGGAATCAAAGAGACAGGGTCTCGGGTTGGGTTGGTTTCTTTGAGGGGTCAGAAGCACAGTTATCACATAGATGTGATTATAAGCACCACTGTGTTTATTTTGTCCTCTTCCGGATCGCTTTATACTTGTATCCTTACATGCGGCCACAGGTGAAGAGTAGTCTGGGCGGAGGCAGAAAAAGGGACAGAGAAAGGCGGGGAGGGGCAGGGGCAGGGAATCCCGTGTCCAATTGCCTACAGGGCCTACAGACACAAATGTAGCCGATAGCGGGGTGGGGGGGCGGGTTGTTGTTCTCTGGGGGGGGTGTTGTTGTTCTATAGGCCGTGCCACCGAATCCATCATTGTAAATCCTTATGAACCGCACACCGTGAGCATCGGCACCACCAGAGTGACTAGACGCAAGTTTACAAGACATACCAGCCTAGACACCCGTTTCAGCTGATCTACCGAGGCAACCGGGTCCTTGATCTCCTCCGTACAGTGGCCAATATCACGCTGGCGGACATTCTGGCAGACGGCCGGTCCCACCATGCTTTGGGAAGAACGCCTTTGGACTGTGCATGTGTGCAAGATTGTGCAAGTATGTCGGCGGTAAGGTATGTAGCCGCACATGCCATGTATGCACGCATGTCGTTTCAGTCAGTAGTGGACCACTGAACGTCATTCATGGTACTGGTAAGTAACGATGCGTGCAAAGCACGAATCGTCGGTGCTTGTGCCCATTCATGTGAGCATGCATGGATGCATGAACCCAGAGCCTTGCAACCTACACCCTAGAGCCGGAACCCTAAAAGTGCTTCACCTGGAAAGGCGGGTGGGCCATTCCGACGGCCGCTTGCACCGTTCAATTCAGTATCTTTCGAGTTTCGGCTTCGCGGTGTATGCTTTTATGTTCCGGCTTTGCTGTTTCGCTTCTAGATTCAGGGCTTTGGGATCAGGGCATGAAGCCTAAGGTTTGACATTGTATATGAAACGGCGAAACCGACTGTAGCAAGAAGAGGACTAGTAGTCGATAGTCATCAAAGAAGCAATAGAGGCAGTAGGAGTCTTGGGATACCAACAAGTACTTTCACAACCAAAAGAGCACCTCTCGTTTCTGTGGAGCATGCTAACCTGAAGAGTGTTGCGCACTCCTAACCATTGGTATTGGGGGAGCTAAGGAGCCAGGGATGATGATAGCCCCTACTAAATAAGGAGCTAAAGAGCCAAGGGAACCGCAAAACCACTGATTAGACTCTCTATTGAAGTCAAACATACAAAACAGAAGGGCCGGAGGCTGCGCTGTGTGAAAAAACCACGTGAAAGCCTTGTACCACTCGGGAGTGTCCGAAAACTAGGGGTACCTTTTTGGGGGCCCTTTTAATAAGGATCCTACTATCTAGGGTTCTATATTAGGGTCCCCTATTTTCGGAAACCCCCATCTTCTGCCAGAATGCACGAGAGGGTAAACAGGGCAGAGTGTTAGGTGTCAGGACAAGAGGGAATGAGATTCTATTCTCCTCACGACCCCCAGGAAATGCGTAGCTAGAGTTTTTTTGCATGGGGAATGTGTGTTTTGGGTCTGCTCAGAGCAAGGGTGAGATTGTGGCGAGCGAAGGAAGATGAGCAGCAAAAGATGTTAAGAAGTTGGTGTTTCTCAGACGAGCCCCAAATCCTTGCGCGGAAGGATTCCTTTATAATCCTTCTGTAATAGCTGAGAAGCCAAGGATTACTGGCTCAACATGGTCTGCGACTGTCCAAATTGTGAAGACGAGGAAGAGCTCCTGGGTTGTACCAGAGCACCCCCCAGAGCCTCCAAAACCCCTTAATTAAGGAATATATTTTAAATTATAATAGGATCCCTTATATGATTTAAGGTATATTCCTTAATTAAGGGGTTTTGGAGGCTCTGGGCCACACAGAGACCTTCTGGGAATTTCAGAAAACTAGGGTACATTATTTAGGGATTTACAGTAGAAGCCAGAAAGTTGGAATATCATTATCGTAACCCCTGTAAGGTAAATTGTAGGGGATCCTACCATTAATCCATATTCCAACTTTCTGGAGTTCCCTGTAGGGTCCTATTTCAGATCTGCGCAAGCTTCGAGGGTCGACTGTCTCTGGCGGTGTTGCGCAAGCCCAGATGCAAAGAAGGGTGCCAAAATCGGGTCCCAGTTTTTTTAGGAAGCTCCCAGAGGGACTTTCCGAAAATTAGGGGTACCTTATTTGGGGTCCTTGTAGTAAGGATCCTATTCCTATTACTTAAGGTACTATATTAGCGTTCCCCCATTTTCGGAAACTCCCATATGGATGTGGAGCCCCACAAGACGTCTCATAGCAGATGTTCTTCTGATCTTGTAACCTGTGCCGCAGTCATGCAGTTTAGTTACTAAGCCTGTTGCTCGGTTGATTCGCCGTCTTGCCTATACTGCAAGAGTCCTGATACGACGGCCCAAATCCTGGCATGATCTTTCAATTTCACAAACTGTCCCAACTCTCTTACAGGGATCAGAAGCCTTTCCTCACCCGCAAGACAGTCTCCCAACAGAGAGATGAGAGTGCTGTTTTGAACCCGCGGTCTACGGTTTTCGCCCTTGTCACGGCCAGTTTTGACTAGATGGAAAGCCAAGAGAATTGCTGGCAACGTTTCTGTGCCCGCTCTCCAAGCATGCCTTAGAAGCTGCCCCCACCCTGAGATAGTGGTATAATAGGAAGATAATAGGGCCTTAAAAAATTCCTCTTGTAGTCACTATTACAGGGTTTAGGGGGGCAGCTTCTAAAGCATGAGCCGCATTTTCGAGGCTACTCAACCTCGGCTTGAGCCAACTTCCGGACAGGGGCAGGGTTGGTAGTATTACTAGGGGGACCCCTTAAAGGGTACCCCTTCTGAACCCTACCTTCTGGCTCTCTCTTAAAAGGGCCTTATTGAGAGGGTCTATATCCCCGAGGGTCCCCCTACTTCTAACTCCCACGTGCACGGTTGACACTTTGATTCGGTGTTCAGTGGAGCATTCGAAACCCAGATTGACAGACCGATGCCAGGGCGGGCAGGGTAACACCTAGCGCCTCTATTCGGCCTTCGAAGCACTAGGTAGCGCGAAGCCTCTCCATGCAACCCGTGTTGAAGTCTGATGCTACCTTGCAATGGCTGCGGCCAATATTGCTCGCACGGCGCCGAAAACGCTGTTGACCCGAAGTGCAAACCTCAAGCAGTCCGGCGCGGGGATGAGTTCGCAAAATCTCGCAAACTTTAAAACAGAAGGCGTTCAGACCGTGAGCTTTTCAGGACTCCTTCCGAGGCCTCACGGGCAAATTCGGTTGCACCCTGGCCTGGTAAATGGGTAGCGAGTCTATACGAGTCCATGTTCAGCAGATGAGGGTCAGCTGACCGAATCCGAACAGGAATTTTCCAGCACAGTCGCTCATCAAAGCCCGAACGATGGAGCTTGAGAAAGATCTAAAAAGGGTTGCCCTTGTGAAGCATCATTTGAAGTTTATAGTGTAGCTCACCCGCTCTTGTCTCTAGGTTTCAGATATGTCTAGAGAATGCTAGCCTCGACGGTCGAAGTCGGCATCGCCAGGTGACCAGTGTGGCGGCTGTCCGACCGTCTGTGGCGAGTCTGTCGATTGTCACGTGGCACAGCTCGGGTTTTCAGGATGCCAGCAAGCGTTTCGGTCGGTCTTGTCGGTTTGGGCCTTCTACGAATGGGACCCTCCATTGAGTCTTGAGGGGATGGCAGCAGGCTCCTACCGACGCGAGGCATCGTGATAGTGCGCCATGCAGTGCAACTGCATTTAAGGCAACCCTGATGATAGTGGATTGCTGTCCGAATGCGCGGCTGTAGCAGAGAGGGACAACTGGGACTTAGAGACTTGGCCTCATTGCGGCTATGACTCTGCAGGGGTAAGACCCTCCAGGACAACTTTCTTGTTGGAAGGCTTTCGGATTGGGATTGTTCATCAGGGGAGTTTCGGTAGTCAGGTACGGAATATCATGCAACTCGTTTCCTAGTGGTGGTTCACTAGGAAAGCAGTTTTCCCCCATGTGAAACTGCTTGAGCAACTTTACTTTGAGGATCATGGGACTTAGTAACTAGGGTTACAATTAGGGTAACAGTACTTATAACTACTTATAACCCCAATTAAGGTACTTATAGCCTGACTTACTAAGTCCCATGATCCTTCAAGTATACTCCTGACAAAACGGAAGTCGGTGTTCACGCTGTCCAGTTTCCGCGAAGCTCTGCTGTCACGGCTTCGCCCCTGTAGGTCCAGGCTGCTTCAGCTGAGGCTTCAGGGTTTTAGGGTGTTGGTAGGGTTCAAGGCTTGTTGATTTTGGTTTGTTTCAAGACTGTTTTAACGTAAGAGTGGATTTGGGCAGCTAATGGGAGCTCAATGGCGACATCAACAAACATGACAAGAACCCTGTATGACCACGACATCGCCTCTGCTCGAGTTTTCAGCGACACAAGAGACGTAACAATGCAAAAGGCTGAAAACCATAAAATCCTCTGAACCCGCCTCTACCGAGGTTGCTGAGCCTTGCAGCCGGAAACTGCCCGAAAACTACCGCTTCGAAAACAAAAACAGCTCAAGGACGCGCTCTTTGACTGTGGCCCTGTCGGCTACAGGGTCCCGGCCGCATCTGGGATAGCACTCTACCTGGGAGTTTCCGAAAATAGGGGACCCTACACTTAGTAGCCTGAATAGTAGGATCCTTATTATAAGGACCCCCCAAATAAGGTACCCTCTATTTTCGGAAACTCCCACTTTATATTCTCGGGAAGAAGTGACAAACAATTCTCACAGCGAGTCGCCTCGTGATCCTCGGATTGAAGGGCTCTGCTTCATGTCGGGAGGTTGTTGAGCATGATGGTCCGGATCGCCTTCCGAATGCTTCTTGGGGGGGCCCTACTTGCCAGCCTCCTTGCAAGTTCTCACCACCTACTGAAACCCCGAACTCAGGACCCTGTGGAATTCTAGTTTCGGTGTTAGTGTTGGGGCAACCAAAACCCTCTTTGTGCCTAAGGAGTATGTCAACGACAGCCAATGCGATTGCCCTGATTGCAGAGACGAAGCGAACTACACTTGCGAGACCTGTGGGTACTGCCCATTGGTCTGTGGGACTTGGGCAGAATGTGCCTTTGCGGCAGGGGTCATGTTTTAGAGTAGGCCAGAAGAACCATCTTCTCGCATTGCGAGGTGGAGAGAATGCTACCTTCGACCTTGCGGCCGAGTGTTCAAACGCTGATCTCCAGTGGAGCGCCTTGTCTGGCTACAAGGCGCGGCTGATAATTTGGTCGGCCTTGCCCCCCCCACAGAAGAAGGCCCCAGCGTGAAGCGTTGCTCTTGCGAGGAACTGCTGGGGTGAATTGATCTGCTTTTGTCGTGTGCTTACATGTGAACGCTGTCTGACGTGCACTGCCGCAGACCTGCAACAATGGCTGGACTATCCCGATTGCAGCCTGGCGTGCGAATATGGATGGAAGAACATGAAATTCGCGTCGGAGTTAGGGGTCAGAGAAAGCTCTGTTGCTCCAGGCTTCAGCAGTATAAAGCACTATGGTGAATCACGCCATTACCACCGAAATCAGAACTCTACTGGGAAGCAGCTTGAGGAATACTGGGATGACGACTCTTATTGCGACTGCCCGGACTGTGAGGACGAGTCCTTCTCCTGTGAGGCGGTGGTTTAAGGGTTTAGGGTTTAGGGTTTGGGATTGCAGAAGTTCCTACAGCTTGTAACTATGATGCTACCCCGCGGGTTCGTGCCTTTGCATTACGAGTTCTTTTCATATTCATTGTCATGCTTCAGTGCTGTGTGCAAATCTTCAAGGTGTTGTGTAAAGTGTTTGCGCTGAGGTTTCGCAGAGCATCATGGGTTTTAGTTGAGGGTACTGCTGTAGCTGGAGAAACAACGGGCCCTGGTGTGAAAAAGCCGTTGGTTCGTTGGCTCAGAATTTTTCCTTGCATGAAGGTTTTTGCATGCCCAGCATGATCAGGTGGCACGGCAAGCGACCAGGTTATGATATATATGAGGGCTAGAGCCGCGATGCCCTGCGTACCTTTGCGTCTGAATCGAAGGGGCACGTACACATGGGAACCTTGTAGCTCATGTATTCAGACAGCACGTACAATGTCCGAGGATTGTGGCAGCATGCGTATAACAAAAACATGCGCGACAATGTATTTGACCCGAAGCCCACGCACCCGACTCCAAAAACTGAGACGTACGTCGGCAACCTGAATCAGCACTACGGGGTGAACATTACAGGTAACCCCGATGTGTTGGCAGGTGTGCGGGGGATGCCCTTCACCGTTCATGCCGGTTTTCGTGGATGAGTCCTTTCCGGGCACCAGCATCAGCAACACCTCTGCCTGCGGCCAACCCTTCGAATGCCGGCCGGCACTGACTTGACCCGACAATGGCTGTGCGTTTCCAGCGGTTTCACCCCGTGACATCTTCTGTTCTGCACGATGCGGTTTCTAATACGGGGAAAGTTTAAAGTCCTCGAACAGAGGTTTCCGCATGATGCACCTGCCAGTGGCTTATATAATATGTGAAGGCATGCTCAACTGCAGCTCACCCAACAAGCCTGGAGCCCTGTGGCAGCCAAGCTGAGGCAACTGGATTTCGGCTGCTTGGTTTGAAAGGTTGGAGTGCCCTATTCTGGGGCATGACAGTAGCAAGACTGACAAGCATCAAAGTGATTAGATGCACATATCTGCAGCTGGAATACAATGAAGATTTGCCAACAACAGTAGTAGCAGAACTTCGGCTACACGCAGGAATCGGAGGTGCCATTGCACTTCCAGACAGGAAGTGCAACTCCAGCGCAAGGCCAGAAATCAAGTGGCCCCGAAACCTCCGGTGAGGCAAGTAGGAAAAACGTTGAAAGTTGAGACCCCTCTATCTGACCCTGCCTCCTTGAGCGGCGGTTCCAAGATTGGGGACAGCATCGTCCCTGAGTGCCAACTTTATGCCGCCGAGTACATGGCACCAGCGGACATCATCTCCTGCATCTTTGGCTGGATCAGGTTTTTTTTTGGGAGTGGGGAACGGGTGACAAGGCAAGGATTGTCATCAGGGCTTTCTCGGGGGATGATCTGGGTTTGCGTTTGGCGACCGCGGTTCGGTGAGGAGTAAAGTTGCGTAGCAATGACGGCACGAGCAGCTGGTCAACCAGCTACGGTTTAGGGTTTAGGGTTTAGGGTACTTACACACATGATGATACTGCCAGACTCACTCCTGGCAAACAACCGAAAATGATTTTTGTGAATGACAGGAACCATTAAGTTCAAAATGCTTAGGTCCTTGGCTAATCCTTACAACAGCAGAAGTGGTCCACTTCAGTTGCGTGCAGGATCTGACTCACTTGTACTCGTTAGTGAAAGTTGCGGCATCGGGGAAGTGGAAACATTGGAGGGTTCAAACTGCCTACATATCCGTCGGTCCCGAAAAATGGCTTGTTGGGAGGGGAGTCCCAAAACAGGAAGCAGTCTTATCCCTAGAAGCCGTGGAAAGCAGCACATAGCACTTTTACAGGCGCTGTGAGGATACAGTCGTGCCCCCAGCAATGCGCTGTTAATCCTTTGCTGGCACCGCTGTTTTTGAACTAACGCAGAGCAAACAAGGGTATATCGATGGGTTACTTGGGGACCAAATTACAGCGGCGGCTTAGCAATGGGCTATGCCCTGGGTCCTGTGCCAGCGGAGCGATCGAATAGACAGCTTCGCAACCATCCGGTTTGTCTCGTGACAGTAACAGCCCAACACTTAGGCGTACTTATTTTTTAAATTTTGGTTATTATAGTCCCTAAGAAACAGCTAAAATTATAGTTTTTGCTAGGGTTCCAAGTTCAGTATAGAACAACGAAGCGCGAAGCCTTTTTGGACCCAGGCAACTCTTCGGACCCCAACACCTTCAACACATCACGTGCATCCCCGATGCAGCAAGAGGAACCCAGAGACTCCAATATCCCTTAATTAAGGGATATTCCTTAAATTATAGTCGGATCCCTAATATGATTTAAGGAATATTCCTTAATTAAGGGATATTGGAGTCTCTGGGAAGTCTTGCAGCTTTCTTGGGTTCAAAGTGCTTCGGGTGTTAATCCAGGTCTGGGGTTTGGGTTGCCGGGTTTAGCAGTCGGCCGCTTGCAATTCCGCACCAAGGTCTTGAGCAAAGCTTCACGCACGTACGATGATATTAGAAGGTATTTGTGCAATCTTTTTAATGATGTCGGTGAGCATAACTTGCGCATACCGGCTGTACGTGAGTGCAGTTGTCACACTCGTAGAGATATGGATGCTACTATGCTGTTTGCAACCTGACGAAGCTGACAGAACACTCTGAGGAGTGGCTTAACGATGGCTTTTGCGACTGTCCCAATTGTGAGGACGAGGAGCCGGCAGGTGGTTGGTTTTCCTATTGGGACTGATAGTATGGGTTTCTCTTGACTAGAATCTAGAAGTGCCGACGCGCGTTGGCGCCGCTACGGAAATTTCCAGAGTACGCACACCGGCTACAGGAGAGGGAAAAGGGTGTGAAAATGGCCTTGCAGGAGAACCCATGTAAAGGGCTCGAGCCCAACTAGAACAATAGCTCAGAGAACCAACGCGGAGCACATAACCCAAGCCTCACGAAACCTGAGAGATCCTCAGGTTTCATTGCGTAACTCCCCACGTGTTGGCGCTGTTTCTGAGTCATTCAGCCCAAGAGGAGCAGCCATTATCCTGATTCTTAAACCCCACATGAACCATAGGCGTAAGCCTTCTGAACACCTGTGTTCCTCAAGCCCAGACTTCACAAGCAATCTGGGACCCTGAAACCAGAAGTCTGGCCAGGACAATTGTAAGTAAGGCAACTACTGGTATAACTGTTACAACCCATATTAGGGGACCTATAACCCCACTTATAACTCCCCATGAACCCCGAAGAGCTCTTGCCAGGACAATTACACCTGCTCATCATGCCTAGGAGGGTGCCCGGAGAAGTGTGGCGAGAGCCGCCCCTGCAACCCAACGGCAAAAGATAGCCTGGTTTGGACTTTCCGACTTACTGGTTTCGGGTGTTCACTTTTACTAAGTCTACTACCCCCGTCCTCTTTTGTAAAGCCAGCTAGTGCGGAGCAAACCCGTGCGGGAACCATGCCTATCCAATTGCATAGCCTTGTTTGTCACATAACTTACCATAGCTTCAGGAGGAAGCTGAAGGCCTTCATACAACCTGAAACAGTTGTCGAGGAAACCTGCGTATAACAGGGAATTCTTCAGTATACTCACTGCAAGGTCAGGCTTGCCCATTAGCAACTCAGCATTTGTTCGAAGTATCTTCAAAACCAGATTTGATTTTGGGGTTCCTTTAGGGCATATCCAAAGACTGAAAATCATGAGTTTTTATTCCGGGAACTTTGTGACTTTGGCATTGCATAGGTTCTTCTTGGCAATGTGTCGGGAATGGTGGCCTTAGTGATTTGCGGAAGTGCTAGAGATCGCTGCTCACGGGACATCCTCAAAATGAACAGTAAAAACGCCTGTAATCCCAAGGCCCTAGGGTCAGTTTGCCTCAGGGAGCTCTGCCCAGAGAGCCCAATACCCCTTAATTAAGGAATATAGCTTAAATCATAATATGAAGCCCTATATCTTTTAAGCCATATTCCTTAATTAAGGGGTATTGGGCTCTCTGGGGTCTGGGCCCGGCTGAGGCGACGAGGGCCCGAACTTCAAAGCGTGCAGGTGGTTGAAGGACTCGCTCCTCGGATTGTTACGCCGGCTTTTGTCCTTGGGAGCACAAGCTTGTTGCTTGTCGGCCTCGGAGGTGAGGAGAAGCTTCGACTTCCTTGTTGTTGGAAGCCACATTACGGACCTGTGCCCTACTTGGAGGTTCATGGGTAGTTATAGATGGGGTTATAAGTAAGGTAACTGTAGTTATAATCCATATTAGGGGACTTATAACCCCACTTATAACTACCCATGAACCTCCAAGTAGTCACCTATCTGTTGGAGAAGGCGCCTGTTCCCCACAGTTCCCAGAACTTCAAAAAAGCCCAACCCCCGCTCTGAGAGATGACTGTGACGAGGCTTCATCGTAGTGATTACAATGCCACTAACTCAGTCCGAATGCATGGTCCCCCATACTAGCAGCTATTGTGTTGCTGCTTGTTTGCATCATCGAGTGTTTCGTGTCATTCCTAGCATCCTAGCACTTCTGCTGGCTGCGATGGCAGTAACGCCAATCAACCTTTATTGCGGATCCGGAGCTTCGAAAAAGGCACGGCAGTAGACAGGCCCCCAGGTAGCAGGGTTTCTGGATAAAAACTCTGAAAGGGAGCCTTAGCGATTCGGATGGGAAATCCTTCACAGAGCACCAGACTTAGGGTTGTTCAGGGGAACTGCAATGAGCCCCGGCCCTCTCGCACCTTGCTGCAGGATCTCGCACTGTAACCACAGCTACCTCAAACTATGCATGAAACAGGTTTTTTGCAAGAAGGAGAGTCCCCCCACCTTCGCTTCCCATGTACAGGAGCCCTTGCAACGGAGCGGCTTCAAGACAGAGACCGAATCTGCTGAACCCCTCGAAGCGAAGTGTCCGGCGCTGTGAGGCCCTTCTACCTGAGCGCGGCAAACATCTGGGCCTACAGTGCGGATTTAGACCCGATCCTTGGCACCTACGGCTACGGCGACCCCTTCAGCAGCGTGGCCTTCGAGACGTGTTCTCGTGTGTGCTTTTGTTGTGGCGTTTCGGAGGAGATTTTCCGAAGACAAGGAGTTGCAATTGCAAGGATGAATGTTGGGCTTAGTTTGGTTGGCCATGAAAGTACTGTACCGCAGTCACTGTAGCCGTACTGCTAACTTTAATGAGTATGAACACCGGCGAAGTGTGACCACGCATATACGAGCACGAGCAACCCCAACCCTGACAGAGCGTCGATGTCCCAGGCAGTAAAGAGCAGAACGCAAGTCGACTTCGGCAGTGCAGCAACGGCTGGACGATCGAGGCCACAAGACTGGAGTGCGCACCTGGAGCTAGCATGTATCATGTACAGTGCTTGCTCGGGTAACCACAGAGCCTTTTTTGCTTGCGTCGTCTTTGGCATGTGCTTCTGTGAGCAGCGACATCGTAATATGAACTATGGCCAGTCGTCAGTGTGGTATTTCAGACAAGCTAATGATGTGGCAGCCTTGGGAAAGCTTTTCTTCGGCTGAAGAGATAGCGAGCTTGAGCATCTGACGAGCCTTTGCTTGACCCTTTCGGCGGTGCTCTTTCTCGTTTGCCCGATGACGTTGTACTTTCGGGTGTTGCTGTGCAATGTGTGCAAGACATGACATGGACACCCATATCGAAGCGCCTGGCTACATCTGTTCTAGCTATAGTCAATCGATTGCCGACCGGTG
>CAJNDT010000538.1:107500-186850 GCA_905221615.1 Symbiodinium sp. CCMP2592
TAGTGCATACCGTAATCACAACGACGAGTATGTACACTAGAAACACAGTAGTTGTTGTAATACGAACATTGCTAGTACAGGCCTGCCAGAGGAATGTTTCAGATTATGCTAGCTAGCTGCTGGGAATCCCAACTGGCGGTTCCGAGTGGTTTCGGGGCACTTTGCAGAGGTTTTCCAGAATGACAACGTTTGTGATTGCCGGGACTGCGACGACGAGTCTGAGCTGATGGCTAGCAGGTTGCACTGTGGCTCTGGTCTTTGAATCCAAGCAGTAGCTGCAATCGATCCTTGTGGGGGGTCATATCCGAAGCAGATGAAGAGAGCGGCGTCATGTGCAGCACAAGCTCTTGAATTGGGGGATGGTTTGAGTAAGGGTTGATGGAGCTTTTGCCCTTTGTTGAATGAAACTTCGCAAGCATGTCTGCACTCGCCGTGTCCGCAATAAGGAAGCTAACGTTACCTGCGAGAGTTGCGGTGCGTGCCCTTTTCGCTGCGGCGACTATACCAATTGCACCTTTCCTGCAGCTGCCCTTTTGACCCTCGCAGATGCACACCGAAAGTTTCGTGCCGTGTAGGCTACCGTAATAGGCATAGGACTTCCTTGATGCCGGATCTTGCCGGGCTTTCGGAGCTGGCAGAGAAAAAGATAGAAAATGTGGGAATGCTGACACACATTTCTTGGCGTCTGAATCTTTACTGTGCGATGTGTTGCAAAGGTGTTGCTGGCCAAAGCTGGCTATACGGCTCGGATGAAAGGACGAAGCCTGCCACATCAACGACGGTCACCACCTCGACAGCGATTCCATCTACCAGCTCGACAACGGCTGCGACCGCCTCGACAACAGGTGAATTTACCGCCTCGACAACGGCTACCTCGGCAACAGGTGAATCTACCACCTCGTCAACGATGGCACCTAGCACCTCCACAACGATTCCTAGCACCTCGACAACGATGGGGGTCACCTCGACAAGGGCTGCATCCACCACCTCGGTTGCAGCAGTTGTGTCTCCAAGATCGACGACAGAATTCCAGGAGAGTCCGCCATCTGACCCTACCAACTCGAGGGATCCAGGCGGGGATCAGGGGACTGGAGATTTCGCGTGCAGAAGTTTGCTAAGCCCCCAGAGCAAAGCAGCAAAGCGAGGTCGAGGCTATTACTCCCGGCCGCGGGGCACCGGCTGTGCCGGCATGTGCTTACTTCGCAGGAACCCTTCGAAGTTTTCTCAGATTCCCCCGTCCTGAAAAAGGCGTTTGACATGTAGGTTGGTGCTATTTGGTGCCATGCACTTTTGCTATGAGCTGGCCACAGGACCGCTTGACCCCACACAGCGTCCGATGTGCTTCCAAAACGGGTGTAGCAAGCTGGGAGTTTCCGATAATAGGGGACCCTAATATAGGACCCTAAATAGTAGGATCCTCGCCGTGGTATGTCCGAGTGTGAGTGCTGAAATAGTAGGATCCTTATTATAAGGACACCTAAATAAGGTACCCCTGTTTTCGGAAACTCCCAGCTTGACACACACAATGTGAAAGCGGATTCGAAATCTCGGACATTGACGGGGCCGTCCGCATGAGGCAACTCGAAAGTTCGGACCCAATCGCGAAGACTCAAACCCTTGAAGCCCAAATCCTAGCATCAGCCTTCGAACCCGACAATCCTGAACCCTCTTGCCCTGCAATTTCTCTCGGCTCCTCCGTGCCAGGCCAGCGGCGGGGTCAGCAGCGTCATGGCCGTCGCCCGGCGCGTGGGGTCTACGTTTGGGGATTTGCAACATAGGACTGGTGGGCCCTAGGTTGCTCTTTGAAGTCTGAAGGCTCGGTTGGATTTTGGTGGTTCCCGCGGGTTTTCCTTGTTATTCCGGAAAATTCTCGCAGCGCTGGGCGACCTGTCCACCTTGGACCGCAACCCAACAGCTGACGTTCCCACATTCGCTCGGAGTGCCGGTGATCCGCGCAGTCAAGCACCAGATGACAAGAGAGAAATGGCGGAGCACAAGCAGCGAACCAGTAGAGACGGCACCGCCAAGGCGGAGGTCACTTTGGTCGCGGTCGTCATGTTCACCGACTACGGAGGTTGGAGCCCTAATCGAGCGAGTGCTTCAAAGGAAGCACGCAGCCTTCATCATCTTGCAGCAATGGTGTTAGCAATCTGGTTTGGGGGAAGGCCTTTGACATCGTCTAGACAACTGCAGGACTGAGGGGGTCTACATGCTTAAGGCTGCATTGTTCATAGCAGCTGTACATTTGATCATCATTTAGTAGGAATGTTTCTGCACAAATCTTTTACCCGAAGATGCCGTTTCCTGGTATCTACGTGGTGGAAAGTTTCTAATGTTTTTGTTTCGTGGTCTTACCTCTGGTATTGCTCAGTTCTGTATTTCGCTAGCAACCGAGCAGCATGCCAAGCTTCCATACGGTTGATGATATAAATCCTGCATTACCCATAGTAAGGAATGTACCATAAATCCCATAGTTTAGGGTCCTTAAGGTAATGCAGGATTTATATCATCAACCGTAGACATGGCGAGTGCTGGACTTGGTGTCCCTTGTCTCCGCTGTGCTCGCAGTACTCGGCATCTTGTTTCGGCTCTCTTGCCTGTGATCCAAGGGGGTCTCACCTGACCTCCTTTGTTCTTTTCGCTCATGAAGATCAATCGCCTTGGCAACCGGTCAAGTACTTGTTGCAGATCATTGCTTCGAGGAGTGTTCGTGCTCAGGCTGGTCAGTAAGGGGTAGTCAACATGTCCATGAGATGTGCACAGTGCTTGCATTGCCTGCTGTCCGCGCCACAGCTGCTGTCTGGCTGGAAAACCTCTTGATCTTAGCTTAGGCCTCCTGGCCTTGCTGAGACTGGAAATCGTTAAGCGGTCCATCCGCAGGCTTCACAAGAGACCTTTTGCCCCGTGGTTCCGTCCTTGTCCTGGCATTCTTCCTCGGTGCTTCACCTATGGCCAAACTTTGGGAGGTGAACTACCAGGGGGCAAGCCTTCCATGACTCCGGCACCACTCGGTCGTGGTAATAGGGACGCACACATGTCAGCTTTGCTTTTTCATCAAACCGAAGCTCAAACAAGAATGCTCCTTAGCTGCATGGTTTCCATCCCTGCGCCACTCTGCCTCGAAGCCATTGAAATTTATTCTTGCCTGCCTGAGGGCCTGAGGCACCATATGCAAAACCCTCCCAAACATTGGAAATTTCCTTTTGAATGTAGTCGAAAGTCACTAAAGTCATTTGGCCTAGTTTTGCAGTGCCGCGGCCGGGGCCAGGTCCCGCGACCGCCACCAACCCCGTTTTACAACCGCCGCCAAGGCCCACGGCAGTGGGACCGCAGGCAGCTTCCCGGGCCGGTGCCCGGGGGCAAGCAGAAAATGGTTTGGCAACCGGCCGAAATGTGTTTAAACTTGAGGAGTTGGATTTATTTCTGCACTTGCAGGAGTCGAAACAAAATGCAAATGCTTGTGGGAAGCATGACTCTATTTTCGACTTTCAATCGAGCGTCCTGTGGGTAACATAATGCCAACGCGTTCCGACGCTGCTGATTGTTCTGAGATTGCCAAGACAATTCTGAAGCCCTTTGATTTTAAACGGCTTCGCACTTTCCCGCAGCAGATAGTTTCAGCGGAGCATGCGGAGCTTTCGTCAAACGAAGACCTGATTCGACCTGTTGCTAGGTTATGTGGCTTCGACAGTGTGGGGTCTTCGGTGATAGAATCTTGTTGCTGATGTTGCAGAGTTCCGCTCCGTCTCGGCCACTCAGCAGGAGGCATTAAACTCGGAAAGGGTGCTGTGTGCCTTCAGACACATGCGTGAGCAAGTAATGTTCCTCAGTTTGAAACGGAAGCCTGTCCTGTTTCAATCAACGTTGACTGGAGGCCCGACCCAAAAACACCTCGCGACCTGCAAACACAAAGCACCATAAGCACCCAAAGAAGACCTAGGACCTAGGACTTTTCATGACTTCTGCTGAGCTTCTGAGCTTCCGAGTCTTTTCGCCGAAGGTGGGTGAAGAGCGGTCTTGGATCCGACGGGAGGCGACTGGAGATGCAGCACTTGCTGGCGATGGCCCGCATGGAGGGTCCCAGGCCCGAGCACACAAAGCTGAGAGGGTCTTAAAGGGAACTCCAGAATGGGTTTAGGGTTTAGGGGTTTAGGGTTCAGAGTTTCTAGGGGAGAGGTTCCGAGTTTTAAAGGGAACTGTGAAGCCAGCCCTGAGTCTACAGCCTGAGTTGGTCTGAGCATGTGCTTTCATGTGTGAATGTGCCGGCGTCTGCAGTCGGCCCAGAACACAGACGGTGTGCACATGTTCGCTCGCCAAGGGATGCCTAGGCCTGCTTGCACTGTTAAACAGAGCATGCACCCAGAGACAGAATTCACATACTTGTGTTCTTTGCGAGTTGGCGTAAAAGTGTGCTGTCAGCTGCTGCCAGTGCGATCCGCACTGGTAGCGGAGCTTTGTGCTGACGGTCATGGCCGCTGATGCTGGGAAGCCCTTCATTGTGCTGCTACTTTTTATGTGCATGCACATAAAAAGTAACAGCACAATGTCCAGGCTAACACTGATCAACAGCTGCTTACCGCAGTTGTATGGCTGACGAGTGCCTAAATGGCACGAAACCGGTACCCGTAGATCAGTGCCCGAAAGCGACGCTTGCGCTCCTTCCTTGAGTAGTGTGTTGACGCACGTTGTAGCTTGGCCATGGCTTTTCTGTCTGGTTCAGCTGGCTTTCCCCATGGTGTTTCTTTAGCACAGGGGAACGTTTCGGAAGGCGTGCGTACCGCATTGGGGGATCAAGGTGGAGAACATCCGTTGTTTGATGGTCGATCTTCAGTGCCGCGTGGTTCATCGTTCCAACGTGCATCTTCGTTACAAGCTCGTCCAGCCCCATATCCTGTTCAGAGTATTCCAGCTCCAAATGAAGATTTTCGCGAAGCTATAGCTTCACATGCCAGGGCACCTTCGAACAATCCTGCACTGCTTGACCCTATGCAAGTGCAAAACCAACAAGTTGATACCGAAATGGATCCACTTTTGGCAGAAGTTAACAAGCTGATCAATGATTTGAGTTTTGAGCCAGCATTGCCTTTGACGAGATCTGAGTTCACAGACGTCTCGCTCGACACCATCCGTCTTATGGGCCGGGCAGATGAATTCATCAAGGATGGCATTTTCAAAGACATGGTGCCCGAGTTTATAGACAGAACCAGCAAGACATATCATGGCGAATGCGACGGCCTACACAGGGCCCTCCAAACTCTCAAGGCGGATGCTGCAATGTATGCACAAGGCAAATGGCCGAAGCCACTGCAGCACAGATCGGGTCAGCAGTTCAAGAAAGAGATGAAAGACGAATTCGATGCAGCCCAAAAGCAGGCTGACGACAAGAAGGCCATGGAAGACTTTAAGCGCAAAATCGATGCAACAAAACAATGGGTTGCTTTGAAAGCTAAGGATCTGGAAACTTTGACTTTTATTCGCGCGAAGCTCGGCGAGTTCTATGACAAGATGCTTGAAAATCAAATGCGCATGAACCAGAACGACATGCAGAGGATGAGAGCTCATGTGGTTTGCATTCTTTCTGCCAGCTTACCAGAATACATGAACAAGGCGGCGAAGAAGTATACAGATCGAAGCAAGAACAAGGAGGACTCCGACAAGAAACGTGCCGATCGCGAACACAAATTCGATGAACTTATTCAGGCGTACCCAAAGGTTGCTTTAGCGGTTTTCTTCCGAGAAATGGAGGAGCGTTTGATTTCTGTATGTTTAGCCACGAAAGAGCAAATGGAGCAAGAATATCGTCGTGTTAGGCGCGGACAGCAGTTGACGATGCTCGAGGACCAGGTCTACAACATGAAGTCCGATTTGCAAAAAAACGGCTTGGCCCACCTGGACTCAAGGATGACGAAGATTTTCCAGCAGAGCAAGTCCAAGGTGAAGGGCAACATGGTTGGCTCTGGTTCAAAAAGCGATCAGAAAAAAAATCGTCGCAGCAACAGCGCAGCATCCAAACACAAGCACAATACTCCCAGTCGAGCTCGGAGCAAAGGCAAAACAAACAGAAGCACCAGCAGAAAGAATCAAGCACCCGCAAGGTCCGCTTCAGCTCACCGTCGGCAAGCGCAGATGAGAACAAGTTCCAAAGCATCGCGACAAGACGCAAAGACATCTTCTACGAGAGGACGATCCAGCTCGCAGCGGCAAGTTTCAGCCAACCGAGATTCAAAATCAAGGCAGTCAAAAAGTTCCGCGAAATCTATGACAAGCCACCGCAGCTTCAGCCGCCACACATCCCGCAGCAAAAGCAGGCAGTCGCAGCACGGCAGCAGGAACAGCAGCCGCAGCAATGCAAGCCGCGTGACATGTACATGAACCTTCGAAATCTCCGCCGTTGCCATTTTGGCAACAAACGCCGCGGACACCAAAGCAAAGCTACACCCCATGTACAGCGTGAATCGCCCCGCAACCTTGCAGCTCTTTTCTTTGAGTATGTACAGCAGCTGACCTTGGTTGATCTGGTTTTGATTCGGAAGTTCGTTTCTTTGCATCATACAGATATTGATCCAGAGACTTTTCCTCCAGCAGCCCAAACTCTGCTCGTCCTTGGAGACAAATTCATTCCTTTGGCGCGGTATTGCCGTGCATCTTTCCAGTCATCAGTCCGAGAACTTGTGCGCAAAGTCAAACTACGGCTTTTCTTCGACAGCAAGCCCAACAAGCAGCAGAACCACACTCCTTTCTTCAAGAGGTTCCGATTGCCTTCATCTTTCAACCCGAAGCTGAATGCAGAGATCGAGCAAGAATTGGAGTCATGGTGCGAGGGTTTATTGTCAAAGGCCAGCAGCCTCCAATCCTGGGAGCCGCAGCCCACAATGCCGTTCTATATCAAAAAAACTCTTAGCTGGCTTCAAGCTAACAGAAGCTCTGTTTGCAAGATCTCAGCAGACAAAGGATATGGTCCTGTTTACATTTCTGCAGGTTATCTTCGCAAACAATATCTTCGGGAAACCGTCGATGGTGCCTTCACCGAAGTTTCAAGCAACGAGCTCATGTGGTCTTTGATTTCAGCATATGACCTTTTGCGATCCCTTTGTGATCGTGCTATTCAGAACCACTTGATTGATGTTGGGACGATGAACTTTATTCTACAGCCACTCCGCGATCTGGGATTCCCCAATCCAAGCAGAGCTTCATTACCTGCAGTTTTGACATGCCTGGGCAAAATCCGATATCTCGTGAAGCTACACAAACCAGGATGCAAGTTACGTCGAGTCGAGGTTGATACGCGGTCCCCCTTCAACAATCTGACGATCTTCGTTTCCAGCATTTTGCGAAAGGTAATTTGCATTTGCGAGACAACGGTCATGGACTCGAAACAAGTCTTGTTGGATTTACTGGACCATCCACCTCCACTCGGACATGATACTCATCAGTTGGTCTTTGTAGCTGCCGATTTGGAAGATTTCTACCCACGCATAAACTTGGATTCATTGCAGGTTTCGCTCTGTTCTGGATTGGATAACTACTACGGCGTGAATCAGGCTGCCAAGGACTTTGTTGCGAAGCTAGTCCTCATCATCCTACACAACAAAGCGGTGTTCATCAATGGCAAGGTCTACAAGAAAGCGCGGTCTTTAAGTATTGGTGAGCGCATAGCTACCGATGCTGCAAACATACACCGAGAACATCATTTCAGACCTCTCGTGAGTCAGGCTTTTGAAACTGGACTACTATCCAAGTATTATGGTTATGTCGACGACACCGCCAGTATTTTCCTTGGAAATCAGGCTACTGTTCAGTCTTTCTTGTCAGCTCTTCAGCGCGTTGACGCCGAGCAGTTCAAATGGACTTTCAAAGTGTCATTTTCTCGACTCGATTTCTTGGATCTTTCCATCAGGTATGACGGTCAGCAGTTGAACACCTTCGTGTACCGCAAGCCACAGCACAATCCACAGTATCTTCATGCGTACAGTGAGCATCCTTTGCCATGTCGGAAACATATCTTCAAGAGTCAAGTCGCGAGATTTCTGATATTGAACAGCACGGAGTCTGGTTTTCTTGACGACGTGGAATCTATGCGACGACAGCTCGCAAACAGATTGCATCCAGAATCACGGCTTTCACAGGCTACTTACGATGTGGATCGTCGGATGACTTTGTTACACAAGCTTCGAAATCGGCATCTTCGGTGTGAACCTGAAATCCCGTCGACCTCTTCAGTGAACTGTATTGTCTGCAAGCTCGAGTACAGTAACGTGACCAAACGGCTTGGACTCCAAAAAGCATGGAACATGCTGAAAGCTAGGTTGTCACGTTTTGAAGCGTATAAACAGTCAACACTGCCTGAGGCTACGTTGACAGTGGCATGGAAATGTTCTTTCAGTCTTTTCCGGCAAACCTACCGGTACAACTTCGTACCGGGGTGAGGGCTGGGTGGGCTTTTTATGTGCATGCACATAAAAAGTAGCCGCACAATGTCCAGGCTAACACTGATCAACAGCTGCTTACCGCAGTTGTATGGCTGACGAGTGCCTAAATGGCACGAAACCGGTACCCGTAGATCAGTGCCCGAAAGCGACGCTTGCGCTCCTTCCTTGAGTAGTGTGTTTGCGAGACGACGAAGCGACCGTCGACCGCGACGGCGTTCCCCACTATACCGGGGCCAACCCTCACCTGATGAAGGAATACAGGAAGCGGGTGCTCTTCGCCTACGGCAACCTGGAGGGCTCAGGTGACGATGAAGAGAAGCAGAAGAAGGACCTGCTTCGGAAGCAACAGCGTTTTGGCAAGCGGCTCATGGATGCTCTTCATGGAGAAGCGTGGAGGGCTTGCGAGGAGCTTCTCACCGATCACCAGAAGCTTCGCGAGCCGGCCGGGTACAAGTATATATTCGCTGCCTTGCAAAGCATAGAGCGCGTCGGGGTGATCAAGAAGACGGAGGCCTTCGACCAGTTCTTTGAAAGATGCTACCGCAAAAAGGGGCAGAGCGTGGACTCCTACCTTCGCCAGCGCAAGAAGGACTGGAACGACTTGCTGGACTTGGCCGAGGGTGTGCAGATGTCCGAGGACCTTCGGGCATACTTCTGGTTGAAGCATGTGAACCTCGGGAAGGAGGAGAGGCGCAGCATCTTGCTGGCCAACCAGAGCGACTACACGTACCTTGGACGGCATCGAGAAGGCGCTGAGGGTCAGCTATTATGACATCCACGAGCGGGAGCGCCACTTCAAGAACGACAGCCCGCCCCGACGGCCAGCCAAAGGATATGGCAGGAAGGGCGGCTACGCGCACTTGGTTGAGGACTCCCCTGACGGCCCCGACGTTGCGATCACTGAGGAGGACGGCGACAACGACTACCCGGAGGACGCCTACGCCGTTGACGGGGAATGCGGTCGTTTGGGGCATTGGTCTGGAGATCAAGAATGCCCGGCTCACCAAGTCGGGCCAAAGGCGGGAACAAAGGCAAGGCCTAATTCGTCGCCGACGGCTCCCCGTTGTTCTTCTCCCTTGACGCTGACGGCGATGACGAGGGCTACTGTCACATGGTGACGGCCGGCCACGAGGAGACGGAGGAGAAGGAGCACATGGAGCAGGACGACGGCGAGAGCGAATTGGACAAGCGGCGCAAGACGCCATCCTCTTCTGGTGGAAGCCCGCCTTGGGAGCTCGTGGGCGAAACGGCCGGCGGCTATGTGACCGAGATGCCCGGAGACGTGCCGTGGCCCACCGGTGCCGAGGCTGAGCCTCAGGAGGAGATGGAGTATGTCCAGATGATCCTGCCGGTTCCGAAGCGCAACATCGACTACCACTACGTGCCTGACTTTGCCGAAGTTACCCCGCACGAGCTGCCGAACATGACGCTGCGTGAGCTACAGAATGTATGTGACCGGTGGGACCTGCAGACCAGCGGCAACAAGGATGCAGTGAAGAGACGGCTCCAGGACTTCTTTTCTGGAGCCGCGGTTGCCAGGAAAGGTTGCGCCACCAAGTTCGTGCAGCTGCGTTTGGGGAAGCCTTCCCAGAAAGGAGACAGCCAGCGACCAACAGCCACGACGATGTCGGCAGCCACCGCTATGCCAGCCAAAGGGGCAACGGCGGGACGTATATTTCGAAGCTCCTCTTCGGCAGCCGCGACAAGCACTACCAGCACGACGCCCCACGGGGAGAAAGCGAGGAGCAGCCCGCCGAGGGATCCGAGGACCAAACTCCCGATCCCTGAGGGCCTTTCGTTGGGCCAGTCGGTGCCTGAGGTTCGTTGCTCACCTTGTGGCCTCCCTATGGTCTTGCGGAACCAGTGGCGCACCAAAGGAGCAGATGGCGGTTACTGTTACTTCTTCGGATGCCAGCGCTATCCTGACTGCAAGAAGACGGTTCGCTACGACCGAGGCCTGGAGATGGTTCGCAGCTCGCGGGCGGCGGGCTCTGAGGACTGAACCTGTGACGGCACTTTCACCCTTTCCTGCGGCCATGGTGGGGGCTGCCTATGTGGCGACAGGAGAGAGCTTGCATGATCAGTTGAATTTACCTTTTGGAGCTGAGCCCAATACGGAGCAGCCGGACAGCAACGCAGCCGACGAGCCTGCGGAGAACGCCAACAACGATAGCACTGAGAATTCGTTTGCTTTGGAGCAGCACGAGGACACGCACCACAAGCTGGACAACAAGGACAGCCCAGAAATAGATGAAAGTCGCCTCTGCCTCCTCGACTCCCAAAGGTGGAGAGAAGCCTATCAGCGCACTTTGCCTTTAGGCTTGGAGTGCCAGCCCACCGCAGCACGGAAAACCTTCCACTTTGCCAACGGCGAGTCTACAGCGACACAGCTGACGGTGTGGCGGCTGCCAGTGCACTTTGGGACCTATCGCGGGGAGATCTTCTCAGCGGAGGTGGCCGGCGGATCGGCCCCACTTTTGTTGTCGATTCCGTCTATGGAGGCCCTGGGCGTCATTGTGGACTTCGTTCGTGGCATCGCGAGGCTAGAGGCCCTGGGTCTGGAGCTCCCGATGATCCGGACAAGGACCAACCACCGCGGCATCAGCATTGCCCACAGCGACGCGAATAGGAAGCGAAGGCCACTGAACGATTTGGGTGTGAAGCTTGTGGACTCCTGGTCGCAGCCCGGCGTCACGTCTGAGAAAGAGGACCTCCTTGTCTATATGGCCCTGGAGGCTAGCAGCCCGATCCTGTACGGCATGTTCGTCCCGACCAGTCTTGGGCACTTTGAGGCCGAGGACCCGCGAGGAGGCAAGGACACCGTCTACTTTGGCGCCCGAGGGGTACAGTCCGAAGACAAGACGGGGACGATGACAGAGCGCCGCGCCGGGCCTCGGAACTCAAGCGGGCCGAGCGGCACCTTCAACTTCAAGACCGCCGTGCTCGAGTTGCCCTGCGGCGCGACTTCACCAAGGCCGAGCAGTTTGCGACGAACCAGTTCCAGGACACCGTGATCTACGAGCCCTTTGCCACCGAGCCGGCCTTGACACGAATGGGTGCGAGCACACAGGCTTGGACCAACAGCTCGCCACTGGCCGGGCTGGATGGGAGCGAGCTGTTCTGAGGCGCCTCTCGGGCAGCACTGTGGCGTGTGCTTTCGGAGCACAGACCTTATCTACTTGCCATCGTTTCTGGAGGGTGTCCTTGGAGCACGCTGAAGGGGAAGAGCCGCGACCACAACCAGGAGATCGAGCACCACCTCGGCAAGCTTCTAACACCGAAGCGGGCGGTACTACTTGATCGCCAGCCCCGGGGTGCAGCCGCGAGCAGAGAAGGTGTACACAACCTTGGTCGCCAAGGCGACCCGGGACTTAGGAGGAAAAGTTGCTCATGGAGATCTTTGTGCCTATGGCCTTCTCGATGCTCGGGGGCAACGACCAATTCGACAGCGAACCGAGTGGCTCAGCAACTGCGAGCCTGTCTTGAACGCTTTGGGAAAACAGTGTCGCTGCCAATGGGGCAAGCACCTAGCAGCGGCCACCACGACGGCACTTCCGAAGCCACCCGGGCTACTGCGTGCCGTTTGCCAAGGAATTCTTCAAAGCATGGAGCTGGACTATGTGGCGGCAATGAGCAGGCTTTCCCGGTGTATGTAGACAGCGGCCCGGACTCGGACGCCGAGATGGAACACCCTGAGGTGCAGTTGGACGAATGGGTTCGTGAGCCCGACCGGCTTATCAGGATCCACCGAGTTCCCCGACGGCGGCTTTTCTCGCCAACAGCTGCCTCGAACCCGCCGTGCCTCCTGGAAGAGGTTTTGCCAGGGCGGCGCACCATCATGCTCCTGGAGGACGGCACGCGCCGCGTGCATGATGATGAGGCTTGGTGGCGGGACACCGGCGCCATGGACTTTGAATGGACCGGGGAGACGGAGTTTCGCCTCAAGGAGGAAGCGCAGCCAGCTCCGGCAGAAGGTGGAGAACCACAAGAAGAACCACAGCAAGGGGGGCCACATGAACTTGATGCACCACAAGCTTGGCAAGATGCAGGTTTAGAGTTTGCGCCGTCAGAAGGTGGAGAACCGCAAGAAGAACCACAGCAAGGGGGGCCACATAGAGACCATAGAGTTCTAAGGCGTCGTCGTGAGCGTGTTCGGCATCTACAGCGTGGTTTTTGGACTCCAGGTGATCGACATAACCTGCCAGGTTTGCTCGAGCAGGTGGAGGAACAGATACAACAGCAAGAGACCAAGGACTGGGCCACCATTGGGCTTGAATCCGAGCTTGGTCAGCAATGGGTGGCCCTGGAAGCCGCCGCCGCCGACGTGAAGCTCATCCTGGCGTCGACCCGGGCGAGAAGGATGCGGAAGCCGCAGCCTCATGCTGGACCGCAGGACGTGCCTATTCGGAAATCCTTTATGCTGCCTCGGGACGGCACTGTCTTGGAGAGCGGCTGGGAGGATTGGTCCAAGACGTCCCCTTCAATGCAGACAAGGCCTTTGACCGCCGAGGGGCGCCGGGTCTATGTAGTTGTCTATGGCCTATGGGACCGAGCTTGGAGCTTTGGAGCAGCATGAAGGAGACGATCGCTTTGCCGACCTCGATGCCAACCGTGATCGAAAATGGCAGGCTCTCCCACGAGAGCTAAAGCAAGCGATTCGCCGAGTACATGTCAATTTGGGACACGCCTCAACGGCAACGATGCTCCGAGCGATGCGTCTTAGCCGGGCATCCGAGACCGCCATCAAGGCCACCAGGCTTTTCCGTTGCCCCGGCCGGCACCACCGAGACCGAGCAAGCTACCCGTGGCTGAGGAGTTCAATGTGCAGGTCGGTCTGGACGTGCTGCAGGCAAGTGACGCTGACAATGCACCGTGGAGTTGGCTGAACATTGTATGCCAAGGGACCACCTTTCAAGTTTGCGCTCTCTTGGGCAACACCCACGCAAACCCAACTGGAGCGGAGGTCCTGGCAGCCTTTTCGACACACTGGCTCAGCTGGGCTGGATACCCCGAAAGGGGGGTGGTGACAGATCGGGCGAAGTACTTTGTGGCCGAGTTTGCGGAGGAGATGGCAGCCCACGGATGCTACTTCGACACGTCTGCCCCCCCACCTTGGCAACTGGGGCAGATCGAGAGACACGGAGGCCTGTGGAAGGACACGTTCAAACGTGTCGTCTGGTCGGACCAACTTGCCGGCTATGAGGACATGCTGCTCGCCACGGCCCTCGTTAACCAAGCGAAGAACGCCTTGGCGCGCCGCGGAGGATTTTCTCCGAACCAGTGGGTCATTGGGCGACAGTTGCGTTTGCCCGCCGACCTGGCCGATGATGATGAAGTGACTCGTGTGGGCGCGCTGGCTTTGGCGGAGACTGCGGGCAGCCGTTTTGAGAGGAAGGCACGGCTACGTGCCAGAGCTCGGGAAGCCTTCCTTCGAGCTTCCAACTCCTCGGCACTACGGCGGGCCGAGCTTCGACATGTTCGGCCCACGCGTGGGCCTTTCCCTGTTGGCGCCTTCGTCTTCTACTACGACTCTACTGGTGGCAAGCGCGGCCCGACGTGCTGGAGAGGCGTGGCCCGAGTCATTGGACACGAAGGTTCAAGGACAGTGTGGCTATCGCACCGTGGCATCGTAGCACTTGAGCCGAGCCTACTCTGAAGAGGCCCGGCAATGGATGGTGGTCGGCGAGGAAGAGAGCCTCATCGACACCACCCCCGCGGCAGGAGGCACGGGATTCATAGATTTACGAAAGCTACCGGCCCCTGAACCTGCCGACTTCGAGGCGCCTGCGGCGGAGGAGGAAGGGCACGAGAACGAGCCCGAGGCACCAGAGGAACAACCTGAAGAACTTCTTCCGCAACCACCTCGTGAATCAGGCGCCACCTCTTCGTCGACAGCCCGCGGGGAATCCGAACGGGATGCAGCCAGAGCGGTTCGCTCGAGCGAGTTTTTCAAGAGGCGAGAGAGTGAACGGCACGAGGAGCGCGAGAGAAAGCGGAGGACTTTGTCACGACCGAGCGCTTCAGCAGCCGATGTGCCAGTTCGCGAAGAAGAACATGACGATCTCGAGCTGGACGAGTACGAGCCGGACCGCGACGACTATACCACCCGCACAGGCCACGGCGGCAGTTGAGCCCGATCGTGGAGAACGCCGACACCGAAGCGCAGGAGCGAGAAAGCAAGCGACTTGGAGCAGCCGAAGGTGCCGGCGACGAGGCTTTGTACAACAACGAGGGCCACACGTTTTCCTACTTGGCTGTGGCCGTCGACGGGTTCTTGGACGACCGTGCGCGCGAGAACTACCTGAAGTACGAGAGCGCTTACCTACAGCATGAGGTGACGATTCGGGACTACATGTTCGGCGTCCACCGGAACGACTTCTCGGAGAAGTACCAGGCCCTTGCAGCGAACGACCTTCCGGCGGACGGCGGGACGAAGAAAAGGGGCCGGAAAGAGCTAAAGCTGAATGAGGTGGACCAGCCAACGAAGGAGCTCTTCACTGGACCGGGCGGCTCCGATGAAAAGGAGTGGCGAGCCTGGCTTCAAAAGGAGGCTTGTGAAGTGTTGAGCCTTGAAGAGAGCCGCCGAGTCAGAGCACAGAAGCCCGACTTGATCGTCCCCACACGTTGGGTGAGGACAAACAAGAGCGACGGGCTAGTGGACCAGCCCTTTGTTGCGAAGTCCTGTCTCGTTGTGCAGGGGTTCAAGGACAAGTCACTTGGCTTCTACCGGTGCGACGCTCCCACGGCGTCGGCTTTGGCAGAATCTGTGTGCTTGGCCATGTGCGCCTATATGCAGTTCACCTTGTTTGCCAAGGACATCAAGAATGCTTACTTTAGCGGGAAGTCTGTGGGACGCGAGGTTTACCTGGAGCCACCCCGGGTGGACTTCCCGGAGTACAGCCAGGGCAGCTGTTGCTGGCGAAGAAGGCCATCTACGGCTTTGCGGAGGCGGCTCGCCTTTTCTGGCTGGCGCTGAAGGAGCACCTCGAGTCGGACGGTTGGCGCGAGAGTCGCTTCGAGCCAGCCCTGTTTTACTTGAGGGTCGAGTCCAAGCTCCGAGGCATCCTGGTTACCCACGTCGACGACATCGAGGGCGGCGTGGCGGACGGCTACCTGGAGAAGGCGTTCAAGAACTCAGCGAAGGCCCTGGAGTTTGCCACGAACCACGTGCGAGACTTTATCTTCCGTGGCAGGGAGGTGAAGCAGAACAGCGAGGGCCACGTGGACGTGACCATGAGGAACTACGCTCTGTCGATGAAGACGGTGAAGATCGACAAGGAGCGGCGTTTGCAGTTGGACCAGGAGCTCACCATCCTCGAGATGGAGATACTGCTGAAGTCGGCGGGCGAGTTGGGATGGATCACCCGACAGTTGAGATGCGACTTGGCTTACGAGAACGGTTGCATACAACGATGTAAAGCAGAAAGCTGTGTCGGCGACCTGGTCAAGCTGAAACAGTTCGTGGGCCAGGCCAGGAGAGGCGCCGACATGGGCCTACGGTTCTGGCGGGACGTCTCTCTCTACGAGATGGCGTCTTGGTGCACCTCGCGGACTCCGGCCATGCAAACGGCACGCCGGAGAAGAGCGACACAATGAGGTACCGCAGCGTTGGCGGCTACTGCCTGCTGATCGCCAACAAGGGCATCCTCGAGGGGAAGACGGTTCGGGCCAATATCTTGGCCTACCACTCGGGAGTTACCAAGCGAGTGTGCAGAAGTACGCTGGCTGCAGAAGCCAGCCACTTGGCGGAAGCAGTGGAGGCCGGCGACTGGCTGGCCGTTTTGCTTGAAGAAGCACTGCACGGCGACATCGACCTGAGGCGTTGGACCGAGGCCGTGCAGAAGCGGGAGCGGGTCTACGTGACGGACGCCCGTAGTGTTTTCGACTACCTCAGCAAGGACGCTTCTTCGACGAGCTCAGACAAGCGGATGGCGATAGAGGGAGCTTTGCTGAGAGAGACAGTGAGGCAGCCTGGAGCCCATGTGAGATGGATCGACGGGATGCAGAACTTCGCGGACGTCCTGACGAAGTACGGAGCGGACAAGGGCGAGCTCATGGAGTTCATCCGCACCGGCATGATATCCCTGGTGCAGACCGACGCTAACCGGGCGAAGAAGGAGAAGAAACAAGCTGAAAGACAGAAGCAGCGAGCTTCGAAGAAGGACGAGGAACAAAGACGACGGCTCACTGCTCTACGACGACAGCGTGTGGCAGCAGAGGCTCAGGAGCTCAACGGCTCCAGCGGCTAGACCAAGAAAACAACAAGGAGTGTGAAGCCAGCCCTGAGTCTACAGCCTGAGTTGGTCTGAGCATGTGCTTTCATGTGTGAATGCGCCGGCGTCTGCAGTCGGCCCAGAACACAGACGGTGTGCACATGTTCGCTCGCCAAGGGATGCCTAGGCCTGCTTGCACTGTTAAACAGAGCATGCACTCAGAGACAGAATTCACATACTTGTGTTCTTTGCGAGTTGGCGTAAAAGTGTGCTGTCAGCTGCTGCCAGTGCGATCCGCAGGAACTCCAGAAAGTTGGAATATGGTCTCAGGGTAGGATACCCTATAATTTACCATAAAGGGTTTAGGATAATCATATTCCAACTTTCTGGCTTTTACCTTAAAGGTAGTAGCAGAAGGCCCAAGACCCCCACAGACCGGGGCTTTCTAGGCAGCTCTGCCTTCCATACTTGTACACGAAGTTCACGAAGCGCCTGTTTCCCTCCTTTCTCTCAAAGCGAGAAGGCAAACAGAAAGCAAGAAATCCATCCATAGATGCATGCGAAACTTTTGAATATCTGCACCCTTTGAAGGCTCGTGACAGCACCCTTCTCCCTTGCCAGGTCTTCTACTAACCATTGATATTGGGGAGCTAAGGAGCCAGGGATGATGATAATCCCTACTAAATAAGGAGCTAAAGAGCCAAGGGAACCCCAAAACCACTGATTAGTCCATGCAAGAGGCAAGTCAAGGTCAACCTGAGGTTTGGGCGGCGTTCTTTGGGCGGCGTTCTTCGTGCGTCGTCTCGCGGTAAAATGGGAGTTTCCGAAAATTAGGGGTACCGTATTTTGGGGTCCTTATAATAAGGATCCTACTATTTAAGGTGCCATATTAGGGCTCCCTGTTTTCGGAAACTCCCAAATGACGGGCAATCAAAGGCCGCAGTCCTCGCGACAAACCCAGAAGCAGGGTAGTTAACTTGTAACCTTTTCAGGGTAGTAAAATCCCTATATGACCACAACGGTTAACCGTTGGGTTCCCAATGATACCCGGGAAGTAAGTAAATGGACACGTTGGGTTCCTTAAACATCATTTGCAAGAAGCTCAAATCGAAGCGGAATTGGCCATTGGCTGCGACGCAGGCGTGAGCACCCGAAAAAGGACGGGAGCGCTTGTGGCTGAGTGGGGACTGCTCGAGCTGACTAGGGCAGGAAGCAGAAGAGATGTGTCCGAGTTCAACAGAAGCCCCGCAGAAAGGACCGTGACAATCCCCTACACCCGATACCCCACGGACTCCTACTTTCGAGAAAGTCACATAAATTCTGGTTGAGACGCGACCCTCGGCACTCGGCACAGGAGAGAGCCAGAATGAGCCTCGTTTCTTGGGGGATCGTCAAAAAGTGGGTCGACGGTGCAGCTTGGCACAGCTGCAGCGAAGAGAACCGAATGTCTTGTCCTAGATCTAAATGGACGATTTTTTTTGTGAGGACCCCATGTGTGAGGCTTTCTAAATATGCTTAAGCCACAATTTACCGAAAGCCTTATTCTGGCTATTCAGGCCCCGCAAATAGAAGTCCTGCTCGATACCTCGGATCCTCTGTTCCGAGACACTGATCCAATGCCGGACCGATTTCTGGGTTATACGAGGCTGAATCACCAACAGCGGTTTCCAATTTTCGTCTCCGTTTACATCGAGAATCGAGAGTACATGGAAGCTACATTACTGGTTCCACGTTTTCTATGCAGATAACTAGCCGGTCTAATGGTGGTTCATCATTGCATTTTGTCCTGAAGGGGCCCCTGGCAAACATTTACAAAACCCCAACGCGCCCAGGAGAAGGACAAGTTCAAAGAGGACCTCGAAGCCTGTGCACGTGGCGCAGGTTGCACACCAGCAGCACGAGGCTCCTCGGCAAAGGTTTCAGATCAAGCAGGTTTAGGCTTTAGGGTTTAGGGTCGGAATGGTTAGCCGCTAGCCGACAATTGCAAGACAAAAACCTCCATAAAAAAATATTATCGCAGCCTAATCCTGTCCAGAATGCTAGCCGCATTGATTTCGGGTGCCGACACCGCTGGCACGACCGCTTGGACTCCTGACCGCCCGGCGGCCCTTCGCCGACTTCATGTCAGCTCCGCTCCTTGAAACCGCCGTGAGACGCCCCTTCCCACGGCTCTTCCGTTCAGCTGCTGGTGGCCGCAGTCCGTGGCCTACATGCAGCAAGACGTCCCGTTTAGCTACAAGGTTGTCCCCGCTTACTAGCCCTCACCCGTCTTTTCTTCAGGCCCCTATAAGGACTCCCTACGGACCCCGAATCACCGCGAACTCGGAAGTTGCAGCCTTGAGGCTACTTCTGGCCTTGCGAGCACATTGTTTTCTCTCCGACACTCCCCATCCATGCAAGCACAGCAAGCACACCTCGGATGCTTGGCACACGGTCACAACATGAGGAAAGCACAGCGAGGCATGCCGGTGGACGCACCAAAAGCTTCAAGGCAAAACCGTTGCGTGTGCCACCGGCTCTATGATATGCTCAGGGCAAGTGGAGCTGTTTGCTGCAGGTTCGAGTGTTGCATCGTTGGAGGCTGCTGCGGTGTGCACCACAACCTTCGCTGGAGCTTGCCTTGTGCCACCTAGCCTCGTGTTGAGAGTCCCCCAAGCTTTCACGCGAGAATTCTGAATCCGCAAATCAGTACTTCAGAGAAGATCCCGAAAAGATGCGAATAGTTGTCCAGTTGTCCATGGCATCTTACATGGTCCTTTAGCTGCAACTCCGAATGGATCTACTTCAGTCCATTGGCCGTTTGCTCTTTCATTCGTTTTTGATTTCAATTATGGCTCTATGATCTCGAAGATGCCTTGTGTTAAGATGTGCTAAGTATTCCTTGTCCCATGTGACCCGCTTGTATGTTTTGAAAACAGTATCCCCGGCCCCTAAACCCTGATGTCCCTCTGATTGCCGCTGGTCCAGGTTTGAGCTGGGCTTCGGGTCTTGTCAACGATGTCGTGAAATGGGGCATCCAGGCTTGCCCCCCAATTAGAAGGTTGATTTCAACAGCAACTAGTCTGTGATCAAAGCTTGCTAGAGCAGCTACAGAAAGACTGGATAAGACGGCCATGGATTTGTGCATAATGGTTTTTGTATAGGAGCAACATAAAGACTCGCATCCATGCCCGAATTGGACACCTCGAAGTGGAACACTGCTGTTACAAGAGTTTCCATCCCTAAACCGCTGACGACGTCGGAACCAAGCATGGTGGCTGTGTGGTGCAGGCTGCAGGTGCAGCGGCAGAGTGGACACAAGATCGGGCAGAGGAGGCCGCTGACTCGGCCAGGCGTGAAGGCCTTAGCAAAGCGCGGCAGCTTTCAGAGAGGATCTACTTGAAGGCTCATGGGACTTGGTAACTAGGGTTATAAGTAGGTTATAACCAGGATAACCCCACTTAGGGGACTTATAACCCCAATTATAAGCTACTTACTAAGTCCCATGATCCTCTAAGTAGGGAGGGAGCTCTGCACTCAAGCCGTGGAATCGTGCGGGAGGGTCAACCTGAATAGGAGCAGATGCTGTGTTGGTGCTATTCACGACGAGCCCCCAAGGGGTTCCTTATTTTGGGGGCCCGTATAATAAGTATCCTACTATTTAGGGTAGTATATGAGGGTTCCCTGTTTTCGGAAGTCCCCATAGCAGTCCTGGAAACTCCGGGCGTTGCCTTTGCTCCCAAGTGTTGTTCCGGATGCTTTCTTTACGCAGGGTGGAGACTTTTTTTGGGCCCTTTTATTCATTTTTTGGGGTATTTTTTTTTTTGGTGGTGCTTTCCTTGGGCGTCTAGGGAAAGCCATCTTTTTCGGTTTTCCGGAGAAAAAACTATTTTCCTTGCCCATATTACTCCTAGTGTTCGGAGCGTCGCGCAGCAGAGCGTAGTGCACGCGCTTTTCTCAACCTGTTTTCGGCGTAGTGTTGCGGCTCGAGCCTCCCAGCTCGAGCGCCGGTGAGCGCAAGGGGCGCTACATGATCAGAGATGCCGGGTCCCTGGCTGAGCGCCACCGGGGACCCGGAAGCCTGGGTGTCTCATGAGCACCAAGTGGGTGACTACATCGAGTTCGTCACCTACGACACGGCCAGGGCAAAGCAGGGCACGGTGTTGGCCCGGCTCGACTCACTCACCGATCGCGGGGCCCATGGGCAATGGACGGAAGCCACCTTCCTCGCGGTGAGTGACGAGCACCTGGCTTGGTGGCTCACTAAGGGACCAGGGGCCAATGACCATTGGCAATTCGAGGTCCACTTCTGCAAGGCAGCGGAGCGCGCCTGCAGGCAAACAAAAAGGGGCAGGGCCCTGGACTTCCACACGGATAAGTTCAGGGTGATCCCAATCGGGGACCTGGCCGAGAAGAAGATCGATTGGGTGCGCAAAAGCCCGCACCGGAAGTACGTGGAGGAGGAAGTCCAGCGGATGGCTGGTGGACTCCCCACGGGGAAGGATCAAGGAGCAGGTGCAGCCCAAGGGCTAGACTTTAAGGAGGCAGCTGGTCTGCCACCGGCCGATGCCACGGCTGAGGAAGACGCCCTGAAGGGGCTATCTCGGCTGGAAGCTGAGCTCGGTACGCCGAAGAAGCAGAGGAGGAAGAAAGAGAAAAAGGATAACGCCTCAGGGGCAAGTGGACCCCTCAAGAGGGAGACCTCCAAGGAGAGGGCAAAGAAGAAGAAAAAGAGAAGGAAGGAGGATGAGACCGCCCACGGGCGAGCTGCTTCAGCGCCAGCGGGGGCGCGAGCTGAGTGGTTTGGTCAGGCTGCTCCGTCGGACCCTCCCGACGGGAGCACGTCCGACTCTACCCCAGGCACTTCGACGTCGGAGAAGGCGAAGAAAAAGAAGAAGAAGAAAAAGAAGAGGGACAAGGACCGCGCGAGGTCAGCTCAAGACCGTGGACCCTTTGGCTCTGGCCACAAGGTCGACTACGGTGGCCTTCGTGATGGCAGCGACTCTTCGGATGACAGCCAGGGTTTTCGCGACGGCCCCCCCACCGGGAATGGAACCAGCCTCCAACTTCAGCTTCAGGAGTACTCCGTCAAGAAGCCGGGGAGGTTGGCCGCCAGACTTCTGCAGCGAATGCAGGCAATGGTGGCGAAGGAGGGGGGGCCGTTATCGACGTCACCGGGGACGAGCCGAACACCGCCTGTGGCAACCAACTGGGTCCTGACGATCCTCGGCCCGAAGCAGCTGCAGATCCGCTTGATGAGGGAGATGAAGACCTTAGCCACGGCCCTCGACCAAATCGCGGCGGGCAAGGCGCACGCGGCAGCGGACACCATAGCTCAGAGGCTGAAGGCCCTGGAGCTGAGCCAGGCGGACGGCTCGTGGAACAGAGCTCAGTTCCTGGAGCTTCTCGAGCCAGAAGGCCCGTCACTCCTAGAAAGGGACGAGGCAGTCTTGGCCTCCAAGGAGTGGGCGGGGGAACTCCGCATGCGGAAGCTCCAAGGAGGAGGAAAGGGTCCCGGGAAGCAGCCGCAGAAGGGGGACGACAAGGGCGGCAAAGCCGACACGAAGGGCGGCAAGGACGGGAACAAGAAGGGCAAGACCGGGAAAGGAGCCAAAGAGGTCGCCCCGACGGAGTGAGCGACCCTTTGGTCAAGGAGGAGGTCCCGGACTATGACCCGAGCGACCCCGAGGACATGGAGCTGGAGGATGCTCCCCAAGGGGAAGAGTTTGTGGGAATGGTGTTGGATGGTGTGTTGGACTTTGACCTGGGTGACCTGGGGGAGAGCGATGATGAAGGCCTCCCCACGGGGAAGGATGACTCAGGGTATTGGTCCAACATGTTCGACGGTCTCTCTATGAAGGACTGGCGCCAGAAGGTCCGGAATGTACTCAATCGAAGGCCGCAGATCGCGAGCCTAGGCAAGGTCTACATGGAGGCGATCCTCTCGCTGAAGTCGGCCCTCGGCACCTTTGCCCGTGTGCATTCGAATCCGGAAAGGCTGCCTCCGGGCGACGAGCCCATCTCGGGGCCCGGCAAGGTCACCAAGGAGAACGTCCATTGGGTCAGGGTGGTGGTCACGGTGCTGAACTACCTCTACTGTGCGGCTTGGGCAAAGCCGGTGTGCGTCCCCCTCGCAAGGACGCTAAGCAATGCCCAGATCGCGGTGGTCAACCGGGTGGCAGAGCAGGTTACCCGGCTAATCAGCCGTGGCGGTTCTGTGGGACCGGCCCCAGAGTCGGTGAAGCGCCTAAAGTCCAAAAAGTTCGACTACAATGGTCAGCCCATAGACCATATGCAGGACCTGGTGGCGGAGAAGGTCATCCCTGCCTGGCCGGCGGTCGGAACGGCTGCCGTGGTGAACTTGGAGGACTGCCTCCCTCCGGACCTGAAGGAGGCAATCCAGGACCCCACGGCCTACCTTCTTCCTGAGGCGGAACTTCCAGCCAGGCATCGTGGGTCCAGGGTGCGGGCCACCGACGATGAGTGGTTCAAGATAGTTCGTGCCGGTTACGACCGAGGAATGTTCACAGCCGTCCGGGATGAAGACATCCCAGTGGACAAACGCGGGCACCTGATTACCAATGGTGCTGGGGGTGTCCTGAAAACCAAGGTGAAGGATGGCAGAACGGTGGAACTGCAAAGGTTCATTTCTATACTGTGCCCCACCAACGACGCGATGAGGTTGCTCCCGGGGGCACAGGACACCCTGCCATACATCGGCCAGCTCACGGCCGTGATGGCGGAGAAGGACTCGTACCTTGTCTTGGACAGCGAGGACCTTCAGTCTGCCTTCAACCTCTTCAGGATGCCTCCTCGCTGGGCTGGCTTCTTTGCCTTTGCAAAGAAGGTTCGGGGAGATGCCCTGGGCCTTTCACGGGACGTGGAGGTCAGGCCTGGGCTCACTGTGGTCCCGATGGGCTGGACCTCTGCGGTCACCTTGATCCAGGCAGCCATCCGGTTCATTGCGTATGATATCGGTTTGTGGCGGCATGTGAGCTGCTGGGCCTCCCCCGGAATTTGGGGAAGCAGCTAAGTGGAGCACTTGAGGGGAGGCACGCCTACGAGAAGTCCCGAGAGCTTCTGGACTTGGGCCTTGGGCTTCTCTCCATGGAGATGGCAGATGAATTTTGCCTAAGACATTGGACCGGGAAGGCCGCCTTTGCCTCAGCCTTCAAACGGCCAATGTTCTCCATCCTGCAGGAAGTCTACTGCGTGATGGACTGGGCGCAGGAGGGCACGCAGATCTCTCCAAGCGCACCGGTCCTTGATGAGATCCTCTGCTTCAGCGTTCTCCTCCCCTTGGCGGAGACCGACCTGTCCTCCCCCCTGTCAGAGGTGATCAGCTGCACTGACGCGTCGCCCACGGGCGGGGGCTGCTCAATCGCAACGGGCTTCAAGGACAAGTCGCTTTTGCTCCCCCTGCCGTTGGAGGACACCGGCAACTGCGCGGTTTGCCAAAGGCCCCTTGATATGCCAGACCGCCGCAAGTATCCTTGCCCGCGGCAATGTGGGCTGAAGCTTTTTTCCCTCCGGTGTTCCAGAGGCCATAGCCAGGGGTGCTGCCGGAAATGGTGGCACGTACCGAAGTTCGGGGAGCGTTTCTCTGGAAAGGGCTTCCCTCTTTCCAAGGCGGCCGGCCTAAAGGGGATTGAGACGCAGGAGCCCATGGACTATGAGGTTCCTGGCGACCGGTGGGACTTCAAGACCGACTTTGGGAAAGCCCGCCTAGATGAAGAAGAGGATGATGGGGATCTCATGTGGTCCCATTGGGCCCCTGACAGGTACACCTTTTCACGTGCCAGGGGCCGAGGTTTCTGGAATGACCAACACCAGTGGGATCATGGCCTTCCAGCTCTTCGCTCAAGGCGGTTCCCGGAGGGCCTCTCGCAGCTGCGACGGCAGGACAACGTGGCGGTCAGGCAGGCCAACGCCATGGCAAAACGAGCCGTGAATGGGTTGCTCCAGGCAAATCGCCGAGGCCGCTTTGCTTCGCTGGAGCATCCTTACGACTCCTACCTTTGGGACCTCCCAGAGCTCAAGCCCCTCTACGGAGGAGAATGGTTTTGGTCCACGTTTGCTCTCTGCTGCCACGGCGGGGACAGAGAGGAGTGGCTGACAGTCGTGCACAACTCTGCTTCACTGCACGCTGTCCTTCACAAGCCGCAGTGCGATGGTCACCGCGAATCCATCGTGCCTTCCTCTCACTTGGACCCGGAAAACAACGATGAGTACCCGTGGCTCTTCTGCCTCGTGTTCATGGAGGGGGTCCATGATGAACTTTCCCAGCTCTACACGGTTCCCTTTGGGAACAAAGTGGAGACCCTTGAGTCGCTTATGCACCACCAGCTGAAGGGAGCAATGCGCGGCCTCCAGGATTCCACGGCAGTGGACTGGGCAGTCACCCAGTGTGTCAAGTTCTTGGACAGCATGGATGCGGGACAAGAGGCCCAACACCTGGCTTGGTTGCTCCGGCACACATACCACACAGGATGTGATGTCAGGTTGACTGACCGGGGCAACGATGTGGTCGGCAGCCGTCCTGGACCCTACCCTGCTTTTCGATGGCTGTGGCGTGATGTGCTTTCGTACAAGTGGAAGCAGCCGCAGCATATCAACGTTCTCGAACTCACCGCCTTCTTGGCTGAGCTCAGAAGACGGTCCAGGGACCAGGCCCAGCACGGCAAGCGCTTCTTCTGCATCGTGGACTCCCTCGTCACCTTCTATGTGCTGGGAAAAGGGAGGAGCTCCTCCAAGCGGCTAAACCGCATCTGCCGCAGAGTCACCGCAATCTCCTTGGCAACTGGCTTGATACCCATCTCCTTGTGGACGATCAGCAAATGGAACTTTTCCGATGGTGCGTCACGGAAATTCGAACCGTCCTGATCACTTACGCTTTTTGGGTATCACAGCCAAGACAAGGAGATCCTATGAAAATGCGGTGCAAGCTTTCTTTCACTATGTTCGCGCCCTACGGGGCAGGTTACCTCGCACTATGTCGGAACTTGATGAGGAAGTTTCTGAGTTTATCAACCACCTGTACCAAGAGGGGGACAATGTTACTTGGGCAGGCTGGACTGTCAGTGGGCTCAAACGTTTTTTCCCACGGTGCAGACCCCACCTTTTGACTTCACAACTGTTTCTTCGGAATTGGCACAGGGTTCACATGCCTTGCTTTGTTGGTTCTTTTGGGGTTCGCTTTCTTTTTGCGAACCATGGAGCTGGTGAATCTCAGCACAACTCATGTGCGCCTTTTTCCCGAAGAAGGGACAGTCGTGGTCGCTATTTTGGGAGCGAAAACGTCAAAAGGCCTTCAGCAATCCTTGTCCCTTCGGGACCCCCCGTTGGTACGGGTTCTGAAGTTTCTGCTGGACCGGGTACGCCCGAGTAGCCTTATATATTCCAAATCAGTTTCCACCTTTCGGTTGGAATTTTCGTCCTTGGTCACAGCAATTGGCCTGGATCCGGCCGACTATTTGCCGTACTGCCTTCGCAGGGGTGGTGCTACCTGGTTTTACCAGCAGCATGGCCTTGGCCGAACAGTCATACAGGGCCGGTGGAAGGACCAAAACACCGCGCGCATCTATGTGGATGATGCAAGAGCCACCCTCATTCAGCTTCTTCTCCCCGCCCACGTCACCGCCCGTCAAACTTATTTGGCTTCTTTTTGGCGTGTGGCTTCGCCAGCGGGCTAGCCCAATCTCGGGGCAAGTTGGCGATTGGGGGAGTTGCCGTGTCTTGGATGGGTGGTTTACCTCAGGCCAAATATGCCGGAGGATCCTCCTACGGGAGAGGCGTCTACGGACGAGACTAGGGCCTTGTATCATAGCTGAGCTTTAGCTCAGCCTTTTGGTGTGGATTAGGTGTTTCACGCCAACTCTGATGCCTCCCAGCCTTTCCGGAGGAAAAATCGGAGCTTCCTTTTGTCGGTTGAGAATACTCCTAGTGTTCGGAGCGTCGCGCAGCAGAGCGTAGTGCACGCGCTTTTCTCAACCTGTTTTCGGCGTAGTGTTGCGGCTCGCCACCGCGGCCCCTCCTCCTCCCAGGCCAAATATGCCGGAGGATCCTCCTACGGGAGAGGCGTCTACGGACGAGACTAGGGCCTTGTATCATAGCTGAGCTTTAGCTCAGCCTTTTGGTGTGGATTAGGTGTTTCACGCCAACTCTGATGCCTCCCAGCCTTTCCGGAGGAAAAATCGGAGCTTCCTTTTGTCGGTTGAGAAATATATATATAATATATAATAAAATATAACATAACATAACATAACATAACATAACATAATATAATATAATATAATATAATATATATATATATATATATATATATATATATATATTCTTTATATAGTATATACAAGTTCTATAGTATATACTGTGTATATATATAGTATATATATAGTATATGTAGTATATATAGTATATATAGTAAATATAGTATATACAGTATATATTGTATATCTTGTATATATAGTATATATATATATATAGAGTATATACCGTATATATCGTATATATAGTATATATATAGTATATATAGTATATAAGTATATATAGTATATAAGTATATATATAGTATATACAGTATATATAGCATATATAGTATATATAGTATATATAGTATGTATATGTGTTGTTTATGTATAACATATAAATATAATATATATATATATATATGTAAATACATACATATATATATAATATATATATATATATATATATATATTCATGATACATATAGTGTATATATATATGTAGCATATATATATATATATATATACATATATACACTATATAGTATATATAGTATATGTAGTATATATTACTATATGTCTTTCTATGTAATATATATATATATATATATATACAGTATATAGTATATATACTATAGATACTACATATACTGTATAAACTATAGATACTCTATATATATACTATTATATATATATATAGTACATATAGTTTATATAGTACATGTAGTAAATAAATATAGTAGATCCTTCGATCCTTTTTCCTTGCTTCCTTTCCTTCCTTCCTTCCTTGTGTCCTTGCCTTCTTGTTTCCTCCCCTGTGTAAACAACAGAACGTAGGGGCAAAAAAAAAAGGCACCAAAAAGCAAAACAAAAGGGCCCCCAAAAACTAGGTTCCCATTGCATGCTGACTGCCAACCGTTATCGCGGTGCCCACCTGCGCAGTGTGCAGATGAGCTTTGCGCAGTTCTTATAGGTCGCAGCAGTACCGAGGCTTCTTTCCCGCGAACAATCCAAAATTAATACACCATGCCTCTATGCCACTTTCTATGAGAATCATGTCAACCCTTGGTACAAAGCAACTCAGTTGATCCACTGTCTCAGCGGACACGCTTTGCTATTGCCGGGTAGTGGTGCTTCCTGGCGGTCTGGGTATTGAGATTGGATGCCAAGACCAGGCATACTCATCCCGTCAAGGAAACCAGGCATACTCATCCCGTCAAAGAAACGCTTCTCAAATTAATCTTCAGTTCGACATCTGCCTGTGCAATCTGCGGTTCTGTCCATTCCGCAAGGGACTGCAGTGTCTCGGCTGTATATAACTGATAACTAGACGGTGCTACTACTCTGGCAAAGCCAGACTATGCCGTGCCCGAAACCCTATACCCTATACACTATCGTGCGTCCATACACGTTTTCAGGGGTGTGGTCCGAATTGAAAACTGCATGTTGCGGCCTAAGGTGTTGCAGCAGATGTGGTGAATATGGCCAAAGAAGGTGAGAGCATCGGTTTTTCGTATCATACTGGCTCTGTAGTATACTTGCATGTTTATTCGAGGGTACCGTAGGTATGGCTGCTATTCTTGTTCCCAGTCGTCCTGCAGGTAGTTCCGAGCTAAATTCGACAAGTACTCTTGAGCTCCGTGCTTCACGGTTTCATGTTCGGAATTATTGTATATTCCTTATTAGGACCGGACCCTTAAGTTATGGGAATTGTGGTATATTCCTTATTATGGGTAATGCAGGATTTATATCATCAGTTCGGAACATGATTTGCATCGCTCCGGCTCCCGTTGTGGAGATGCAGCTTTTCAGGAGAATCACGTGGGAGTTTCCGAAAATAGGGGGTTCCTTATTTGGGGGTCCCTATAATAAAGATCCTACTATTTAGGGCACCATATCAAGGTCCCCTATTTTGGGAAACTCCCACGTAAATAGCGCTTTTCTGGTACAGAACTTGCAAAGGACCCAAGACCCTTGACTTCCGCAACCTGTGGCTTCGGCCACCATCGTTTTCGTCGTCCTTCTTGTGCTCAGAACTCTGAAGCAGAGAGCCACGTTGGGAGTGTTACAAGATGAGCTTCCCGCTATCTAAAACTCCCTGGGCCCTGAGCTCATAGCCAAGACCCAACATGAGCCCTCGGTGCATTTGCTGCGTTTTCCGGGAGTCGCTATCCAAGCCTTCAGCGTAGTTCTCATGTTCTTGCCGCAGGATGGGAAGGAGCGGTGGAATTCGCAGAAGCTGCGGGGGAATTCTTCAACGACTTGTGGTCGGTGCGGCGTTTGAGAGCTTAGGAGTTTGGAAAGCAGCTGTGCGAGTATCTTAAAATTCGAGTTACGTTTGTATACGTTTGTCAGTTACTGTTTCCATCATGAAGGGTTGGATGCAAAGCACATTGTGGAGCTCCCACGTACACCGATTCCCATCAAGGGCAGTGAGTGGTATGGCCGTCTTTAACAGTTAGGGAATGATTGTGGACTTGACGAAAGAGCGAGAGCTGCAGCCTGACAGATCCAGCACACCACAGGGCGCTCAAGATGCCATTGAAGAGTTCTTCGGCAAGACCTTGAAAAACTTGCTGCCCCCTGGCTGGTGTGTGATTTGTTTTGCCCAGTCAAGACAAGGCCAGGAACATAACCTGGATGCCATAGATCCTGTGCCTCGATGCGAAACGGTCCGACAAGACACTGAGCTCCATGCATACATTGTGCTCCAGTGTTGAGCAGAGGTCGATGCTGTCTCTTGGGACACATGTTGGGTTCAAGGATGACTAAACCGACGAAATTAATGCAATGAGGATATCAAGCTAGAGCCCGGGTGTGCCGAGAGCGTTTCACAAGCCAAATCAGTATCGACACAGTATCGATGCAGTATCGACATGAACTATGTAGCATGCACATGCATGCATTCATGACGTGAAGAACCTCATCCATCCGATCATCATACATGCGAACCTACAGTTCTTAGCAACACATGACGTTGTACTGGAAACACTTTGTCAGATGGTGGCGTATGGGACTAGTAAACATGTGACCCTGGTCGGCAGCAAGGGCACGGAGAGGGAGCCCTGCCGTATGGAGCCCTTATAGATATATATATATATATATATATATATATATATATATGGTCAGGCGTCTGGCGTTCCCAGCCCCCCCCCGCCCCCCCCAATGGTATGGTCTGACAGGGGTGGGGGGGGGGGGGCCTGGCGTGTGCGGAAAGGGGTTGGGGGCCGTTGGAGCTGCCACTGGATGGTGGGGTGGCGCTGGCGGCCAGGGCTCACGCGCAAGCCCTTCGCAAGCAAGCCGTAAACCCTATGACGCAGCGCGCGCCCCTGTTTTGAGCAACATTAACTTGTACTTAAAACACTACACCCAACCCTAAACACCACCTAACTGCAGGCTCTAAGCCTAAAGCAGAGCATACACCGCAAATCCTCCCTAAGCCCTTGTCGACTCGAAGCCTTATACCTTGTAACCGTAAACCCAAAACTCAAAAGCTTAAGCTAAACCCGAAACCTCAAAACCCCACAACCCCACAACCACCCCACAGGGGGAAGAGGGACCCCACACCCCACACCACAGGGGAGGGGGGGTCCCCACCCTATATCCGAACCATTGACCTTCAGGGGGGGGGAGGGGGGGGGGCGCGGAGCGCGTGACAACATATATATATATGGGGGGCTGGGAACGCCAGACGCCTGACCACAAATAATCCCGGTTCTCGGTTCACCGACCCCCCCAAATGGTATCCCCCCCCTCCCAAAGCCGAATCTGTTTGTGACTGTGCAAGCTTTTTCCACACGAGGGCTCACACGCCAAGCAGACCCATGCAGGAAACCCAAACCACACCACACCACAGCAGGGAGTGGGGTAACCAGCCTGAGCAGACCCACTCCCGAACCACACCACACCACACCACAGGGAGGGGGAAGCAACCCACCACCACACCACACCACAGGGGGGGGACGAGGAACCTTTGGGGGGGGCCGGCCGAACCGGGATTATATATATATATATATATATATATATGTATACATACACACATACATATACATAAATATTTGTGGAAAAGAATCTATGTATGTATGTACATGTATATGCATATGTGTATTTGTATGTATATCCAGGACTCGTGTAACCCTAGAATCCAGGGGGCTTACCCGCACGAAGGACCGTGAGAGGGCCTTGTTTGCTGGTGTTTGCGTCCCATTTTCGCATGATGCAAGTCCCTTTTGAAGCCGAGCCGATGTGACTGGCAGTTCATGCTGAGCATGGACGACTTTTCAAGCCGAGTGATTCGAAGACGAAATAGCAGCAAGAACCCTCCAGCCTGCTCAGGCGCATCCAGCATGGAACTACTCTTTCCTGGGGAACGGCTGAAGCGTCAAGCAAGTCTTCACCACTGAGGCCGAGGCCCCCGGCGCAAGTCTGCGGTGGCATCAAGCGTCTTGACCGCAACTCACAAGCCGGATGTAGTTTGGAAAAAGTTGGTGCTGGGAGGAAAGGAAAGGGCGATGAGCGGATGCTGCGTGTGCAACGGAAGGCAACAGCCAGGCACTTTGCGGGCTGTCTGGCAAGGCCTCGCCGAAGAGGAAGGCACAGGCGGAAACCTGAGCTGATGAATAACCTGCGGGATTCTTAACCAGTTGTTGTCTACACGAATACCGCATTGCTCTCGAATGCGTGATATCGACCTTAAGCCTTGGACCCTCATGTGCGATCTCCACATGAAGCCCCACCACCCCCGCCCGGTTCAAACGCGTTAGACCTAGCTTAGCCTAGCCCGAACGGTCGCTCTATGATCCTGCGCACCTTCTGAATCCGAACATGTTCAATGTTTTCTCAATGTGTTGAACAAGCGATGCTCAGGTTTCCTGATAATGTTCTGGATGTCTTCATCAAAAAGAATGCGTGCCAGCGAGCAATCTCCGACATCTTCAAGGACACCCTAGACCCACAACCGCCACGGCCACGCCCTGAACCCCGAACCCTCAAAGTGACGACCTTCGTAAACAACGTTCGCCGCAGTCTCTGGTTTGTGGCTGACGACGTGTGCTGACAATGCCAACGAGGACGAGCACAAGACTGACATGACAGGTAGTATGACATATGCTGGATGACGACCCGGAAGTGAAGACAACGAGAAAACTGCGTGAAATCAAGCCTTTAAGAGTCTGTTCTTGTGGTGAAACACAGCACCTACCGGTTACTAGTGGTGAATAAACAGGACAGTGGTAAGCATATCCAGGTCCTGCTATATTGAGCTATGATGCCATCATATGCCATCAATGAGAGGAGGTCCACCAAAACAGTCTTGCTCTTAAGATGACGATGCATGCATTCGCCAGCAGGACAAACACAAAGATTCCGGTACGCAACCGTCATAGAGCTCTAGGCACTGTTTCCACCCTATCGCGAGACAAGATTTGTGTGGAAGCCATTAAAGTTAATTCGTGTGGAAACCATACAAGACCTGGATGCGTCTCAAACCCTTCCAACCGTTTCCTTTTCTCAAAGTGGGGCCAGGGGCAGACGAGCGGAGTTGCAGCAACTATCCTTTGATATTATGGGAGCTAAGGAGCCAGGGATGCTGATAATCCCTATTAAGTAAGGAGCTAAAGTGCCAAGGGAACCCCCCAAAGCACTGATTAGTGCAATCCATGGCGAAAAGCCAGGGCTACAGGCACCCGCACACGCCAGCATACAGAGCCAGCAGCGCCTGATCTTGCCAGTTCCAAGCGGTGTATCCCATGTGAGACCAAGCTACCATCTGAACCTTTTCCTCTTTCGATTCGTGCCATTGGAAGGCGAAGTTCTTATTACTTGCGCCGTTACCAGCGTCAGCACCGTCATTGTTTAAGGAACTTTTGCGGATGATTTCGGAGGAGCCTCCAAAAGTTTCTGGGGTTGCGAGCGTGGCCAAGGATCCACGGATCGGCACAGGATGCGGTTGAAGTATCCACGTTTGGATCGCATACTGGCTCTGGCCACTGGCATGAAGGAATGCTTATCGGAGCAAGCGGTCAGACTCGAAAACCTTCTCAGTTTCTGGTGGCTTTCACGTGCTGAAGATGACCAGTGTCACGGCTTTGCACCAGTTGTGTCTTCGGTTTCTGCACATCGCGAACCAGTGTTGCTTCATTGGTTCAGTTTGACTGGTAGCTTGGCCTGGCGATCTTCTCAAGATTTTCCAAAAATCGGCGGAAGCTTAGCACAGGCATGCGATTTTGAATTTATGCCATGTCGATATTGACGACCCTCTCGTGGCGTTTGCCGTTGCATGTCAAGTGTAGATCTTGAAAGAATCTCTTCGCGGGAAGTTCGACTTTCACGGAGCGTGCGGTCCTCGATATCACTTCACAAGCCCAAAGCGCATGCGTTCTGAGCACTTTACTCGGCTTGTCGTGACCGTTTGGGGATGTCTGCGGATGAGGATATGGAAAACTGGAGGCGGCTCCATGCGAGAGCGCGATTGGTGCGGACTCCTCACGCGGAGATTGGTTATACTTTCAGCGGTGTTGAACCCTGTTCGCTTTGTCGACGTTTTGCTGTTTTGCTATTTCATGCCGAAATCGACAACCTTTCCAGTGCCTTGCTATCCTCGCATCGCGAAAATTCAAACTGGAACGGGAGGGAGCGAGGTCGGACGCCGTTGGCCAATTCAATTACTCACATCGTCGTAGCTAACGGCTAATGCGGCCAACATCATCATGGACTTGCGCCGCTGCGTTGACCTTCATCGACACGAAAAGTCAAGGCAACCATCAACATAGACATGTCATGCTTCAAAGCTTATGGTGGTCCCAGGCTGCTCTTATAGTCGTTTTGCTCTGCAGTCCGGGCCCGAATCATTCTCCATTGTCATACTTAGGGTTTAGGGCTTTCTTTCCTGATACTTTGGCCATGACTTTTGTTTCCAGGCCACAATGTCTTGCATCGCGCAACTTGTTGAAACTTCTTAAGACTTTTCCGCTTCAGGGCCCATTGCTTATCTATCCTAGTGTTGTACCTCGCGTTTTGCTGAGACATTGAACCTTTATTTTCAGTTTTCGAGGTGACAGAGCGCTACCGGCTAGCTGCAGTCATGCAAGTCAGAACGGTACATCGCAGAAGAGGAGCGAGATGTTTGGGCATCCATGCTCTGCGAGATGGATGTGCTCGGACATGGGCATTCTCATGACCAGATCCCTAAACCCTAAACCCAAAACCCTAAACCGCACCCTCAAAGGAATGTTATCATGACTTGGGCATGGAGGCATTTGGAAATTGATGCCCAAGCAGATCGTTTAGGGTTTAGGGGTTTAGGGTTTAGGGTTTGGGGGTTTAGGGGTTTAGGGGTTTAGGGTTTAGGGTTTAGGGTTTTAGGGTTTAGGGGTTTAGGGGTTTAGGGTTTAGGGGTTTAGGGTTTAGGGGTTTAGGGTTTAGGGGTTTGGGGTTTAGGGTTTAGGGGTTTAGGGTTTAGGGTTTTAGGGTTTAGGGGTTTAGGGGTTAGGGTTTAGGGGTTTAGAGTCGTTGCGGTTTGAACGGGGCGTGCTTGCACCTGGATCATCATAGGTTGAGGCATGGATGTCCCGCAAACGGGATTTGCTTTCCCATGGGCGCCGTCAAGGCCTTGACATGGCAGCATTAGAACATGGGAGTTTCCCAAAATAGGGGACCCTAATATAGCACCCAAATAGTGGGATCCTTATTATAGGGACCCCAAATAAGGTAACCCCAATTGTCGGAAACTCCTACATGAATGCGCTTGCAGATGAGGCCAAACAGGAAATGGATGCGGTTCTAGTTTGAAGAAAGAGCAAGAACACATCAAACCAAGCACCCAATATTCTTACGTAGGAAATTATGACGTTGTTGTGTTGGTTGTACCTTTGTTTCCGCTTGTTTTGCATTTCGTGTTTCAAGATGGTGGGTTTTGTGTTCTCGCAAAGTCGAGGAGGAGCACTTGAAGTTTCAGCGCCGGACTTTGCATAACAGGCGCATGCAACAACAGCAAATTCTATAGAGGGCAAGATCTTGATAGAACAGGTCTTCCGCCGAAAGTGCAAAGCTCCAGAAAAGCAAAGAAAGAACGTAACGGAAACTTGGGCAAAATGTCTGAAATCACCCGTGCAGATGTTTCAGTTGCGACATCTCTGGAGTCGGGCCACAAAACGGCGTCAAGAAAGGACACAACTAGAGTCTAGAGCAGCAACTTTTAAAATGAGTTGCGCATCTTTTCAGGTTTTCATTATGTTAAAAGAGGTCCTTGGATATTCGTGAGCCGAAGAGGCTCTCCACAGAACATGGGTTGCCAGTTAAAAGCCAGGAGATTGAAGAGGTCTTCAAAGATGACTTACCGCCACTTGTCTCGGCCATAGGGGCCCGCATATCTTCCATGTGGAATGACGGAGTGACACGGCTGCAAATAGTTGAAGATGTCGTCGGAGTGGTCCGTTTGGGAATGACCCGGGTCTTGAACCCTTTCAGCCCTAAACACATCTGTAGCAGATCTCTGAAAGCCTTGTTGCCGCATTGTAGCCTTCTTCGGAGTCGGGTCGCAGCATGTATCGAACGAATGCAAAGGGGTCAGATTCATTACAGGTGTAATTGTCAGTGTTTGGGGAGTCTTTTCGGGATCAGCAGGATCCTTACCAAGGACTTGTGGAAGGCTGCTGCAGGAAAGCTGGCATCATCGATGGGTGGAGAAAAAATCCTCCTGGGACGCTGGGCTCCAGAACATCGTATATCACCTCAAGGTAGTTTTGCATGCTTTGAGACTGTACTGTCTTCCTGGGTATCCTCGTCGTTACGATGACTTTAGTTGTCCCGCAAACCTGGCTACATCTTTTCGCTACGTTAGCAGATGCCGCGAAGTCTTCGTAGTCACATAACTGCGTTAGTGGATTGTCTTCCCGAGCTCTCTGGAATGTCGGGCTAGCAGGCATCTACGTTTCAAGCCGACCCGGTGTGACAAGCTTTCCTTCAACGTGTGTAGGGCACTGTGTCAACCACAACGAGTAAACATCCGCAAGTTGAGCAAACCTAAATTCCCTGAGCATGCTTGCTAGGGACATACATTTCGTGCAGTTTTCGCCTGTAATCTTCGGTTGTTCGAACGATGAACAACACATCATTCTCACGTTCAGACGCATCCTGCGGCCTAGATATCATTACTGGCAAAGCTGGTGGCCGTGCGGCGGAGATCGTAAACACTGTGCAAGAGGTCCACAGCCGTGTTTATTACATGATCCTGATGGTTTCGATTCGGAATGGAGTGCACGTGGCCAGCACCTCTGATTCTGATCCTTGGTCAATCCGGTGACTCCAGACAGTCCTGCAACAGTATTCAGGAAGTTGAGGCTCGCTTCGACTAGAGAAGGTGAGGAGATGTTTGTGGCCTCTGGGGTTTCCAAGAACGGGAGGCTGAGTGAATATACCCTTTACTAGATCCCCCGTCGCGCCGCTCTGCCACTCAGATACACGTACCATGTTTGCAGGTTTCAAGGGTTGCATGCGGAAGCAATGGTATGTGCAGGTATGTTGCCGGCTCATGGCCGACTTGGCACTGAAGCGTTTTCCGAACGTCGTCACGAAGCATTTCCCTTTAAGGTGCTGACGACCTTCTTCAGAGCTCATCTCGGACCACTCTTCGACGACCTTGGACGCTTCTTCGGCGGGATCTTGCGGCCCCCTGGAGACATCAAACGGCTAGCCGTAATTATGAACTTTAAAGTACCAAGCATTAACAGAGTAGAACTGTCATGGTACTATTCACATCTTTTCCATTGCGAGCCGTCTTGGGTTTGGATAGACTCACTCGAAACCGGGTCTTGGCAGCAGCTTTTCTAGGTGAGCATGCAGAATGCGGATGCATCTCCCGCTGCCGGTGAACAGAACTGGCATGCCCAGTTTCTGCACATCTGTGCCATGACCAGTGTGCAATCACCCGAACTGCGTTTGAGTGTCATTCCTCAATGCCAATTCATGTCTTTCCATCACGCCGAAGAAGGACAACGGTTCAAAACTCGGCGGCCAGCGGAACCGCCCTGCCCAGCCCTTCGGTAGAGCGGTACCGGTTTAGCCTTCCGGGCCAAGTCTGCTGTTTGGGTTTAGTAAACCTTTGTAAGCTTCTTAAATCGACTGTCCGATGTTCTCCGTTTTGAAAGCCAGGGTCCCCGTTGCTCCACGTGCTTCCCCGCTGTGACAGTCTTCGTCACAAGAGGGACCGTAATTGGCAATAACTTCCATAAATGTGGAAGAAGCTTGGGTGGCTCCCTTTACGAGACTTGGTACAAGTTGGATGTGCCGTGCCAGCTACCGCTCTTGCCCTTGGAGGCTTCCACACTGCTTGGTCAGTGGGCCCCGCCTCTTTCCCCCGTCAGGGTCCGGCTAAGTCACCACTCAGGATCTCCCCTCACAGAACAAGATGCGATTCGCCCCCCTGTTCCGAGGTTTTTCGGGAGCCTGCTCAAAAATATTGGGAAAGCCATTGTGACCTTCTCACCCGCCGGAGGCAGGGCCTTAGGTAGTATTATTAGGGAGACCCCTTAAAGGGTACCCCTTCTGAACCCTACTTCTGGCTCCCTGAAAAGGGGCCTTATTGAGAGGGTCTATATCCCCGAGGGTCCCCTAATCCTAACTCGCAGGCCTCCGATAGGTTTAGCGTTTGGAAGAGGTGGTAAAAAAATGGAGACGCTGAGAGGATATTTGCCCGGCCTTGCACTGCAATGGTGTGGATGCAAAGTGCCACAACATCAAACATGAACCACGCTCACGCTTAGCTTGACTCAAGCAAGCTCCGGCTATCAATGTAGGGAATCTACAGCGTCAGCATATCGTGCTGTTGGCGGTAGGGCTGTATGGATGGATATAAGTATGCTTCTTCATATGCAAAGTTTGCAAGGTCGCCACTTCTTCCAGGGTTCAGCACAAGATCACACTAGCTTGTTCAGTGCTTCATCATCTTTCGATTACATGGCCTTCTGTACATATGTGACGTAACTAATGCAATTCAGTGTCATGCCACATACAGCCACACGAAGTTTCGGGGCCCAAATCACCGTAGCTGCATTTCCTGCAGGCAAACAGTATTGGCACATTGACACTAGTGTTTGAGCCACTACTGATGGCACAAACATAGAGCCCAGTCCAAGAGGCATTACCTCCTGTAGCCCTAGCAAATTCCCACCTAGAATCCTAGAATTCCGGACAAGACCGCTACTCACATCTGGTACAGCAGATAAGTGAACCCTTTTGTTGAGCATGTTGGATAACCCGGTGTAACTCACAGTACAAGCCTCAAGACATGAATGCTTCGATCTACTCCTGAATGATGCGGCTAGAGCACCTATGCATGAACTCCTTGTACACTAAGCGGTGGTTCAACCACGGCGGGCTGAGCTCGACTGCTGCCGCGGTCAAAAGCATGTTGCGTGGTTGACGGTGTCTAAAGATATTATTTGCATATTCATTTAACTCTTAGGTCGTTTTTTGTGTATACACACTCGCTCATGTATTTAGTTCTGTAGATATATTTATCTTTTAAATGGTTTTGTTTACTCAGCTGTCCGCATACGCAGTTTGCAGCAGGATCCTCGCTGCTGCAGAGCAACTCCACCGCCGCGGCGGTTCGATTCGACACGACGCCCGGGTCCCAGAATAGCGGCCAACGAACTGGGCTTCAAGGCACCCTAAACCTTAAACCCACGTATAGAAGAGTAGCTGTTGGAGACGTGGATGGTTTTTCAACGGGGCGGGCCCTCAAACGGTCCATGCTGTCACTACTGTGCCTTCGCAATTTGATGACTCACAGCCCGACAGCTTTGTTGGACTTGCGCAACTCAAAGGCTCTAATGCCTTGTTCACGTGCGCATCGGAAGACAGAGAAGCTGTCTGCACGGTATACATCACCTAAACCCTAAACCCTAAACCAGCATACCAGAACGCAGCGACACTGTTCATTGATACTGACGGGCTGGGCAGTTGGGAAAACATGGGGCAGGCTGAGGTCCCGGCGTGTTTTCCGCTCTGTTTTCTTTGTGCTGCTTGAAGCTGTTTTGCTACTCTAGGTGGCAATTTGGGAAACTTTTTAATTTCCCTTATGGTTCCTATAGAGGTACCTAATTATTCATAAATTCTTTTCAGAGCCCCCAAAACTACAACCCTGTACTGCATAAAAGCTTCAGGTGACAAAGTTACGAATGTCATTTAGCCGTCTTGGGAATAAGACTTGCCCAAATGCTGTCTTCGCAATACCGCGACAAACTTCTTTGTTGCACCTAACAAGATCTATCAAAGATTCCCCACTGCTGCGCAAATTTTTCAACATACAAACACTTGATGAATTGATAAATAAGGTTGAAGGTTGACTTTACCGATTGTTCCATACAACACATTGTTCGTAAGCTTGGTTCATAGATCTTATGTGGTGTAATGCACCTTTCTTACTTGTTTCGCTTGACTCCTGCAATCGGTGAGCACGGGGGGTCCTGAATAACTGGTACTGCTATGCTGCAGGTTTCCTTATCAAAGGACAGTACAGATGCTAGTTACCAATGCGCCTACAGTAGATTTTCGGCTCCCAATTCTGATATGATTGGGGGTGTTTGCTTCGACTTGCAGGTTATTTTCTGCCTAGGGCGAACATGCAAAGGCATTGAGGCACACATCCTGTTGGCAATTCAGACAGTGAGGGCCTGTTCTGACCCTGTCGCGCCCAAGCTTATTAGTTTGGAGCGGTTACGATCCTAACTAGGATGCCCAGTAGTACCCTTATTCCCTTTTTGTAGTCCTATGTTCCTTTTAAAGTTACCCAATACCAAAAAGAGAGGCCTTTTTATTCTTAGGTTACTGGGTATCCTAGCTAAGTTCGCATCATGCCGAGACCTGTTTGAATCGCTCGTGCAATCTCAATGCATAGCTTTTGTTGTTCAAGATTTATGCAAGAAAACCTCTAGGGCCACTAGGGTGTAGGATGTGTTGTCCAACCGGTTTAAGTGGTGTCTCTTTTGTCAGATACAACCCGCCGATGTGTCACTTACGACATTACGACGCACATCTGGTCGTTAGCTTTCGACACAGCTGCATGACCGGACCTCCCACGACCCTTCTTATCGACCCGCGCGGTAAGCCGACAGTCTCTTGACAGCCTTATCAAATTATCCCGAGCTTATCCTTGCCTTCAGCATCCAAGAGACGGAGGTGGTATTTGGCGCTCTGCGCGGAGATTTTTCTTCTCTTCGGCTTCGTGGGCGGCTGCGCATACTTGCCTTGGGAGCTTCTTGTGATAATGAAGTTTAGAACTTCAAGCTGTCATGGTACGAGAGAGAGAGAGAGAGAGAGAGAGAGAGAGAGAGAGACGCAGCCTCTGCGATTGATCTGCACTTAGAAGTTCATGGGTTGTAACTTGGCAACAGTGAGCAGTGTCATCAGTGTCAGTTCAACGTGAGCCAATCTGCCTCCGTTCTTTTGTCTGCAGTCTACGACACAGTGCCCTGGTTTGTTCCGCACCAGATGACATGTGAACCAGTCTGAAGGCCAATCGCTGAGCTAGTGGACCCAGGAATGGGAAGCCAAACGTGATAAGTCCTTCAGTGTGAGGTCAGGCAGACTGGGTTTCATGGCAGATGAGGACTGTTCAGACAATGGTCGCCCAAATGCATGCTTGCACTAAGTTTCTCCAGACCAACGGACAACGACATCAGACTCGTCCTTGAAGTCGGTGGCGGTGTGATCACTCCGCCGTGGCTTGGCTACCTAATGAAATCCTGCTGCGGATAGTTTCAAGCACGAAGGGAGAGGACCGATGACCGCACTCGTAACACAGGACCCAATAGAACCTGAAGACCTTCACAGGTCGATTGAGGATGGCCAACCTAAAGCAGCCGAAGGCCCTGCCTTTGTTATCGAACCGCAAGCAACAGTCAACCAAGCAACAGCCGTGAGTTTGAAGATAGTGTCGCATCAGCACCAGTTTAGTCACAAGAGCATGCGTTGTTGTGTTCTTGTCTACCACCTCCTCTGGTGTTCTACCATTGTAGGGCCTGGCGGCACCGGCCGGCATGGCCGGCGGAACACGAACTCAAAGCCTGAGCCCGAAGGTTTAGGGTTTAGGGTTTGTCGCTCCCCGCGCCTTTTGTCGGGCGCGCGCGCGTGCCGTACGCTAGCATCAGCAGCATCATTGTCACCGTTGGTGTTTCCTTTCCCTTGCCATGCGGCCTTTGAAACCGCCTAGAGGCGACCCCAAACCCACGTGCCCCAGCATCATCAACGCGATTGGCAATTGGAGCTTCTTTTCTCCTTCGTGAAGTCCTTCATGCTGTACCGCCTTGAAGACTGCGCAATACGAATGTCACCCTCAAACGATATTTTAACATCTTTCTCGCACAGGATGTCACATGTAGTTTGCACATCCGGCAACAATTCACCTGAGGCGAGACACGCAACAGAAGGGGGTTGCAGCCGGGGAGATTCAAGAAACCCGGACCATGGATCATCCGCCGGCATCGGCGAATAGGATGCATAAGGTCTGGCGACAACACCAGGAACAATGAAGTGATGTACCGTCGGCTACGCTAGGGCACCTGCTACAGACATCGGCTGAGTATTCCAGACACCACAGTTCCTTAATCAGTCACGTCTAGAGCAATCGTCGGCATCTTTCCAGCGCCGACGTACACTCAGGCCGTGCCCCTGAAATCTCTCTGACGGTTTGTGGAGATTGAGCTTTCGCAGAGAGTCCATCTCATTTTCTCCTTCTCCCTAAACCCTAAACCCAGTTCATTTGCCAACCAATCCTCCGCAAGGCTAACTCCGAACTGGGCTCCGTCAGTGGATCTGAGTGGAGGACTCAAGTGTGGGACTCAGATGTGTGGAGCGCTGGGGACTTCGGCCTTGACGCTAAGGCGATCATATGTACAGGATTGGTGTGGTGTCTAGACCAGTGTTGGCCGGAGCATTTCAAGGGCATGAAGAGTCAGGGGTTGTGTGGAGCTGAAAGTAGTTTGTCGAAGGGTTTCTTGGATTTGGATTGCCTTTTCCTCAGCTTCAGGAAAACCATGGCTCAACGCTCCCGGACTTGCGGTTTCATTTGTGCCGCTTTCCAGAAGGGCGACTATGACCCTAAGTAGGCGGAATATGTTCATGCGATGTGGGATGATGTTGCCCCCTGGAGGCGGGCACAACCAGGTGCGAGCGTCTGTCCCCTTGACAGTAGCTGTTGATGCAGCAGTTGCTGACTTCAATCTCAAAAACAGGCCTTCGAAACCTTAGAGAACAAGGCTACAAAAGGGCAGGGCTCTGCGGGTTCCAGAGACAAAATGGGTGTTCAGAAAGGTCCTTGTTTTGATCGTGACTACCAGCCGCCCCTGTCTGCTGGGCCTATGAACCCGGATGCAGATTCCCAGGTTCGGTCCTATTGTCACCGGTGACCGGTCCTCACTCGCCGGCCTTTCAGAATCCGTTGGCCTAGAGCTCGATTTTGAGATCCTTGGACAGCGTTGCAGATTAGCCGTGTTACAAGCATGCTTATTGGATTTCGAACAGAGAGTAAGGGTTTATTCTTTTAGGATCCCCCAGGTCATGCCGATAGAAGATCTTGTTTTCACTATGCAGCTGGTTTTGTGCGGTCTCCGTTCATCCGCCATATCGGAAGATAACCACGCCAAAAAGCAACAGAGGAACAAGTGGCTAACAGCTAGCGGTAGTAGCCGTCCAGAACTTGCTGAGCTACGCTGCGCTGGTGGGAGAATACAGGACTACCCATTGCACGCACAGCTAGAAGAGCAACCAACAAAGTTTAGATCTCTTCATACGAATCATGCTGTACCTATATTGTGATGCATGAGAGCTTGAATCAACTATACATGATAGCGCACTCGGAGGCCATCCCTTCGTAACAGTCAGTCGTCCCAGCACTGTCGTTTGAATTTGGGTTCTGATTATTTTACCCAAGGTTAGTCGCTCCACAAAGCCTTGTGGCTCTTTATATCATCAGGCTCTCTGAATCAAAAAATCCGAAATGCCCCGAACTTAGGGGGCGCAAATCACTCTGTCCCATGCATGACTCAACTTCTGCTCTTTACTCTCAATTTCTGCTCTTTACTCTAAGGGCGCCCGAGGGGGTCCCCGCTGGCCTCAACATGGGAACATCCTTCACCTTCGCGACGGATGGCACCTGGTTGCTGGGATGTGCTGGGATGAAAAAGCAGTTTTCGAATTTTGCTGGGATCTGATGATGGCTGATGTGTGAGGCGTGTGGCTTGTGGGCTGGCGCTCCTACTTGAGATTTTGGCTTCCCAAGCATCATGGACACTTCAGGTTGCTACTTGTAGTTGGGTTGCTCCGGACAAGTATTTCCAAGTTCGTCGAGTATATGCTTCACACAAACCTGAGACAGCAGCTTATGAAGCACGGAGCCAGATGCGGCGGTCGCGGAATCTGGCCCTCGTGGTTGTTGCGATTGATTTTGCAGCTACAATCTTCTGTACCAGATGTGCTCCTGCACGCAAGGTTGACATGGGATGGATTTGTGAACGCGGTCATTGGAGAAGGCCCGACGGTTATCGGTCCTATGGGCGGCGCGTTCGTATCCAAGCAGTGCTTCGGACTGCTTTAGCTCCAGAATGAAGAGCTTGAGATTTTACTTGTCCTGCTCGACACTTACAGAAACAAGTATTGCTGTGTTTATAAATGTGAAGACAGGGACTACGGAGGTGGCGGACACGAGGAAGCAAGGAAAGACAACCGATCCTGTTGATGTCACTGTGCATTGCTTCGAGGATGAGAATTTTCATGTAGTCGGAAGTCATTTGATAGAAATGCAAGGGCTGATCCGCCGAACTGACGTGTGAGCTGCATCTGAGGTACGGGTGGGAATTCATCGTAGGGCCCAGCACACGCGAGGCGGGGAGTGTTGGACTTGCGGGTCAGCAAAAGGTTGGGTCGCGTTTTGTTTTACTTTGCGCCTGTGTTAACCAAGGCATGCCTGAGCCGCCCACATAGCCCTTGTATAGCCCATGTATGCTCGCTAATCACGAATCCATGCAAACACATCCAGCGAGTCTTTGGTGGGTATGCCGTCGGGTAGGACATGGGTGGTTTAAAGAAAAGCGATTAGTGGTCGTTCTGACACGACATGCGAACAGCTACATGCCTGGGAATGGCTTTCCGATCGAAGTCTTCGGGAGAATCGAGCCGGCCTATCCTGCAAATCTTTTCGGCCTGCGGACAATGAAACTTCTGTGTTGGAACTCGGCTGCTACCTGTTCTGCTTGTTGGAACAGAATCGACGACAAGCTCAGCGTTTCAGCATCGGCCTTCCTGGTGTTTGTATCATGTCCTCTAAAAAGGGCGAGAACAGTCGAGCTTCTGACGGCTCCTTGTACATGAACTTGGCAGGTTTCAAGAGCTTGTCTCGAACCCTCCCAGCGTTCTCGCTTTCTGGATTCTGAAAACGGAAGCCCGCGGCCGACGACCTTGGCCAGCGCCTACCCTAGGGCTCAAGGTTTAGGGCTTGCAGATAGCCTTGAGGATTGCTCTGTCCTCGCTGGTTTCAGGCTGCTTTTAGGCTTTCATTTTCGGACTTCAGGGTTCTCTAGAATTTCATCTTCGGGGTGACTTCAGGGCTTGCTCTGCGTCGGTTTAAGTCCCTTCGGGACCACTTGAAGGTTTGCTGCCACGTGCCGCGCCGCCCGGCATGTCTGACTTAGCAAAGCCGCGGCCACAATGCACAAGACATGCATCACGGACGCGCATGCTTTTACAGGTCGCTTTCATGTAGGTCAGCATCAGACCTTGAGAGACAGGTACATTTTGATCATACAGGGGCTGAAAAAAGTTGCTGCTTCGTCCCGACGTTTCAATTATTCATGTGACTAGAATGGGGTTCGGCTGGGGGGAGTTACACGCATACAGCATTACACTCAGGAATCCGAAAAGATATGAAGATTCCGGATGATCCCGCAGTCAGGGTTTAGGCTCGATGGATGGGTTCCGGGCTCACCAAAATCTGACTTAAGCTTGCAAGTGTGGCTCGAGGATCTCGGGCTTTTGGGATTTAGGCTTTAGATTTGTGCTTGGCGCATTAGGTTTCTTGAACCTTCAACTTATGGCTTGGTGCTGGAAAACTGAGCTGCATGGGCTGTGGATTTTGCCCGGCTTAACGGCTCTTGGTGATCTGATGAAAGGAAACTTGGTGCCGGATTTCGGTTCGTGGAGTTTCTGACTTAGCACATCTTTGGCTGCAATGGGCAAGTCAGATCCACACGGCAGGAAGATGTCCTGCGAAGCCTGAGTTGTGACCATTTGGTGCTCGAATTGTTGCCTCGGGGGTCTTGAGTTTGCCCTCACGGTTTCCTGAATTCTTTCAGTTTCCGAATTGCGGTTCCCGAATTGCCCCTTGTGGTTTCCGATGTTGCTTCCTGAATTTGGCATCACGCAGGCCTCGTGGTTAGGTCGATGGGTAGGCACAGGGCTAGGGTAGGCCTATCGCTGAGCCGCTAGGCTTCGCGAGGTGTAGGTTCAAGGCCAACCGAGAAACAATTTGGGTTTCGGCTAGGGGTTTATCTGTGGGTAAGCATCGGGCGAGGCTAGGGTAAATCCATAGGGGCTGCAAAACCCGCCTCCTTTGATTTTGGTTGATCACAGTCTTTGTACCCGCCCCCTCATTTGGCGCTCCCGGTTCCACACAAAACTTCAACCCACCGCCTTCTACGCCGATCCCATTCGATCATATGTTACCCCCCCCCCCCCCCCCCCCCCCCCGCCGCCTCATTTCGCCATCCCTGTTATGCCACCCGTTTCCATTTAGCCATCCGGGTTGATCACATTTCTTACGCCGCCTCCTGCGATCGTGTTGAAATCTTTCTGCGGGCGATTCCAATGTGTCATATACCTTAGGCACGACCCCGCATTTGGCGATTTCGAGCTTGCGAACCGCCAGACATATTGCAGTGAACAGTTTTCGAGATATGGGTTTAGGAATTCGGGTTTTCAGTGGCTTTGGAAAACTCGCAAATGCAGCGGAAATGCTGCAGGCGACAGCATTTGCAGCTTGTGAATAGCGAAAATACGCAGAGTTGCAACATTTCGAGCTCTGAACAGCCAGACAGTTTTGGTTCACAGTTTTGGAGGCTTTTGCACATCAGCAAATGCTGCAGTTTATGCTTGTCGCGACAGGAGACGAGAGCCAAGGCAAAGGACAGCAGGGGGCCGCTAGCGTTAGGAAATGAACACCCCCACCGAAGCCGTTTGTGCTCCCCGCTGTCACGCCTCGTATCCTATGTGTTGAAAGCTGGATGCTGCAGGTATTCAATGAACAGAATGAGAACCTCAACAAGGCAAACTCAGCCGGGGGAGACGCAGCGGGACAGTCCCTCGTGCCTTGCCCGCTCTTGGAGGTTTTCGGGCTTTGGTCCGGGTTTCAAAGGCTGAAGAGCACTAGCTTTAAGTCCCCAGAGTTGGGACCCGCCGTCCCTCTCCTAGGTACAAATATCTCAAGGTGATCCAAATGATGGAGCCTTGCAGCGTCGAGGCGTCAGCGTGGCTCCTTGGACGCAGAGTTCTCGGAACTTTTGTGTTGGGGCCCCCCCCCCCAAGATGAAAAGGGGCGGCCACAGCCCGGCAGAATGAGCTTCCTTCGGCGCCCCCACATCTCCGACCAAAACCAGCTGTCAGCAAGCCGACGGAAACCCTGCAAACGTGCATTTTATGACTTTACGGGAAAGCCTGTTCCGGGAAAGCCGTACGGCGACTAACCATTGATATTGGGGGAGCTAAGGAGTCAGGGATGATGATAATCCGTACTAAATAAGGAGCTAAAGAGCCAAGGGAACCCCAAAACCGCTGATTAGGCGAGCCCTAAACGGCCGTAACTCAGTCCTACACGGCCGCTGCGGGAGCGGCCCAAGGCCGGACCATTGTGGTGATACGGTTGATGATAAAAATCCTGCATTACCCATAATAAGGAATGTACCATAATTCCCATAGTTTAGGGTCTTTAAGGTAATGCAGGATTTATATCGTCAGCCGTAGGGGCAAGGCGGCAAGGGGTAGCTCGTTATCGGCAGTAGTATACGGGAGTTTCCGAAAAGAGGGGACCCTAATATAGCACCCTAAATAGTAGGATCCTTACCATAAGGACCCCAAAGGAAGGTACCCCTAATTTTCGGAAACTCCCATACATCTCAATTTGAGCCTCTTTGCTGCAGCTGTGGGAAGAGTTTTGGCAGAAACCTTCAGCGGCAAGTACACCAAGATGCTTCAATGAAGACATGCTGTCTCCGTCCATCTCCAAGGCAAACTGGTCACAACCGTTAGCTTGCAGGTGACTCTTTCTGCACCGAGAGAAGAACAAAGCCTGGAACTCACAACCCAGCAGGAACTCAGCTTCCTGTCGTCAACAACCAGCCAGCCGACGAGAAGTGGATCAATGGTTACTTGGTCACGAGCGCATCATGGTGGCATCTTGCTGCGGCCAAATTTCTCGTAGAAGGGCTCCGACTGTTCAGCAAAGCCTGTGAAAATCCTGCCAGGGACCCTTCCACAAAGAGTTTCTCCAGAGTTCGCAAGATACTTCTGCCATCAGGAGGTCCGCTCGAGCAGCACTTGTTTTTTGTCCGCGAAGCTGAACGTAGGGTCCACTGTTTTTTTTTTTTCCTAGGTCTGGCCTGGTCTGGGGGGCCTTGCTAGGTCTGGTCCCATGGTCCCCTGGCCCTTTGGTCCTCTGGTCCTGGTCCTTTGGTCCTCCGGTCCCCTGGTCCCTGGTCCGCAACGCCAGAAGACAGAAGATTTGAAATTGGCATTTCGCACTATTCACACGCGAAACACGACCCTGCAAATTGTAGTGCTCCAATACCTTCATGCAATACACAAGCAAAACCAGACCCTGCGAATGCTAGTTCCCCATTAGCTTGATGAAAAACACAAACAATAAAAGACTCTGCAAATTGTAGTTCCCCAATAGCTTGATGCAAAACACAAACAAGGGGATAGGGGTTAAAAAAATTAAATAAGGATCAAAAAATTAAATAAGGATCAAAAAAATTAAATAAGGATCAAAAAAATTAGACGGGTATCCGCGAAAGGAAGGGGAAAAAGGCAGGAAAGAAAGACAGAGAGAGAGAGAGAGAGAATGAGAGAAAGAAGGAAAAAAGAACGAAAGAAAGGAAGGAAGAAAGAAAGCAAGGAAGAAAGAAAGAAAGAACGAAATAAAGAAATAAAAAACAACGAAAGAAAGAAATAACAAAAGAAAGAAAGAAAGAAACAAAGAAAGAAAGAACGCCATGCAAGAAATAGAGAAATAAGTAAATAAAGAAAGCTACAAGTAAAGAAAGAAAACAAAAATAGAGAACTAAGTAAATCTAAAGAGGACGAAAGAAAGGAAACCAGAAAGAAAGAAAGATAGAACGAGAGAGAGAACGAAAGAACGAAAGCAAAAACGAAAGAACGAACTAAAGCAAGAACGAAAGAAAGAACGAACCAAAGAAAGAACGAAATAAATCAAACAAGTTTGACATGAACAAAGAAAGAACAACAGAAAGAAAGAAAAGAAATGAGCGAGCGAAAGAAAGAAAGAAGTCCAGAATAAAAAAGCAAAGTTGGAAAAGACGAAAGAGAAAGAATATGAAAGAATCACAGAAACAAAGATACAAGCAACAGGATACTACATAGTCCAATCGAATTTACCATAATATCGTAATGTACCGTAACATAATATAACATAATGTAACCTAATGTTATAAAATATACTACATATTATGTTGTAAATATACACACTGTATTGTACTATGTTACAATGTACTACACTATAAACTAAGATGTTGTTTTGTTCTATGTCATCTTCTGTTATATTGTATTGTTGTATTTTTAGTATGCTATTATATGCTATAAGAAGCAAGGTTCTGTTATGTCAGAAAATGTCACACCATTTTTGTGTTGTCGAACCATCTTATGTCGTTCTTCTGGTTTACTATGTTATATATATATAGGTTAGAATGCTAACGGAAGAAGAGACACGAACAGGCACGGAAGAACAAAACACCCGCCGCCGCGCTTTTCGAGACGTGCAAGCTTGATTCAAAGAGTGTTTTCGAAGCCCATCATGTGAACGTTGTCTCTGCAAATGGGGGGGGCTGCGCCCCCCCCAACCCCCCCGCTGTTTTAAGCCGTGCAGGGTTGCTTTGAAGCATATGCCTTTGTTTGAAACCCAGCAAATGAGGGCGTCTCCGCCCTTGTAGATACATGCTGACCCAGAATCGCCAAATGAGGGGCGTGTTTAAGATAGATGATGAAGCGGATTACCAGCAACAGCTACAACAGGAAATCCGTCCTAAATGTGAAATTGTAAGGAAAATTTGATTTTCCCGAGGAACAACCATATGTTGTCCTTCTGAAAACCTGAAGAAATGACACGAACGCCATAGATAATAGGAAAATAGGCTTTTCCTGCGAAAAATCAAGGAAAACTTAGGGAAATACCACGGAATCCGCAGGAATATCGTGTTTTCCAGAGGAAAAACCAAACAGATCCTAAGGAAACAAAAGAGCATCCCTAGGAAAACAGTGTTTTCCCTTGGAAAAATTCAGGAATTGCTGTATTTTAAGTGATTTAATTTTTTTTGATCCTTATTTTAATTTTTTTTGGATGCCTCTGCCCCAGGAATTGCTGTATTTTGAGTGATTTAATTTTTTTGATCCTTATTTTAATTTTTTTGATCTTTCCATTTAACTTTTTTGATCCTTATTTTTTTTTTTGATCCCTCACCCCAAACAAGGCCGACCCCGCAAATTGTAGTTCCCCCATTAGCTTGATGCAAAACACAAGCACAAGAACACACCGCAAATTGTAGTTCCCTAGTGGCTTCATGCAAAAGACAAGCAGATGAACACACCGCAAATTCTAGTTCCCTAATAGCTTCAGGCAGAACACAAGCAGAAGAAGACCCTGCGAATTGTAGTTCCCCTATAGCTTGATGCAAAACACAAGCAACACCGATCCTTGCAAATGCGAACCCCCCAATAGCTTCATGCAAAACATCAAGAAAACCGAACCCTACAGCAACATCAAGAACACCAGCAACAGCAACAACAACAATTCAATTGAACGCTGTGCGAGCGGGCTCGCAACAACAACAACAACAAGAACAACTACCACGACGGCAACGACGAGGACGAGGACGAGGACGACGACGACGATGACCTAGATGTCGACAACGACACCAAAAAACAACGCCAGAAGACAGAAGATTTGAAATTGGCATTTCGCACTATTCACACGCGAAACACGACCCTGCAAATTGTAGTGCTCCAATACCTTCATGCAATACACAAGCAAAACCAGACCCTGCGAATGCTAGTTCCCCATTAGCTTGATGAAAAACACAAACAATAAAAGACTCTGCAAATTGTAGTTCCCCAATAGCTTGATGCAAAACACAAACAAGGCCGACCCCGCAAATTGTAGTTCCCCCATTAGCTTGATGCAAAACACAAGCACAAGAACACACCGCAAATTGTAGTTCCCTAGTGGCTTCATGCAAAAGACAAGCAGATGAACACACCGCAAATTCTAGTTCCCTAATAGCTTCAAGCAGAACACAAGCAGAAGAAGACCCTGCGAATTGTAGTTCCCCAATAGCTTGATGCAAAACACAAGCAACACCGATCCCTGCAAATGCGAACCCCCCAATAGCTTCATGCAAAACACAAAGAAAACCGAACCCTACAGCAACAACAAGAACACCAGCAACAGCAACAACAACAACAAGAACAACTACCACGACGGCAACGACGAGGACGAGGACGAGGACGACGACGATGACCTAGATGTCGACAACGACACCAAAAAACAACGCCAGAAGACAGAAGATTTGAAATTGGCATTTCGCACTATTCACACGCGAAACACGACCCTGCAAATTGTAGTGCTCCAATACCTTCATGCAATACACAAGCAAAACCAGACCCTGCGAATGCTAGTTCCCCATTAGCTTGATGAAAAACACAAACAATAAAAGACTCTGCAAATTGTAGTTCCCCAATAGCTTGATGCAAAACACAAACAAGGCCGACCCCGCAAATTGTAGTTCCCCCGTTAGCTTGATGCAAAACACAAGCACAAGAACACACCGCAAATTGTAGTTCCCTAGTGGCTTCATGCAAAAGACAAGCAGATGAACACACCGCAAATTCTAGTTCCCGAATAGCTTCAAGAACACAAGCAGAAGAAGACCCTGCGAATTGTAGTTCCCCAATAGCTTGATGCAAAACACAAGCAACACCGATCCCTGCAAATGCGAACCCCCCAATAGCTTCATGCACAACACAAAGAAAACCGAACCCTGCAACTTGTGGTTCCCCAACAGCTTCATGCTAAACACAAGCAAAACCAGACTCCGCAAGTTATAGTTCCCCAATAGCTTCATGCAAAACAGAAGCAAAACCAGAGCCGTCGAATTCTAGTTCCCAAATAGCTAGATGCAGCAAAGACCGCAGTTGCCGCTGTTGGCAACCACAACCAGTGGGCCAGACTTAGGAAAGCAAGCCGGGGAGGGCCAGACCTAGGAAAAAAAAACCGCTCCGCCGCTGAACGTATAGTGCCCTAAATAATGGGATCCTTATTATTAGGACCCCAAAATAAGGTACCCCTATTCAGACCCTGGAAAGCTCCTGGCCTTTACTCGGTCTCTCGTGCTGGATCAAATTTAAGCGGTGCTGGTGGGTTGGATAAATATAACACTGCCTGTCCCGAAACAGCAGAAGCGCTGTCTCTACAAAAGCACAATCAGTAGTGCGCCCACCACAGCAGCCGCTCCACGATGGAGCCCATACTTTCCCACATAAAGAGGGAAAGCGCCGGCCTTCAATCCCGGATTCCCAAGCTCCCAACCAGAGACTCTTTGGCCGTGCCGTTAGGGCCTTTCACTTCGCTGGGGTAACGAAGACAGTGCGCCAGCAGAGGTGATTGTGGTTGGGTTAGTTGCGGAGGAGAAGGTGGTGAAACAGCATTGCATGATGTTGATGCACGCCAAAGCGGTACCCCCTAAACCCTAAACCCCTAAACCCTAAACCAAAAAAAACCTTAAACCCCTAAACCCTAAACCCCTAAACCCTAAACCCTAAACCCCAGCCTAGGGCAGCCTAGGGGATCACTTGCATCAAGGCATCTCCGCTCGAGGGGCCGATGGAAATTCCGACTCTGGCGCGCTACGGTATCTACGCTGGTGCAGCCCCGCTGTGTCTGGGTTAAGGGTTTACGGGTTTAGGGTTTAGGGTCTGAGTCTTGTGGCAACTGCTCTAGACTCCGACCCCAATTTGGAGAAGAGGATCTGGTAGGCCATGCCGTTAGCAGCTGTTGATTGTTCATTCTTGGCCTGCAAAGGCCTGACCGTGTTTTCGGCAGACCTTGGCAATCCCTTGGGCCCTCGCTTCTCAATTTCGGTTGACTTCACCTCACGAGCAGGTCACACTTCACCGTTTGCTGGTCTACTAGTGGGGATTTGTAGAAGCGAGAACCACGAGGCCGACAACCTCTGACATGGCTTGTTTCAGAATGTGCTCTGGGACAATCCCGCAGGCATGGAGTGCATAAAAGCGTTTCATTTGCCCAACAGGTGCAAGCTGCGCAGTGGGCACCGACGTCATGTCAGAAGAGGAGTGCAGACAGGCGCTGGCAGGTCACAAACAAAAGCAGCATCAAGAGCACGATTTTGCCGATGTACATTCAGCAGTACACCAATGACCTTAACAACGCCATTTGTTTGCGAGTAGCCCAGAGAAAATAGGAACACGTGGAGGGGTGATGCCTTCCTTACATCTTAGCCTCCAAGCCCTATAGCACAAAGGCGCTTTGGGTTTCCATCACGTAGTAGTTGACCAATCTGCCCTGATCGACGCCCTCCCCACATAAGGCCAATAGACTGCAGCCCAGCACTGAAGCCCAACTCCTGCAAAGAGAGTCCCTTAGGCCCAGGTTGCGCCGGAAACCCTGATGGGAGGCCGGGGAGTTCCTGAAGAATGCAAAGGGACGCAAGGGCACCACGGCCTTCGTCTCTGGAGCCATGGCTCACACGAGGTTCCCTTCATCGTGCCATAGTGCTGTTCGGGCTGAGCATCTCGGAGCCTGTGACACGAAGCAAGGTCATAAGCTCCAATGTTGAAAATAAAAAAATCCCAAACAAATGCCTGCCAGCAGGTTGAGGCATGCCTTCATCTTTCGTGTTTAGAGTACTTGTGCCGAATGCGTAGCCAGGAGTTGTCTCAGGTTGGAGATTCGGGGTTGAGTCGACTTCTGCTTCTATAGCGATGAAGACTGCTAGATGGTGGACTTGCGAAATTCGGCTTCCTGCAGGAGTTTGCTCGAATTTGTGTCAGATGCGATGCAAGGACGGATGGTGCAAGCTGGGAATTACAAACGGTTGCCCATGTGGCGAACAGGTACAGCATGCCTGCACGGAAGCCTGAAAAACAAGAAGCACTGGCTTTCTGGCAGAACCTGAGTGGCCGCAACTGCAGGGATTGACTTGAAACTACGTTTCCGGCAGGCTCAGAACAACTTTGGCAAGCATTTGGCAGGTGCGAGAAACTGCAGAATCTTTGCCACCAGAAGTGCCAGAATCCTGCAAGATCAGCCTCCCGCTTCCCCCCCCACAAGTGCTCCCCCTGAACAGCTGTTGGCCATTTTTGTTCCGATGAGTCTGCTCTTGCAGTTGCTTTTGACATGGAGGTATCGAACGTTGGTAAGAATCTAGAAAAGCAATCTGCCGATTCTCCACGCTTGGCGAGACTTATTAAGAGAAATGGCGGGAGATGGCCGACATGTGGTGTGGGACGGACATAACCATTGTAGCACCTTCCTCTCAAGATGTGCATGAGCAAGGTTCGAACACCCCACTTGCTGGACTGTTCACCATCTACGAGGATAGCAAGCTTTACCTGCTATAAATGCTTTTGATTCTTTCCGACCTGCCCAGTATCCTTTTACTTGCTTGGCGGGATTGCACAGCTGCCTGATGGGCACTTCTGAGCATTTTCGCTGTGGAACGCCGGCTGGCAAGAGCAGTATTCCTGATTCCCTGGCCATAAATGCATAACTGCACTCAATGGTGTTTTTGCCTCCCTGGCCCTCTCGCCCAGAGTGGGAACAGTCGCAGCAATCGTGCTTGTACCGGGTTGCCATCGTTGAGCGGTCCATCGTTCTGGGCTCGCCATCTTTACAAGCGTCACCATTCTATCGACAGTGCTTCAAAGCTTGTGGAGATGGCGATGCCCAGATCTCGCACCGATCGCTCTTGATTCCTAGGATGCTAGGGGCAGCTGACCACCGGAAGCTCGAGCCTGCACTGCAAGTCAGAAGGACCCGCCTCACCGGCGCTTTCAACAAGGCGCCCGGTGCAAGTACTTTGAAGTAAAGATGCAAGGCCCACAACGGTACCGGCCTGCTCCAGACGAAAGCTATAACTGCTGCTGACGTCCACTGTTTCGTTTCATGTCGCTTCGTGTGTCGTGGACGTAGGCACAGGCGATCTTGCTGGACAGAAAACAAAGCGAGTCTGCCCTTCGCGAACTCGACGGATACCTTTCGATCTGTCATGCTAAGTTGCTTCTAGCGAGCACCTCCAGCCAAGGAAAATGGGGAGGGGTCCCCTTCGGGTGCAGCAACCAAGTATCAAGCGGCGCTTTCCATTACCAACAAAATGTCGCTTGGCCTATTCTGTTGAGCGTTTGGGTTTTGGCCTTTAGTGATGCGTTCGTGAAGTGTTAATCGAGATTCGGAAATCTCTATGTCCGTCATGTGGCTCCATGGTGGTCATTCCCAGAGCATCATGTACTGCCTCTGACCTTTACGCCTAGCTTAGCTCAGGTCCAATCTGACAACTCCCGGGCTGCGAACGACGAGTTTCGCATGATTTGCAGAAAGCCGGATTCACAGAGAGAAGCCTGGAAGCTCACATGGCACACAATGTGTCAAAACTTGCAAGATCTTGCAAGTTTCACGTTTCCGATTCCTCGACAGTAGCAGGAGCCTCTCACCGTCCCGTTTCCTTGCTGATACCAAATCATCCTGCACTGGCCTCAGGCAGTTCTTTCGGGGAGAAGCCAACCAGTGGTTTCTTGGCCAGTTTTGGACACGCTCATGTCAGATATAAAGCTTGTCTTGCACAACCCCCAACGCTCGACGTAAAGCAATGTAGGCATTACGACTACGAACAACCGTGAGATACATGCAAGTGTAAGCAGCCGGGTTGATCCCCAATGTTGTTGAGGTCAATTGTGCGCTGCGAGCCTTACCCCAGTTGAGCACGTTGCATTCAGATGCTGTAGACCCTGTGCGTTCGGTCAAGCGGCTTGTTCGGCATATTGTGGCTCTCCGTTCTACATCTTTTAGCCTGGTGAAATCGCAGCACGGGTCTGAAAGGAAATGCAAGGGCGGCCACAGGATTCATCGCAAAGCAGAATGCGTGTCTTGGATCTTCAAAACATGCTGCTTGCAGTCGTGGAAGCTCATCATTGTCTCGAAGTTCTCGTTGTCGTCTTTCTTGTTTGTATGTTAGAGTGGCACAGCAGCAAGTGACAACAAAATCGTTCGTGCGGTCGCTTTACTTGAAAAGGCCACAGACTAAGGTCTCTGGTTCTACATGTGGGCATATTCTTGTTTTGGGCTTTTGACATGCCTCAGGGGGTGAAAGGGTCCCCACAGCATGGTTTCGCGTATCAGGAAGCCGAATTCAGGAGTTCGACCGACAATATGTCTCACTATTTTGGGCTCATCCCGTTTGGAATCGTGTATAAACTTTTAGAGCCATGCCGTACGAGCTGAGCTTTTGGGTGGCGGAGCCCCAAGTCAACTGCAGAAAGAGCAATCGGGGACGCGTGGTCTTCGACCTATTCTCAAACTTTAAATGGGTAAGATCCACAGTGGCTACTTGATTGGACTTCTGGGGTATTAAAAACTTTAAGTGGGCGTTTTTGGTAAGCAAAACTGGCGATGAGGGATGAACCTAACGTCGGGCAAAGGTGCTTAATTACATGCTCATCAGATACCACAGAGGGTGTTGGTTCATTTTGACAGCAGGACGGTGGTCATGGAAGTCAAAATCCGCTAAGGAGTGTGTAAGAACCACTCACCTGCCGAATAGACCCGAAAATCCATGGCGCTCAAGTCGGCGACCGATACCCGACCACTGGTGCAATTGTGCAGGTTCAAATACTTGTCCAAGGTTAGAGTGCTCGGGGCTTAAGATGCGGCTGACTGTGCCTGGAGCAGCAGAAATTCACAGTCTCAGCTTTCCAGACGACGAACAAGGCAGACCCCGAGCCTAGACCCCTCGGCTCTTTGTGCGGAAGACAGGGCACGAGGCAGCGACGCATCGGACCTCACCAAAATGTAAAGAGAAGGCTCTATTGGATTTTTGATGACCGCGGCTGATATTGCTGCCGAGGTCGATGCATACATGCAGCTACAGGCCACCCTGCAACTTGGCTGCCCTTGGGAAACGCTACAGCCCGACAGCAAGTTAATAGTACGTAGTGACTAAGTGTTTGTTGCCCCTTCGAGCATCTGCACCAGGAGAAGAAGGGAATAATGATAGTGATGATGACGATCACCATCATCATGATGATGACAACAGCTGCAACAGAAGGAACAGGAGCAACAAGGACCAGTCAAACTGTCCAACCTGCATGAACCTACCTTTCGATGAGTTTATCCAATTCCCAGGTCATGCTTAGGTCTAGCAGTCTAGCAGAAGCAGGAGTACTGTGTAGCCGTCGTGATAGCAACATGTTCACATGCCGAGCCCGGCAAACTTGCGGAGACGCGCAGGCCCCTCAATTCCAAACCGAAGCACTTTGTATTCTGTATGGCTCATTATTCCTCGCCTTTCAGTCAAGTGATTCAGGGCTTTGTATCACGTCTTATCACGTTTGATGTTGCAGGTATGCGTAGGCTTCCGCAGGGTTTTTGTTCTGTGGAAGGCTGTGCTTGTTGCTGGTTTCCATGTCTTCCCAGGTTGGGCTTAAGAACTGCAGATTATAGCAAGCTCATGTGACGTTTGTTTGCGTTGTTGTCGCTTTTACAGTTTGCGAAACTTTCAATATTCATCACAGACAAAGCCAGGGTAGTGAAGAAGCAGAAGCAGAAGCAGAAGCAGCAGTGATCACCAAAGTCGCCGTCGCAGCAGTCATGGTTGTGGTGATTGCGCTGGCAATCCGAACATGGAGGCTTTCTCTGTGCATATGAGAAGGTTGGAATCTGTCGGTCCCACCGGCCACTTAGCCTGGGCTGGGCACTACGACCGCTGACCGGTTGATGTCGACCTGGGGTGCTGTCCTGAGTTAGGAGGGGGGGGACCCGGGGGGAGGAGTGGGAGCCATCATGAAAGGCACGGAACAACTGTCGTCACTGAGATGTAGTAGTCAGTAGTCCCACCTGAGGGTTGAAACCGAAGCCTTCTACGGGGGAAGGGGGTATATAAGTTTATGGTGTCAGAACTGGCCGACGCGATGAACTTTCGTCCTGGAACAGCATGAGCTCCAGCTTTGATAGTTGTGGCAAGTCGTCATTTCTGCGTGAAACATCGGGGCTATCTCAAGATCATGCAAGGAGGCCATTGCAAAAGAAAGAGTCGCGTGGCACGATCCCAGCATGCGCGCCCCTAGTACTGCTATAAGGGACGGGACCCTGGCCGTCACCAAAATGCATGCCGCCTTTTGTGATTTTTGGCAGACACAGCTGTCCGGAGACCACGGGTCGTGACTCAGATGCCCCAGGCAGTGTAGTCAAGACAGTTTTGGCAGCCGTCCCTAATTGTGTTTAGTCCGGCGTGAGCACCAGTAGGATGAAAGCTTTATCGCATTAGCGTGTATTTCGGCGGGTCGGAGGAGAATTGGGAGTACAAGCAAGTGCATGTTACGTGGCCCGGCCAGTGGAAAAAAATCTACGCTGTTTTATTTTCAACATATATTGCTATTCTGTTCAAGACGGAAGAGTTTAGCACGTCCATGCTCCCAGTCTGCACTTCGTGGGGGAGTCTATGGGGGAAGGGAGGTTTACCTGTTGATGGTGTCAGAAGTGCCCGATCCGAGGATCTTAGGTCCTGGGTTCTTCTGTCGTCATGCTGTGCCAGAAGCGACAGTCGGTCACAAGCCTTAAAACCACGAGCACGACCTTCAACTGCTCATTTTCCACTATGGGCTATTATACCCTAAAGATCCCTATTAGGACCCTATTAAGGGTAGATTAAGGTACCCATAAGGTCTAAGAGCCCATAGTGGTTCCAGGAAAGTGGATCCAACCAATCCCAACGAGAGATTGAAACGCCCGCGACAGAGCGACGCAGAGGCGCAGGGTTCCAAACCGTCACATTTTTTTAGCGTAATGTTGACCGGGCAATCCGCATGGACAGTAGTAACAACCACAAGCACATTGAAGAGCAAACACTAGTATATCTACACCAGACTTAACAAACAGAAGGTCCACAGCAATAGCTTCCGTCTTGTTTTCGCAGACTGTCAAGCCACTGCCTGGGACTACCTGGGACTACGTAAGGATGCCTAGTGGACCAACACAGCAGCAGACAGCATCCGTAAGTCGCGCTCAGAAGAATGTCGATTCAGCGTGTACAATAACACAGTATGACATCTCGCCGTGAAAGGCTGTGAAGGGGGAGTGGGACCGGAACCCACCAACCAGCTCAATCAATGCCTTAGTCGTAATTTTCACTATTGTTCTAAGTCAGCTGGCATCGTACTTATCAGTGTCGTGCTCATAATGCCTGTGTGTCTTTCCATTTCCTGAGCTTTTTTCGTCTGCGCCTGGTAAGCGGCCGATGACAGGTCCTCCCGGGAGGTTATTGGTGGCCAGAACGAGTGCCGCCGCTGTGTTCCGTGGAGCACGACAACAATGACTGGCCCACCAGGTGAGTCAGGGTTTATGGTCCGAAAGACGTGGTTGTTTGCCCATCTCCTCCGGCCAGGCAGCATCTCTGGGATGGCAACTATGACAAGCCCATCAATTGGGGTTTCAAGCAGGAATCGCAGGGTGTGTGCAAACCGCCGTGCTCCCAGAGGGTGGCATCTTCTGCGCTAATGCTTTGCATCGGAAACTTCCAGGACAACCATCGGGTCCTTTGCAGGAAGAAGTACTTTTGGCTCGAGAGGACCTGCAGGGCGGCACAACCGAAGGTTGAGCTTCGGAGTTCGGGAAGGGCAGAGTTCCCAGACCTTCCATAAAATCCCTTAATTAAGGAATATACCTTAAATTATAATAGGATCCCTAATATGATTCAAGGTATATTCCTTAATTAAGGGATTTTGGAAGGTCTGGGTTCTAGGGGTGTTGTCCATGAAGCTTAGATATGTTCCCACGCTCGGATCCTACCCCCTTTGGGCACCCCTTCAAAAGTTTGCGCCTGCGCTTCCTAACCGCATTTATGGCCAGGTGACATTGCTGAAGGAAGCCTAAGAAACACTACTTGTTTCCTGTCATGCCCGATGTCTCCCGGGCATTCAAGAAGCGCCGTAGACCGAATATTGATTATTGAGTTGAACCACCTGCTTTAAAGCCTAATGTCCCGATCTGCCCCCTGAAGCTTGACCCATCCACCCCAAGATGCAAACTCCTGTGCTCTTAACCCATGACCCCTCGTCATGTCTATTGACTAGAAGCTGCCCCCACCCTGTAATAGTGATATAATAGGAAAATAATAGGGCCCTAATATAATCCTATAGAATCCTTGTGGTCACTTTTACAGGGTGGGGGCAGCTTCCAATCTATTGACCCTGTGTCCTGCGCCAGGGACGGTGCACTCGTTTGCCCATATGGGTCCCAGATCACGAACTCCCAGGAGACGACGAGTTTGTTAGGGTTTAGGGGTTTAGGGTTTAGGGCTTTAGGGGTTTAGGGTTTAGGGTTTAAGGGTTTACGGGTTTAGGGTTTAGGGCTTGGGGATTCTGGCCGGGCGAGCACTAATCAAGCCTGTGGAAAAAGGGTTTAGGGGTTTAGGGTTTAGGGATCATTGGAGCTTTGATGGTTCGACTTACAACGCCAATGTGGTGTTTACATCCCTCATTGCAGCTATGTTGTTTGTCGACTGCTTCTTGTGTAGTCACCGCCGCCACAGGTGTGCGCGGACGCATTTGAGGCTTTGAAATCGAGCCTCTCGACTGCATCCCGGAAGCTGAGAAAGTTCGCCCTTTAGGGTTTTGGTTTAAGGTTGTTGCTTTAATGGGCGTGCGCTGGTGGGGACGTTGATCAAAATAGTCGTTGGAGCCGTGCTGTTGTAATCAGGGTCCAAGACATGCGCTGTACTTCGTAGCAGTTTATGTATGCCAACGATCGAAGAGGCGACGATTCGGCTTTACGGAGCCACGTCGGTGGCCACGGAATTGAAGCTTTCCTCAGCCACGTTTCATTGCACCGGCCCGTGATGCGGAAGGCTGGCCAATGTAAAGCAAAACCACTCAAGAACCTAGATACAATGTTCTCTTTTCAGCACAACACCGTCGCCACTACCACAGGGCACTTCTCAAAGCTAACGACAATCAACAAATCACTTCCCCCAATCCCTAAACCAAACACACCCTAATAATACAAACACTTTCTAGGGAAATCCCGCTGAAATCATCCCCGCTTTTTGAATAAACCTCTTCTGAATTAGGGTGGCCTGGGAGCAAAAGCAGGAGCAAGAGCAGGAGCACAAACATGAGTAGGAGCAAGAGCAGGAGCAGGGGCAAGAGCAAAAGCACGAGCAAGAGCCAGAGCAGGAGCAAGATCCTTCCCAATGTGATACTCGAGCCACAACAACACCTTCGAGTTTCTGTTTGGGGAAGGGGAGGCCACATGGATATTAGGGGGAAGGGATTACCCCCCGAGTAGCATGCAATCCCCAAGCCGAATCATTACTTTGTCCGCCCAGGCTTCCCAAATGATATTTCACCTCGAAGTGCCTGGGACGGCAGCAGTTTCGACTGCACTTTCAGCATTAGCATCCCTGCTTCAGTCCAGCTCACTACGGTCGGCCTCAGGCTGATGCTGACGAAAGCGGGTGTCATGCGAATTTCGGTTTCCTCGGCGAGGCCTTTATGTCCTCTCAGATCCGGCCCTGCCGCCGGGATGCTCCGTGATGAGCCTTGGGCGCAAGAAGCGGTTGGATGGAGCCTCCGCTCTTTGGTGCCCTTCTTTGAAGTCCCCAAAATGCCTGGACTCCACATTCCGGGGTCCGTTCCCACAGCAAGACAGCACAAGCGTTTTTCACCCGACAGCTTGTGTTTCAGCAGTCCGTTCAATAGTTTGTCATGTCTGCTTAGCGCAGGGCCGGCGGTGACTACACTCCGCACTTCAACGACCCTCTGCTGCAAAACAGCACGTGAATTTCTGTCGATCCCTGCAAAGGGTTTTCTTTATTTTCATCGAGGAATTGGCAGTCTTCTCAACTGTTGATGTAGGATCACGGAACATTTTCAGCATAGCATGCCTAGTTGAAGTGTCATGAGTGGCCCAAGTATAGACTTGTGTCTGAATACGCGTATCTTGGCTCGTGCGCCTTGCACGACACACAAAACAAAACTGCGTTCCGCTTCACGCATTTAGTGTTAGAATAACCCTAATCCCCAAACCCCTAAACCCGATACTTTAGGCTCGTTCATCCCCCGCCCCTCATATCAGGAAGCACAATGACAGCAAGTATCGCACGCGGCTCCTTGACTCTGGCGGTCCCCTCCCCCTACTTTGGTATAGTTGTAGGACGGAAGCGGAACAAGATAGAAGCACCATTGAAACTCCTTGTCATTTCTTTCGGCTGGTGGCTTGGAGAATGCACCGGGCCATTTTCAGGCACGTTGCTTTCTACCAGCGATGGGACGTCCCAAAGAACGACCATGTTCATCTGGGGCCACGCATTGTTAATGTTAAGCCCTGAAGGCTTCAGGTTACTAGGATCTTGCGAAGTTCGAAGGAAGCAAAGGTCCAAATTAGGTCCTGTGCAAGCGCCCCCTGGGCAGTTCATGGATCGATTTGGTCGTGAAGTCTTCTGGTTTTCGAGCTTATCCTCACTGGTGAAGAAGCTTCGAGGAAAGATTTCGGCCAGAAATTGTGCACCAGTGCAGAGAAGTGACGTACGAGGCTAATGGCAACGGGGATGCAAACATAGTTTTTCTGAGTAGCATTGGAAAAGAGGGTGGCAACTCTTGTATTGAAGCCAGGGATTGTGACGAGATCACTGGCGCATGTTCTGCCCAGGAGTTCGCATCTCCGAACGCAGCACGAGCAGCAAGTGGAGAATTCAGGCCAATGTGCTTCTCGGCCACAACACCTGTGGTTGACTGTAAATGCACGTATCTGCTCCAAATTCGCCTGGTATAGTCTTATATGACCTGCTATATATGAGGGTAAGAAATTCTATAGACCACCCAATCATGCCCATGCAAGAGGACCAGGATGAGGTAGGGATGTCGGCAGGCCGGCACCCAGCCCCATGAAATCCAACTTGAGAAGATCGTTCTTGCCACCCAGAGCTGCTTTGAGCCAAGATGCTTAGGCCAAGTTATAGGGAACAAACTCCCCGCAACGTCAAGACTCGAACGGATTGTCAGCAAAGGTTCAATCAAGTTTCAGCCAAATCAGATGCCACTCTCCTTGTCATTACCTAGCGTAGCCGATTTGCTTTGCCGTGTAGGAGCGAAGGGCAGGTGGACCCGGATCCTTTCCCGATAGAACCCAGAGCATCCGATATTGATTTTTTTCAATCGAACGCTTGATTTTTTCAAAAATTCAAAACCCTATTGATTCTGGTGTTTTTCAATCGAATCGCATTCTGTTGTTCGGTCGGGTTCGATTGATTTCTGACACTGCATTCTATTGATTTTATCGTGGCCTGTTTCAGGATTTCTCGATTGATTTCACGACTGTCTCCTCGATTGATTTAAGAATGGATTTTCTATTGAAATTATTCGGGATTTTCTATTGAAATTATTCGGGATTTTCTATTGAAATTATTCGCGAGTTTCTATTGAAATTATTGGCGATTTTCTATTGACATGATGTAGCTATAAGTTTACAAAGCATGTGCACACAGAGACACACATGCAACACGTTTGTTAGTGCAGGGTTGGACACGGAAGCCCCGATTCATCGTCGAGGTTCGCTGTCTATGTGGGTTGGACAGCCCAGGATCTATGCTGGATTTGTAGAACATGCAGGAAGGAAGCTTGATTGTGTAGGTTTCTGTGCAGGTGTAGCTGTTTCAATGTTCAAGCTAAGATACTGCCGGAGTAAAGTAATGCATTGTCAGTTTTGCTGGTTATAGCTATAGGTTTTCCGTTTTAAGTTTACACGAACTCTTGCAAAGTTTACACGAACCAGCTGTTCCTACTCTACGTATCCAAAGACAAAAGCCCCAAACCCTTAAACGAAACCCTAGTCACTAACTCATTAACCGACCCAACAAAAGCTGGATATGTTCATTCAGGTTTGGGGGGTTTTGGAGTTTAGGAGTTAAGAGGTTCAGAGGTTTAGAGGTTTAGGGGTTTGTGTATATATATATATATGTATATATCATCTATGTATATGTATATATGTACATATATATATATATATATATACATACAATATGTATATACACATATAGGGCTTTAGCGCATTGGGGGTTTGGGATTTTACGGAGAAAAGAGTTTCGGGCTTTGGGGTTTTGGGGGGGGTTGAGGGCTTCGGGGTTTAGGGGTTTTGTTTTCAAGTCTGAGGGTTCAGGGGACTAGCAGGTTAGGAGTTTAGGGGATTAGGGGTCTGGGGTTTCAGCTTCGGCGCCAAGGGGTTTTGGGGTTTCGGGGTTTAGGGGGTCTAGGGGTTCAGGCGCTAAGGTGTTTAGGGTTTTTTGGTGTTTCGAGCTTTAGGGCCCTTAAAACTGTACTTGTGTTCGGTCTTTTGGAGCTGTTGGGTCTTAAGGTTAAGGTGTTTAGGCGTTTCGGGGTGTCAGGGTTTCGGGCTTTAGGGGTTTCGAGGTTTAGGGTTTCAGAGTGTTTGGGTCTTCGTGTGATTGGGCTTTTGGGCTTTAAGCGTTTAGGGGTTCAGGGGTTTAGGGGTTTAGGCGTTTCGGGGTGTTGGGGCTTTGGGCTTTAGGGCCCCTAGGGCTTGAGGGCGTTTGGGGCTTTTGGGTATAGGGGTTCAGGAGTTTAAGCGTTGGGGCTTTGGGGCTTTAGGTTCTAGGGTTTTAGAGCGTTTGGGCGTTTCGGGGGTTTTAGGGCTTTTTGGGCTTTGAGGGTTCAAGGTTTAGGCGTTTCGGGGCTTCAGCGTGTATCCTTTCGGGCTTTAGGGCTTTAGGGGGTTTAGAGGTTTAAGGTTTCAGAGTGTTTGGGTCTTCGTGTGATTGGGCTTTTGGGCTTTAAGCGTTTAGGGGTTCAGGGGTTTAGGGGTTTAGGCGTTTCGGGGTGTTGGGGCTTCGGGCTTTAGGGCCCTTAAGGGCTTGAGGGCGTTTGGGGCAATTGGGTCAGGGGTTCAGGAATTTAAGCGTTTGGGCTTTAGGGCTGTAGGGTTTGCGGCTTTAGATGTTTAGGGTTTTGGACTGTTTGGGGTTTTGGGTTTTTGGGGCTTTAAGGTGTTAAGGGTTCAGGAGTCCGTTTGGGCGATTCGGGTTTTTTAAAGCTTTTGGGCGGTATTTAATGGGTTCAGGTGTGTGGGGGCTTCGGGGCTTCAGCGTTTTGGCCTTTAGGGCTTTAGGGGTTTAGAGGTTAAATTGCTCGGCGTTTGGGTTTTTGGTTGGGTTGCTTGGCGTTTGGGTTTTTTAAGGGTTTAACTGTAGGGGTTCAGGAAATGAGCAATGTAATTAGGTATTTCGGTGTTTTGGTGTTAAGGGCTGTAGGGCTTTGGGTTCAAGGGTGTAGAGGTTCAGGGGCTTAGGCGTTTTCAAGCGTCAGGCTTTCGGGCTTTGGTGGTGCAGGGTTTTGGAGCTTTTGGGTTGTTCCGGTTTGGGGCTTAAGGCCTTAGGGGTTTTGGGGTTCGGGGGCTCAGGGGTTCAGTTCATGGATGGCGGTTTGGGAGTTTCGGGTCTTTGGGGTCTAGGGGTTTTGGGTTTTCGGGCTCCAGGGGTTTTGGGGTTTATGAGGTTCAGGGGGCGCAAAAACACATGAAATCACATGAAGACCCATGAAGACCCATGAAAACACATGAAAACACATGAAGACCCATGAAGACCCATGAAAACACATGAAATCACATGAAGTTCTGTGAAGCGGTCAATTGGTGTGCTATCTTGAACCACTCAGCCCTGATGCCCAATTTTTTCCGCCCCCTGAACCTCATAAAACCCCAAAATCCCCTGAAGCCCTAGAGCCCAAAACTCCTCCAAACCTCAAAACCCCAAACCTCTGCCTTTGCCCCTGAACCCCTGAACCCTGACCCCTCGGACTCCGGAGGCCCCCCTTAAAACCCGAAAGCCCGAAATCCCGAAACGCCTACGCCCCGAAACCCACAAAACCGCTAGTGCGATAAACCCTCGCCTCTGCCCCCTTTAAACTCCTAAACCGCCTAGCCCCCTACACCCATAAACCCCAAACCCCTGAAACCCTAAACCCTAGTAAACTAAACCCAATAAATGCCTAAATCCTTAAAGCCCCAAAGCCCAAACACCGACAAACCCAAACGCCAAACCCCAACAGCCCACAAGCCCGAAACCCTGAAGCCCCGACACGCTTGAAACCCCTGAACCCCTAGGGCCATAAGGCCTTAGAGCCCAAAAACCCAAAGCCCGATACCCCAAAACCCCGAAGCGCCTAAAACCCCTAAACCCTTGAAACCCAACAGCCAAAACGCTCTAAACCGCTAAAGCCCTAAAGCACGAAACCCTGAAGCCCCGAAACGCCTAAACCCCTAAACCACTGAACCCCAAACCCTCAAAACCACAAGCCCAAAACCCCTACAGCCCCAAAACCCTGAAGCCCGAAACTCAAAACCCCGAAACGCCTGAACCCTTAAACTCCTGGCACCTTACACATTAAAGCTCCGAAGCCCAAACACCCAAAAACCCAAACGAACTAAAACCCTAAACCCCAACGGCCCAAAAGCCCCAAAACCCTGAAGCTCCGACGCTTGAAACTCCTGAACCCCCCAAACCCTAAGACCTTAGGGCCCAAAAAATCAAAAGCAACAAAGCGCCTAAACGCCTCAACTCCTGAACCCCTATAAACACTTAAAGCCCAAAAGCCCAAACGCTCTAAAACCCTCAACCTCTAAAGCCCCAAAGCCCGAAACCCTGAAGCCCCGAGACGCCTAAACCTTTGAACCCCTAAACCCCTAAGCCCTAAGCCCTTAAAGCCCAGAAGCCCAAAATCCCTATAGGCCTAAACCCCAAGCCCTAAGTCCCTGAAGCCCGAAACCCCAAAACCCCGAAACGCCTAAACGCGTAAACTCCTGATTATAAACCCTATAAAGCCCCGAAGCCCAAACACGCTTAAACCCTAAACCTCTACACTCCTAAAGCCCTAAGCCCGAAAGGCCGAAACCCTGAAGCCCCGAAACGCCTAAACCCCTAAAGGGATAACCCCTTAAAACTTAAGAACCAAAACACCAAAAGCCGTAAGCCTGAAACCCCAAAACCCCGAAACGCCGCCTCGGCGCCTAAACCCCTAACCCTCTAAACCCCGAAACCCCCAAACCCCTAAGCCCCTAAACGTTATAGGTTTTATAGGTTTTAAAATTACAGAAACCAGCTGTTCCTACTTTATGTACCGGGAAACTAAAACCCCAACCGCTGAGACGAAACCCTAATCACCAACCGAACCAACAAACTAAACATGTGCATTAAAGGTTTAGGGGCTTAGGCCTTTAGGGGTGTTAGAGTTTAGGGGCGTAGGGGTTCAAGGGTTTAGAGCCTTACGGGTTCAGGGGGTTAGGGGTTAAGAGTTTAAAGCGTTAAGGCTTTAGAGGTGTTGGACAGCCCCGGTCATTGCATGGGTTGGAAAGAATTCGTAGTATGCATGTATTTGTGTATACCATATACCATACCATAGCATAAATAGTATATGGGTTGGGAAGCCCGGTCCTTATAATAAGGATCCTACTATTTAGGGTACCATATCAGGGTCCCCCATTTTCGGAAGCTCCCAGCTCAAGAAGCCTGGGGTCTGAATTCTTGGACCTCCTCGTTGGATTCTCACCCCCGGATTCGGTTTCTTCCTCTGATCTCCCTTTAGGGTTTAGGGTTTAGGGGTTAGTTGGGTTTAGGGTTTAGGGGGGTTTAGGGTTTAGGAGGGTTTAGGGTTTAGGGGGGGTTTAGGGGTTAGTTGGGTTTAGGGTTTAGGGTTTAGTTGGGTTTAGGGTTTCGCCCGAGCTTGAGGCCAGCAGCCGAAGCATTGGCTCGGCCCCGAGAAAGGACCATGCCCTCCAGGCGCCGCGGGACCATCCCAGAGACTCCTTTGTCACTGTTGGGGAACATTTTACATTTTTATGGGTACTTAAACCCAATAAGGAATAAAAATGTACATTTTTAATCCTATCCCAACAATGAACTAGACTCCAATATCCCGTAATTAAGGAATATTCCTTAAATTATAGTAGGATCCCTAATATGATTTAAGGAATACAGGGATATTGGAGTCTCTGGGATGGCAACACTTCAAACTGTGGGTTTTAGCATCCCCAGCAGCCCAAAATCAAGTTGTATTCCCCTGGGAGGATGTTCCAAAATGAATACTAATCAGGTGGGATCCAGCAATTCGTGGACTCTTCGTGGTTTACACTCATGGACAAGAAATTGAGGCTTTCCACTACCGACTGAAACGAAAACTTGAGCCTGCTTCGAGCTTCAAGACGTCAAAGTTCAGAATCAAGTTCCCGTTTCTATTGGATTCCGTCATGCTGCCCCGTACTAAAACGCATAACACGCATAGGAGGGTTAGTCCTACCTGTGTCATGCACGCTGAACGTCAGTTGGTAGTTGGGGCCCACCATGCCACCCATAGCCTACTTGTGCTGCCGTCGGGGCCAGCGTGTTCTACGCACCCCATTACCCATAGTCTAAGAGCCTGCACGGGACAAGGCATCGGCTATGGCATCCTTTGCAGGTGTCGCATTCTTTGTTTTTTGCAGTCCCGGATAGGAGCACCGATAGAGTTAAGGCCCAAGCGTCGAGTGCCTTTATAGCAGGCAACTCCAGGGCCGGGAAAGCCGGGCCTCCCTGCAGGAACTCAAATTCTCGATCGGATGGAATGCAAGCTTGCTCACCAGGTGGGAGTTTCCGAAAATGGGGTCACCTTATTTTGGGATCCTCATAATAAGGATCCTACTATTTAGGGTGCTATATTAGGGTCCCCTGTTTTTTTTGAAACTCCCAGGTGCCCCGGCTAGCAACTTGACCAGTCCACATTTCACGAAGGCAACAGATCAGGGTTTAGGGTCTAGGGGTTTAGGTTTTAGGGTTTAGGGTTACTTCTGTGTGTGTGTGTGCATTTCTTCAGCGGCGGAATCTGAAAAATGTGGAAAGTTTCGCCAAAACCCCCTGGGGTTCGGCTCATCGGGGGTTCCCCTGCATTTGGCCCCCTAGTTTGCAGTTTCCGCATCTTGCAGGCCATACGCTACGAGCTGAAGGTGAATCCCAAAAAGATCTGGGAGGAAGGCGCCTTTACAAACCTCCCGAGAGGACAGGCGGGGGGTTCTTAGTTCCTTCCCGACAGTCCTACTCTTATTACTAGTATTACTTATTATTACTATTATTACTTGTTATAACTATTATTATTATTACTTGAGGCATCAGCCTCCGCACGCTCCTCGAAGCAACAAGCCTTGCATACTTCACGACCCAACAATACGGTACGTCGCTTTCCCCCCAGCAGATCTGCTTTCCAACCAAGCTCATAGCGCTTCAGGTCACTCGACGGCGCATTGGTTCACGTGAAACACCTCTGGATGCGTAGCATACGCAAATGCCTTATACTTTCGCACCTTATATGCTGTAGATTGCAGCAGTGCATGCCGTGACACACAGGTGTGTATTGTGGAATGCAAGGATTCATTGAGAATGCGATACAGGAGCCATGTGCGTATTTTGAGGGGGACTGCACGCAAAAAAAGGAAAACGAAAGGCAAAACAACACAAAGCGACAATGCAGACTATCTGGGGATCAAGGGCAACTTACCAAGAATTAAATCTGTCATCAATCTTAGTACACCTCTGCTAAAGTCACTTCTTGGGCCGGCCCATCCCGGAGGAGTCCTTTTAGGGTGGAGGGTTCAGGATTCAGGGTTGAGGGCGACCAGGTGTCCTTGCAAGCAAGCCTGCAGCAGAAAGGGGTTGAGGGCTTCGGGTTCAGGGTTTAGGGAGTTGAGAAGCTAGGGCAGAATACCTGTAGAACGTGAGTGCAGAGCAACTGAGCTGGTTCAGAAATTCACTAAGTTATTTATGGAGCGCTGTCACTCTTACATGACTCTAGAATGGATAACCTACTTGTACTCCTCAGTTGGAGTTTGAATATACCGTGCAGTATCCGTATTTTTGTAAGGATGCAAGACCGACTTGGTAATCCAGATACTGCAGGCAGGCGGAAAAAGCCGCGGCTCCGAGAAATCTTAAGTATGCGAAATGCCACAGACTGAAGGAGACATGCCGCTGCAGTCCAGAAAAGCAAAAATTGGTTTTGCAAGGACAACAAAGCGTCTAGCCTAAAGACGGGTTCTTGGTCTATCGAAGAGAAGGTTGGTTTCAGTTGTTGATACACCCTAGGAAGAAGCCGGTTTCTTGGGTTCCAGGAAAAAGGCAGCTTGTGTGCATGTTTACCCGGTTTTCTTGGGAAAGTATCGGTTTCTGCCGGTGGGACAACATCAAGTACACAGTGTTCTCCTAGGCAAAAAAGTGCTTGACCAAATGTTATGCGTTGGATCCTCTTTTTCTAGTCCAAAGTAACTGGCCTCCACCGAGCAATCGATTGCTCTTGCTTTTGAAATCCGGGGCCACGCTCTCACCAGATACAGACAAACGAAGTCTCTAAGCAGGTTCAACCTGTGGAAGAAGTTCAGCAGAACTGACAAAACCTGCGTGGGTACATTTACTAGAAAGCTTCAATCCAAAGATCATGGGCGAACTTAACACATGGTCATATGGAGTTTACTGGACTGCGAATGAAAGCAATGATACTACGTACAAGCGCTGCTTGTTCTCTCCCGTTGCATCGTAATGGCACGAGTTCTGCGAAATGTTACATTGCCGAGTGACAACAGAAGAGCCACCGCATCTGAAACAGCACTGTGTTGGAGTGGGTGAAGGGAGAGGCTGGGTTTCGAGCGGCAAGAGCAAAGATCAAAGAAAAATTAGCGACACGAGTACTAAACTGGTCCAGCAGAAATGATGGTGAGACAAGACATACGAGTCTAAGACGCACAAGCTTATCACATGAATGGTGAGGTTCATTCAGTACTCATTCCCAGTACTGCCCCAGGTATATTTATGAATCATCACAGGGCACCCCCTATACCACATAATAGCAAGCACCCGAAGAGGTGAGCGACACTTTGTGATTCGGATTTGACGGGAACGACCTGCTGCTCGCTTGTACAAATGCATGTAGGTCCGAACAGCCGCCAGCAGCAGCACCAAACACACAATTATAAATTTGCCCGCGTTGCTAGCATGTAACGGCCGATGAGGCCAATGCGGCAGTTTTGACCCGTCACCATCTCTGAGGGACGGCCACCCGATCCATCGTGGATTCAGAGCTCACCATTACATTCTCGTGTGTGGCAAATCCCTGGAGGTTTCCCGCACACCATGGGGAAGTACAACAAGAGAATTTGTTGCAAGAGCTCGAAAACACAGCAAATACCGATGCTTCTGCAGTTACACAACAATGCCAATACTTGTAGCTTGGAAGTACGTGAGTGCAGATGTTAGAAAGGAAGGTTGAGGCATCAATAGAACAACGAAAACTTGCAAACACTCCAGGTTTTGTCTTGTGCGAGTGCGGAGCACTGCTTGAGAACATCGCGAAAATCTGGATTTCATGGTGTATTCGCGACAGGGGAGCGGATTCACTGGTATTTGCAGCCCTTGGTACACATCGATAAAAACACATAATCACAATAGTCGTGGCTTTTGGTTGTGTGTGGGTTCAGAGGTTTTTTTTTGAGGTCTGAAATAAAACATGCAAGCACTTGAGGTTTTGTCCTGTGTGGGTGCGGAGTGGTACTTCAGCACATCGCGAAAGCCCTGCGTTTCATGGAACAATTGCAGCATGGGGAGTGACTTAGATGGATTTGCAGCACTTCGTACACATCGATTAAATCTCTCAGTCCTGAGTGTCCTGGTCCTTTGCAGTGATTCGGTTTAGAGTTTTGGACGGGTTAAAGGCTTGAGATCTGCAATCTTCCTTGTGTGTTCACTGTTCATGGGGTTCTGGATTGAAGGCTTGGGTGTGAGCATGACCCTCATCAGCATATGACCATATTGTCAACATGTTGTCGGCATTTATCAGTTGTTGCCAGCATCATTTCGCCATCGTCATGTTGTCAGCACCACGTCGACATCAGCCCCGCCCCGCCCTGCACCTCCACACCCCCCACCCCCTCATCATGTTGTCATCGTCCATCGTCATGTTGTCAGCACCATGTGGTCATTGGCCTCCGCCTCATCATGTTAATGTTATCAGCACCATGTCGTCAACCCCCCCCCCCCCCCACGCACCCCTTGTCATCATGTTAATGTTGTCGTCGTCATGTTGTCAGTTGTCAGCACCATGTCGTCATTAGCCCCCCCCGTGGCCTTCAGAGGGAGCTGAAAAATCCAAGCTGCGAAGTCCTGAACACAAAGTATCTTAAGGGAAACCCCCGGGAACAGACTTTTCAGGGGGTGCGAGGTAATCCTAAAGTGGGGCAAAGCACATGGACTGTTGAGCCGCTCTCCAGGATGTTCTGTCAAGAAGGATGGGCCCGAAACGCATCCTCTCTTCAGCACCAAGCTGCAAGACACGGCTGGGCAAGTAGCGGGAGTGTGGCTTGATCCGGAAATGCAGCAACGTTCGAGTCGCACAACGCAGGAGCCTCGTAGTCCTGCCTGGCGTTCTGATATTTCATCACACACTTACAAGTAGATCCACCGGAAGCTGACAATGAGTTCCTTCAAGGAAAACCTGCAAGGTAGCCAACAGCGAGGTCTTCAAATTCAAGCCAGCGACTATTGGCATCACATCACGTACCCAAAACCCGAAGTTCGTTGAAGCCTGGTGGAGTTTTAGAGCTTGCCACAGGGCTAGTTCTGAATCGAGTCGGCGTCACCTCCGTCAGATGTTCATCTTGACTTCGGCTTCGCATCTTGCCTTATTCCATAGATCATCTTAAATCCTCACGTTCACCTTCAACCGAGGTTTCCCATTTGCAGGCCAGCGAGGTACTACATTGCGCCAAAGTCAGCAGGTGCCTTGCTTCAGAGCTACTGGACCGTCGTCAGCCAATACCTTGCAGCCTGGGAAGTCATGGGACGCCGCACTTCTTCGACTGAGTTGCGTTCGCATTCGGACGGGATCAGTTCGAGAATACTGCAGCAGAGCCAGGTATTTGATCAGATCCATCGCCACATTTGAAATTGAAGTGTGTAGTCTTCTTTTGGTATACTTGTAGCGCAGAGTATAGAAACCTCCACGCTTCCAGGAGAGTGTGGCTCGGGCAGCGAGATTCGAAACCGTGACGAGTGCGTTCGTGCCCACCTTGCCCTGTCAAAGGAGTATACAGGGGTTACAAAGCGTGCCACGGAGAGTTGAAAGCATGCTTGCATGATCTGTTCTGACAGTTCAGGGACATGTCTTTGACCATGTTGACCGTTCGGGAGAGGACTTCGGGTCAATTTTGACCAGTTGCACCTTGCGGAGAGGCATTACTATGGCTGGATGTTCACGTCCTTCCCCCACCCTCTCTTAAAGCACCCTTCAAGCCTTCAACCCTAAATCTCAAGAAGCAAAAACATTGCAGGGGGCTTGGTCCCTCGACCCATAAAGTCGCCGTGGCGCTCGGTGCACTGGCAGACGAATTCCGAAACCCCGAGCGCTTACCCAGAGACTCCAATATCCCTTAATTAAGGAATATTCCTTAAATCATATTAGGGATCCTACTATAATTGAAGGAATATTCCTTAATTAAGGGATATTGGAGTCTTTGGGTTACCGGAGGAGATCAGGCGGGTCTACGGTGCTTGGCGCTCCATGGGCCTGGTGACGGAGGAGCAACGGCTACGGTTGATGATGTAAATCCTGCATTACCTTAAGGACCCTAGACTATGGGAGTTATGGTATATTCCCTGCTTTGGGTAATGCAGGATTTATATCATCAACCGTATCACGGTAATGAGCCATTGGTCTTGTATTGTTACCAGCGGGAAGCACTCGTTTTTTTGTGTAGTCGGGCTAATGCAAGCGTGCGTGACATACATGACCAAGATACCGCTCCTATAAAAAGCCACACCTGCGCACGCAGTGAAGCGCAGCGGAAGAGGTGTACATCAACAGTACCTATGCAGTTCGCTGCGTGGCGATCAACACGAACGCACTCCTTACACACTCTAACACGATCAGAACTAACCGACCCGTCAGGGTGATGATGCAGGGCAAACAGGTGCTCGATGAACCAGCACCCTAGTGCTGTGAAGTGCAAACGTGGAAAGACAGCACCGACAGTGCCTTCAGAACGCGGGTGCGATACTCGGTGCCAGCCGCCGTCTTTGGCCTGGTGGTACTCACGGCATCTTTGAAAGACCCAGACGATGTGCTTTGGGCTGTGAGTCCCGATCCTCGCAATGTCATTGCAACCATGTGGTCGCCGTAAAGGCGACAAGGGGACCTGGTATTGGCCCTCCAGAGTCCGAAGAAGGTGGCTCAGCCGGCTTTGGAGGTGCTGCTAGCAAGGCCAAACACATGGGTGGCGCGCTGTCCCATTCTGCGACCGAAATGTAGGAGCGCGGGTCGGGTCGTTGTCCTAAAGACGCACAGGTGGCGGCGTACCGCCTCATGTCATGACCTAAAGCCCGATACAATCCTTGACCGGAGGGTGAGAATTATGATGATTCTGGAGGCGTCGTCGGGCGAAGATGCGGTAGCTCGAGGGATTCGCGGGCGTCGTCGCTTTCATGTGCACTCCTGCATCTTGCGAAAGGCTTTAGCTTCACTGAACCTGTCGGGATGGACCTAGCTGCACATGATGAACCCGTGCATAGTGTCGCGGACGTCCTGGCAGGGGCAGTGATACCCAAAAAACCCAGGACCCCTGCCGCTGCTCACTTCGAAGGTTCAGTGCGATCGAAGCAACGCAGAAACCAAAACCTTCAACAACGTGCTGGTGTGGTCCAGGACATCGAGGACGGCGCCCCGCGCTGGTGCTCTGTGGGTGGGGGCCCAGAAGCCCGTCCGACAAAGCTAACCGCTAACTCATAGCCATTTCATAGCCATGGAGTCAGATCGACATGACCGCAAAATCTATACACTGTCCGGCATGTTCAGCCCTTCATATGAAAGGGTCATTGGAACGTGCAAGTAGGGGCGTCCCTGGACCATGGATATGTTTAGGTTTTGGGATTATAGAGCCATGGATATGTTTAGGTTTTGGGATTATAGAGGGATTGAAAAGATTACGAATATTGTTCAAACTTTCTTGTGGATGACGCGGGGCTTCCTTGAGGAATACCCATGCAGAGTAGATGTCACATGGCATGACACTCATTTTCATATGCGCCTAAAAAACCTTTGTCTCAGGATACCAGTGCCTACTTCAACTGTGCCGGAGACAGCTTGGCCCTGACAACAAAGCGCCGCGAGCCCCCTGCCTGCAGACCGAAAGTAGAAGAACACGAACGACAAAATAGATGGATAAAGGAGTTTCTCGCAAGCAGGGTCTGGATACATGTGCATCACAGGGTAGCGTCTCGTTGCCACTGCGTTCAGCAAAAAAACATGTGCGGAATATCAAAAACCCATTGGATTGAAAACCCGTGCGAGAAGAAGCTGCCTGTTCTCATTGAAAACTGAAAGCGAAGGTTCGTGTGTTAAATTTCCAATAACTCCATGTTCAAAACCCTATAAGCTGTAAAACCTTCGGAGATCTTTATAGTAGTATCCTGGAGCTAAGGATTCAGGGCAGGTACCGCCCTATCTGCAAGGCCAGAGATGCGAGGGAAGGAGCACTTTTCCTTCTCCACTGCTCTTAGTAAGAGCAACGATTGCGACTGTGAGCACCAGTGGTCTTGCTAGCTTTAGGACTCTACGATCACACATTCTCTTCTGGTGGCATCAGCTGTAGTTGTGCTTTGTGTTCTAGACATTCTTGCAATAATCACAGAAGTACCACTGCAGTGCAAGTAAACCATCTGACTCGCCTGAGGCTTTAGTCATGAGTCAGCACCTGAAGCCTTCAGAACAAGCCGTTCGGTGCACAACGGCCAGGTGCGCGTCACAAACGTCGAAAAAAATGATAATTCTGCTTGCGATCCAGGCGGGCAGCCCTCACACCACGGACCATTAAACCTCAGGGTTGAAAGCTGAGCGTCTGGAATGGTAGTGGTAATGGTACGGCAAGACATTCCGCTGCACGATGGCTGTGACAGTAGATTCAACAGCATGAATTTGCATGGTGGTACTGTGCCTTGAGTTTGTAATGTAGCCAAGAAAGACAGGACTCGACAAGCAAGGTTGCGAATCGTTGACACGTTCGAGAGAAACACTTGAATCCGTTTCGGGTGTGATCCAATGTCCCACGGCCGAGAGTGCAAGGTCTTTTTGGCAGGATGTGCACCCTAGTGATTTCGCAATATAGGGAACTCCAGAAAGTTGGAATATGGTTTCATGGTAGGATACCCTATAATTTACCATAGAAGGGTTAGGATAATCATATTCCAACTTTCTGGCTTTTACCTTAGTGGTTTGAGACATGTCCACCCTGAAGGACCGCCAAAAACGAGGTATGTGCTGCTCTCGCTGAGACTTGGAATGGCGTAGAAAGACGGCCCGTTTGGATAGAACCGCGTATTGGGTCCAGCCAACCCTCGGCCTGCAAAAGGGCTGTACTCTTCCACGGGCAAGTTAGCTCGGCTACAGACCACGCATCCACACTGCATTCTGGCAAAGGTCTTCAGGGTGAAAGGGAAATGATAGGGCCCTGATCTACCATTGCGGGCGCCAAGTCGAAAGTTCCATGGCCAGTGGTCAAGGCTTGATTTGTTCGACCTGGAATCAAGAGCGAGGACGTGTCGAGCACAGAAGCTTGTGAGTGTGTGAGCATAGGCAAATTTCATATGAATTGAGAGTGATAAGACAGATGGGGAGTCAACATAGTTGACTAGTCAGGCTCTCACTTGACCATGTAAGAAACGCCGGGCCCTCTTCTGCACATTCCCAAATGCCCATACGTGCTACATCCTCTGAGAAATCATTCCCCCTTAGCAAAGGCTTGTTTCAATTGAAAATGTCAGAACAGACCACCGGAGCGGAGCATCTGGTGCTGGGAGAATTCGTATTTTGAGAATGAACACAGAATCCAGGAATGGCTGGAAGAGCCTGCCGGCCAGCTTGACGTATGACCCGTCTTTCAATCGAGCGGACGTGGTCGAGACAGCTTCTCGGCAGCGAGACTCAGACTTGAAAACATTGGTGCAGGTGGCGTCTCGTCCACTTTAGCACGGCCCTCAACCAGAGGGCAGGACAGTACACATCTGCTACTTTGTGTAATCGGCTAACAGTGACACAGTAGCAGTATAGAAGGACACTGCCTTCCATTATCCTTTCGGGTCACATGAGCTGGGTTGTCTGCCAAAAACATGCCGATGGTCTTTCATGTTGTCAAGATTTGCATGCTGTGGATCTCTTTGGACTGAGATCCTGCTATGCTGCAGAGACTTCCGCGGAGCACTCATCTACAAAGAGAATGGCGAATGCATCAAAGGCCACTTGGTTGCAGCCACTGCCGAAAGTTATCAGATTGGTTGGGGACTCGCATTAGCAGCAGTAGCAACAGTCACAAGGTCATGCACAATGGAAGCGAGGGGTGACGAGCATCACTGTGATTACAAAAACCTCAAGGCATCCTATGGATCAATGTTAACAGGGACATTTCCGGAAACTATGGAGGTTTGGACTAGTGGCTCAGTGGCTGCTTTGTTCACAGGAGACCTGCAGACGCATCCCCTCAGCCTGAGCAGGGTTTTGCAGGGAGGGTTACTGGATGTTAGAATTTGCATGTCACTTAGAAGCCCTGGCCTGTTGCGGCGTGCCTTCGCATGTTGACCAATTCAACAACAAAGGAATCTGACTCCACAGGAGAAGTCTAACTTCTGCAAGTTACAATCCCCCACAGCCGACACACAGGCTCCTTCCGGTATGGGAGTTTCCGACACTAACCGGCAGTTAGAAAAAGGGGCCCGCACAAAAAACAAAAGCAACACTCCTGTGAGCATAGTGAGCACGGAGTTGATTCCAATGCTGGTTCTGTCACCAGCATAAGGGGCTCTGCAGATCTTGCGGTTCGAATGAAACCAAAGCTAGGCTTGTGGTGAGTCTAGTGGAGTGAGGCATTTTGCCGGTCATGCTGCACTGAAGGATGCCATCAGAACACGATAGAACAGATAGCTGGTGTAACAAAAGACGCCACAGTCACAAGCGTGATACTGCTTGTGATGCGTCTCCGGAGCAACAGTTACAACGACCGAGGACTCCTACAAATGAAGAGGATACACACCTCTCGATTTGTTCGTGCATTTGCGGTAGTGGGCTGAATCCTTGCAGGATCAGCGGCGACAACGGCCATGGGAGAATTGAAATAATGTTGGCACTGCAAATAGATAAAGCAGTGAGACGGACGATGAGTTGCTGTGTAGACTTATGACACAGGAACTGTACTCTAAGCAACAGCTGAGCACGAAGACTTGTTGGCATCTGTAGCTCGTTAAGTTTCTTGAACCCCTAACCTGCAGAGTTCTACTTTGCTTGAACTTGTAATGCTGCGAATTGCTGTAATCAACTTTAAGATTTGAGTCTGGACCGCCTGCGCCCAGAATGTTCAGGTCTGTCATGGAGTTCGGCGAAATTTGAGTGCGGAGAACGGGGCGACAGGCTTCTTGGTTCAAGCAGAGTTATAGGGCTTAAGGCTGACCGGTGACCTGCCGAGTTTGAGGTTCTACAGCGGACATGAGCAGGAAAAGAAACAGGAAAGTCGTTGAAACATCTGCGGAGTCCGGCAACCCCAAACCCTACACACCTGGCTAAAGGTATATGGGCTGCCACCGGAGTAATTGTCTGGAGAGTGTTGCGGAACAGAGCGTAGGGTTGCTTGTCTAGGGATGTTAGAAAATGCTACACGACATATGCTTTGGTGTAATAAGTTTTGTCTTGGCCTCCAGGCTTTGCGGGAGAGCTGAGATTGATCCAGATGCCGCAAGGGCCAGGAATTTCGTGAAAAGCATTTGCGGCGTGGACCATCCTGTGTGGATCAACGAGCTCCGCTAGCCCGGGCCCTGAGGGGAGAGCCCTGGCCGGAGTATTAGTCAATAGAAGATATATATATATATATATATATATATATAAATATATGTATGTATGTATATTATTATAGATATTATTCAGTAGATTGCTTCGAAACAGCTAGAGTGTAGGAGATACTAAGTTGTCTTTGCGTCCCGCAGGATGTGCGGGAGAGCTGAGATTTATCCAGATGCCAATTCAGATGCCACAAGGGCCAGGAATTTTGTGAAAAGCGTTTGCGGGTGGACCACGCTGTGTGGACCCTGTAATACCGTGCAGACGCTTTCGAGTGTGCCAGCCCTGTACGCAAATCCAGAGACTCCGAAGACTTGCACCTTCCTTGCATGCGAAGCGCCATGTTAGGCGCATGGATGCTTGAGGACGTGAAGCTAAGGGCTGGCAAACTCGATAGGTCCGATAAGATCGAACGCTCAGTCGTTCAAATTTTGTTTTCGGACGGCGTGCTTCGAGCTAGTCCACCAGTTTCGAGCGCAAGTGTTGTTTAGACACTGGTGCAGTGCTCACAGCCTTTAGCCTCTGAGCGCTCAAGCGCTGGCCAAGCCAACAGCTCCCCGATGAGGGCAACACCTTCCTTGCATGCGAAGTGCCATGTTAGGCGCATGGATGCTTGAGGACGTGAAGCTAAGGGCTGGCAAACTCGATAGGTCCGATAGGATCGAACACTCAGTCGTTCAAACTTTGTTTACGGACGGTGTGAGCGAAGCCTGGCACCTTCCTTCCGAAATGCCGGAATCAAAAAGATCGGATACCCAGTCGTTCAACTTTTGGATGGCCAACAACCAGAGCCAATAGCTTCCCGATATCCAAATCCTCGAAAGATTGAGATTGCTCGTGGGGTCGGTGCTATCGTCTTGGTGTATATCATGTTCGGAGTGCTAGCACCACAGCAAGACCTCGGGGTGTGTTGAGCCTTGCTTCACATCCAGGGCTGCCTCTGCACTGGAGCTAATGAGGTTAATCGAACACATGACGGGGAAGAAGGATAAATACATTAATTTATCCTCTACTCGATTTACG